>CM008281.1:53469952-53877452 GCA_002319775.1 Fagopyrum tataricum | reverse complement strand
CAGCAAGTCATGTGTTATTCGGGCCAATATCCCATGAAGTTCGATAAAACGCTTTGACCACTAGGAAAATGTGAGTTATACTAACAACTTCCCGTGATGAAAAAAAAAATTTATATTCAATCACAACACAAATCTTCAGTATATTCCAAAGGTTCTCGATCAAAGTCGTCAATCTCCTTGGATATTTGATGAACTCGTCGAAACCAGAGTGGCTACACTAGTTGAGATGTGTTTAATTGCTTGCTAATATTTTATAACTGAAAAACCTACATTTTGTGTTACAAAAATCTCTCTTAAAACCCAGCACAAAAAGAGTTGTTGAAGCCTTGATTGAGAACCGATTTCTTTACAATACAAGTAATTAGGGCTGGGCATGGGACGGGACAGATTAAGGTCATCCCACGTCCCATCCTGGCCATTATATATGGGACGGGACCGGGACGGGCCTTGAGTTTTTTTACTAAAAATCGTTGGGCCTTATCCCTGTTGGGACCGGGACGGGACGGGCCTTATCCCGCATAATTTATATAAAATTTCTTTTCGCCTTTTTGTTTTAAAATTAACAATTTACGAAAGCAAATATTCATTGATATCCTTAAAACGAAAGACAACAAAATAGAATGTCGCAACAAGGTTTACAAAACATAATTAACTTGTCAAATCTAAACATCCAAAACAACATAATTATCACTACTCTTTAAACAATGTCGCATCTGAGTTCAATATTTATTTGCCCTTTGTAAATGAATTTAGACAATGTCGCATCTAAGTTCAATATTTCTTTGCCCTTTGTAAATGAATTTAGACAATTGTTAATTTATAATAACAAAATTGCATAATGATCACTACTTAGGTTTATATATTTAATTATTTAATTTATATTTAAATTTTAATATATGCGGGACGGGACGGGCCTTGCGGGACGAGGAAGGTAAGGCCCATATCCCGTCCCGCAATATTTTTGGTAGGACGGGACGGGATTTAAAATTTTTAGATAAAAAACCACCGGGATCGGGACGGGCGGGATTTGTGCCCAGCCCTACAAGTAATGCAGATTGTGTCGGTTCAATCTCAAATTCTCAACCCCTTGTGGCAGAAGAAAGGTTTTGTCGCCTCGAACCACTGATCTGCTTCAACCCGTCAAAAGGGTTACTGGGTAAGCTTCCCGCAAGATAAATTACTGAGGAAATAACTTTGCGGTCCAGACCCAAACTTACAATCCTAGACCAGGACGGTAATCCATTATGAAAAAAGCATATATGACCATGAGGCAGACCGCTACCTGTTCAAATGGATACTGCAATCCTAATAAGTTTGGTACAAAATGACATTACACCAGAAGGGCCAAAACTTTCTGGCTTCCAATTTATTTGTCCCTTTTTATAGCCACGTCACCTTGAAATCCAACTCCAAAGAGTAACACTAATATTGTAAAGAAGCTCAAAACCAACCCAACCACAAGAGCTTTGTCTACAAAGCTCCAACTAATATTGGTTCTATCCATTAGGGTATGTTCTCTGTCTGCACTCTTAAGGCTCTGTTCGTTTTTCGATCGACGGTTCTTAATTTGGTTTCCGCTGATTCGAGTTTCTGACTTTTCGTTAATCTCGGTTGTTGTATTCTTACATTGAAAATCTCCGCTGCTTACAACTCCACAAGGGCCACAGCCGGATAAATTGCCATCCCCAGAACAGGCACAAGATTCGTCGCCATCAACATTTGATGAACAATTCTCCTGGACTGCCCCTGTTTCTTTCGGTTTAATGGATTGCTCAAGAACCTCAATTATCTCCCCAAAAACAGACCACCTTCCCACTGATGTTATTTTTACCATAGCAGAACTACCTAGAATGCTTTCAGTAGCTATGACCAGCACTTGAATATATCCTTTCGTATGTCCAACCTGTTAAAATTGTATTTGTGCAAATGTTGGAATAAAGTAGATTCCCGATTCAAACTTGCAAAAAACTAAATAAAGGAAGCTTACCAAATGGACTCCATCTGATGCAATGTCTGTTAACCATATTCTCTCTATTTGGCCTTCCATTCCATTGTATGGGGTGAATGACTCAAATACATTGGTTAGTTCCCGACTCCTTCTCTTAACCACAGCACTAGGAACCTTCTTCATTCTTGCAGCAGGAGTCCCTAGATCAAGAAATGTTCACACTGGAATCTATCGATGAACTGTGAGGAATTTAAACTAATGTCACATGCTTGAAATGAAAACCAGTATACCTGGCCGAGGATAGAACTGTGAAATGTGAACTTGAGCAAACTTATATTCCTTGATAAGATCAACAGTTTGAGTGAAATCATCATCTGTTTCACCTGAAAAGACCAGCCAATAACAAACATTAGTTAACGAATCTTCAATACAATGTACACCATAATATGTAGTTAATTCTGCTAAAAAATACTACACATTGTTATTCACAAGATGAACAGAATCTATTTTGGATCATGCACCAATAAGTTTTCGAACTGTTCTCATATACATTCCAGTATCCTTCATGATTTCTACTCGAGAATGTGTGCGAGAAAAGAATAGTTTTTGGTGTAGCTTCTTCCTCACATTAAAGAAGTATTGTTGGAATTTCTTCCTTGTATAGCATTTAAAATGAATAACAATCTAAGCTACCCCCTTTTATTGCTCCTTTGGGTGGTAGAGCAGGAAGATGGTGAAAATCTCACAAAGAGAATTTTTAATCAAACCTGGAAATCCACAAATTATGTCAGTGGCAATCTGCATTCCAGGTACAAGTTCAGTCAATGTGTCTACAACAGTCCTGAACTCCTTTACAGTGTACTCTCGATGCATTGCCTGCCACCAAGAATAGAAGGTGATACCACAAAATACTTCAGTCCATGATCTAGGATGTCGATAACAACCAAACTAAACAGTGATGTTATGTTCAAACATCACTGAAATAAGGAGAGAGAAAAAAAGGAAGGTGTATGGCAAAGCCAAACTCTGAACCTACTGTTAAAATGGCATCACTTCCAGATTGAACAGGAACATGGAGGAATGAGTACACACATGGATGGCAAAGAATATCAGCCATTTCCTTCAAGTGCTCTAAAATATAAGGGGGGTTTGTCATCCCAACACGAAGCATTGTGCTTCCATCAGGTGGGAGTTCTGCAACTATAGCTTTCAGTAGAATCGGAAGGTTAACACCAATGTCACGACCTATAATGGGTTTATCAAACAGAAACTGTTAAGATATATATAATTGGAGGAAGGAAGAAAGAAAGGTAAAATAGCAGATGTAATCAGTTCTCTACATAAACAAGATTCTTTAGCACGTACCATATGCTCCAGTATCCTCACTACTCAACCATATCTCTTTAACACCCTCAGAAATAACAGATCTCACACGCCCAACCTGATTTAGAATGATTTACTTAATCAGCTAGAAAACCTTATCATTAATATACACCAGTGATTTGGGTTATACTTACAAGGCTGTCAACGGTGTAGCTGCCCAAGTGACCACGCGCATGTTTCGTTTTGCAGTAAGTGCAAGCACCTAGACATCCCACATTAATTGGGAGAATCTCAACAAACTTGTTTTTCCTCACCTGTTAATCCCATTGAACGTCATACACTTTAGGGTGCTCAAAAATATAGATTCCAGCCACAGATTATGTCTCTAATGCTCTTTACCTAGTTTGAGTTCACCTACCTTTTACAGGTTGGTTACATCAAAAAATGACTAGATATCATAACAATTAATATTTGTGATTAGTTTTTCATAGTCCATGCATAGATTATTTGTAAATTACATAACCTGAATCGAATAAACTATATAAATGAATTATAAAAAAATATCAAACTCTAAATTTTTTATTTACTTTATAATTCTTTCAAAAACAATTATGAAAATAGTCTTTTACAATTTTAAATCACAAGGATGAGTGATTTTATGTAATTTTTCTTTATACAGATGCTCTTTAAGAAATTTCCTAATTAATGGGTTTATCATTTATGATAGCGTAATTCACACGATTATCTTTTACCTTAAGATAGATTTTCTAAATCCATTTTTCATTTATACTAATTACTTTTATAAATATATAAATTCAATTAAATAGCAACTACTACATTTTTTAATACTTTAATTAAAACAATGATGTGCATACATGTTTGCTTGACAGATTATCGTATTCGGATCTGCTATAGTATGTCTACAGATTTGAGAATTCAAAGGATGAATTTATTAAATAAAGGTAGAAAGATGTCGGCCATACCTTTGGAAGGTCAAGAGCTGGCAATGTCCTACGGGTCAGAAGGCGCACCTCATGGCCTTTCAGGGTCTCTTCGACAACTTCAACAACTCGGTCAATCTGTTGGACCCCAACTATACTAACTCCTTCTAGCTCCTTGATGTTCTTACTTCCTTGAGGAACGCATCCAGCTACCACCAAGGGTTTTCCTGCAGCCTTGCCTTTTGAGATTATAGTGTCCATGGCAGACTGACTTGGGGATTTAACTGTGCATCTACAACATAATAGCATGAATTAAAACAAAGGAACTATTAAAATCCTAAGAAATTTCACCTCCTATCCCATATTTAAGGAAAATTCAAGTAGTGAACATCAATTTTTAGAAATTCAGCTAATAATCCTCATAAACCAAATCATTTATGACACCAAATGTGTTATATTAAAAGAAATTGGTCAATAAGACAATAACACAGATAAAAGAATAGAAATCCCCATAGAGAGTTCATACTTGATGATGTGTCTGCTAGTTAGGGTAGATTCTGTCACCTAGAACTTCTTAATGAAAAAGAAATGCAACAATTACTGGAAATTTATATGATCATTTCACAGTCCACGGATGAAACAGCATATAAGTTGAGAGGTACCAACCAATTTCATTAAATGGATTTTCCTTGATTTAACCACAATCATACCTACAGTAGTGCCCCTAACAGTTTTTAATTTAAAGTAAAGATTTACAATGAAAAGACCTTGAACAACAAAGGATCATATTACAGAAAGAAAGTGAGAAAAGAAGAGGACTATACAACTCACGTATTTATGAGCCATAAGTCTGCCTCTTCAGGCTCATCTGCCATTACATATCCATATGCGGAGAGCTGGCCAGCCATGTATTCACTGTCACTCTGGCACAATAGCAGTAACATGGTTGAACAAAATAATGAGATAATCATTGATGATGATCACCCAGTACTAAAAGGAAATCAATTGTCCAATGGCAACATGAGCTGGCAACAAATGGCAACCTTATCTTTTACCAATCAGCAATCATATATCCAGCATAGACCGATAGAAACAGACATCTTTTTAACTCAATACGATTCTTATCTGCATCACCCTTTTCATGGCATCAGGGTGAGCCTGAAGAAGCTTTGATATTCCTTTCAACACAATCCTCTATACCTAATTCGATCTCCCCTACAACAAAGGTCTCACACATATAGCTGGACATTCTAGCAGCATTTAGCTTGAATACTAAAGTTCACAGCATGAAATACGTATTCTAATCTCTGCAAACTGATTAGGGATACTTAAACAGGGCATTTTGTTACAACACCATTCATCATAATACCAAAAATAAAATGCATTCAATAAACCAAACACCAAATATGCTCTTTTTTCATTGGTAAACCAACAAATTACATCATAATAAGGGCTCACAACATAAGAAGAAGCAGATTCCACATTCCAAAGTTATAACCAGATACCTATTGAGAACAAAAGCAGACAGAGAACACTTGCCTGGTTATGTGAGCATCCAAAAGTCTTGATATAAATGGTCTGCAGAAACAAGGATCAACATAATCAGCAAGCATTATAAACATTGACAGATAATGTCATGAAAATAAGAGGAATCGACGGAGACATGCCTGGGTGCCGGGAATTTTGAGAGATTGAAGCGGGAGCTGAGAGAGAGACTGTTTCCTGTTGAGATGAGACTTGCTATGTTTTTTGTTAGGAGTAACCCCAATTGAATTTACGGGCAATCGAAATCCAGGTGCTACTCCTCCATCTCCAACTAGCAAATCTTCTATGTCTTCCATTTGCAAAAAATCAAATCAAGGGAGATGGAGGGAAAGGTTGGAGTCCCGAACGGAAGTACAGGTGATTAGCTGCTCCTCGTTCCTGTGGCTCTAGCGTAGCAGACTTCTTCCATTGATGGAGGGTTAGGGTTTTCAGTGGTAATTGATTCTCTTGAGATAATACAGAAAGAAATTCGAGGCCCAGGCCCATCCTCAAAGTGTCGTCGAGTTTTTCATGGTAAGAGATATAAGTGATTCATTTCTAGAACTCGACCGATCTAGAACATCCTTACGGATGATTTTTCAACATTCACTGGTAGGGCCTCATCTCCAAAGTCAGATCGGTGTTCATGCCTAGCGAAACTATCAGCGACAATGTTGATTTCCTGTATATGTGACGGATACTGAAATTGGTGAATCTCGAGATGGAGGTCGAGATGTCCGATATGATCATATCCAACTCTCATGGAGGCTTTCGTATCTAGTTGATCGAGTTGATGAGCATCAAGTTATCTCCTTCAATCTCTATAGATGTAACACAAACTTATGGCCTTTTGAAGGTCCTCTCGAAGAAAAGCGAGAGCTTCTACCTTCAAAATGTACTCAGCCTTGCATCTCCCCTACCCTGCAACCAAAGGAGCAGCCAATTCGTTTCGGATTATGAAACCATAGGCATATTGATTGTGTGGATTCATGAGGCATCAAAGTTAAGTTTAACAAAGCCAAGTTGCTTGGTTTCCAAGATGCTATTATTGTGTTAGCAATCTCCCAATCAATTATTTGTTTCGAGTTTGGTGGTGTCTTTTTCTTGTTAAAAATAATTTGGTTCCTTAACTAGCCAAATATTCCATCATATCATGACTATTAGTCTCAATTTGTTGGGGGATGTGTTCTCTTTCAATGCCGACAAGGTCTCCATGATGCTCTAGTCGCCGGTGGCTTGGTTATTCAATATTGATGTTTTTTTTTATCCTCAATAATTTGATGGGTGCATGGGTAAGAGAAGAAGAGATGCTTTGCACTCTCTGTGTGGTGATTACATAATTTACAATTCATTACAACTGAAATTTTTTGTTTATCAAGGTTTTCTTGAGTTGGTAAACCATCCATGCCCATCTTCTAGAGGAAATTAGTGACTTTTGGCATAGTATGAATCTCCCATATCCATGATTTGTTTGTTGATACTCCAACTTTCCATTTTTGTATCATTTCTATTGCCGATTTTGTGGAGTACTAGCCATCTTCGTTTGCAGCCCAGTAAACTCTGTCTCTTATACCATTATTCGGGAGATTATAATTTATGAATTTATATGTGATATCATTTGGTGGGAGAGTACGTAGCTGATCTATCCGATGTTGGTACCATTTGTTGTCAAAAATTTAGGCCCCAACTAATTATGTGGGGTTTATTAGGGCTTTGTCTTGTACTAGAACCTGCAGTGGTTTGTCAATGACCCAGTTATCTTCCCAAAATTTTATAATGTTCCCGTCCCCTACTTGTCATCTTAGTTCCTTATCAAATCGTTCCCGTAATTTGACTAATATCTCCCATTGTTAGGAGGTATTTTTTTCGCATTTGTAGTTTCAAAGACATTCCCCTCTTAGATATTTTTCTTCTATTATTTTAACCCAAATATTATCCAATTCTGCCATTTGTTTCCATAAGTGCTTCATTTGCAGCGCTTTGTTCATATCCTCATCTTTTCTGATTCATGTACCTCCTAGAGATCTAGGTTTACAAACTTTGTCCCAACTGATAAGTGGGTGAAAATTGGGTCCCTTGTTCCAGTAGAAGTTTACATTAATCCTATCTAATTCATTGTGGATACTTGTATAGGAAGCATGAACGCATGCATAAGGTAGCTAGGTTAAGCTTTCAAATTTGTTTTTATTAACGCATCTCTTCCATCTTGCGAGAGGAATGATGCTTTCCACCTTAAAGTTGTTGCTTTGATTTTTGGATAACCGAGTTAAAGCTTTCCTTGTTTACTCTTCCATTAATAATGGGACATCCAAAACATTGTTCTAAGTTAGTAGAAGTAGATATGCCTAGGTGCGCTTGAATCCTCCTCTTGTTGCTAGGATCCACATTGTTAGTTGTTTGAAAAGTTGATTTGTGGTAGTTAATGACTTGGCCGGAGATGGCACAATACTCATTCAAAACTAATAGAATTTTGTCACTTGATTCCGTTGTAGCCTTCGTACAAAGATAATGATATCATCTACAAATGATAGAAAACCGAACAATGGATCCATTTTTTGAAATGGGGAACCCAATAGATCTCGGGTTTTCTCTACTTAGTTTGTGTATATTTCTAGCTAGTACTTCTGCTCCTAGATTAAATAGGAGCGGTGAAAGTCGGTCACCCTGATAGAGACCCTTCTATGGAAAAAAATTGTTATTGGAGAATAATTTATTAATATAGACTAAGAGACTATTGTAACGTATTCATTTATCCAGTTCTTGAATATGTCATGGAAACCAAATTTTAGTAGCATATAAGTGAGGGAGTTTCATTCGATTTGTCATACGCTTTCTCCATATCTAGTTTTAGTGCCATGAAAACCTTTTTTTCCTTTTTTCATTTTAAACCCGTGGAAGATTTCTTGTGTTATGAGGACATTGTCATGAATCGCTCTGTTTGTAAAGGCACTCTAGAAGGGGTGTATTAGTTTTGGTAATATTGAGCTTAATCTCTTTGCTAGAATTTTGGCAATTATTTTATAAATTGTCGAGCAAAGGCTTATTGGTTTGTGATTGGAAGTGGTTGAAGGGTTGTCCACTTTTGGTAAGAGGGCAATGAAGGTGTGGTTTAGTTATTTGAGTGTTTTTCCGGTTCTGTAGAAGCTTTTTACTGCTCTGGTGACACCGGGTCCGACGATGTGCCGGTACTTTTGGTAGAAACCAACTGACATTCCATCGAAGCCCGGTGATTTGTCACTCCCAATGTCAAAAAAAACACTTTTTTATTTCTCCAGTGGAGAAGGGCTTTGTTAGATGCAATTTGTCGTTTTCTGTTATTTATGGTTGAATAACCTCCAATAAGCTATGTAGTTTATGTTGGTCTATATTGGTGGCTACAAAGCGGGCTTTGTAATCTTTTATAAATTCATAATTTACTTCCTCATCTTTTAACACAATTATACTATCATTTCTAGTTATTATGGTTATAATTTTCTTATTTCTTCTCCACGTTGCGTTTTTATGGTAAAATTTGGTGTTTTTATCTGTCAGACGGAGATTCATTGAGTTTGCTTTTCTATGGAGGTTCATTTACTTTACTCTATATTAATAAATTATTCTCAAAAGTAATATCATTATAAAAATGGTTATTAGTAAACTATTACGAAAACCGTGGATAAAAATCTTAATTACTGTTTAAGATAATCAGTTCTTACGTCGAAAGATTGAGACTTTTCAACCTAAGATGAAACCTCATCGGGTGTATGTGTTGAGCTTGGGTCTAATGCGCATGTGCGCTCGGATGCACACGACTCCCGCTCTACCCGGTCCGTCTGTATCGGACTAGACTTTGGCAATTACCTTACCAATAGTTCTCATGATTTGTGGTAAATTAAACTTTCCAGTGCGTTTAGAAAACGAAACAAATACGATCATTAAAAGATCACTTTTATTAGTGGGTATATATGATATGTCATAAGTTGTAGTTTTGGAAAGGCATGTACATATGCGTATGTGATCCTAAATATGCACGCCATCCCCATGATAATTGAAAACGAGGTGTACATAGCGATATCCACATTCAGAATAAACGGGAGGCTAAGTTTACAACTAATTGATGCCAGCATGCCTTAATATATACTCACTAATGGTTTACGTAACCTCACTTTTATAAGTGGATGTATGTTTTCACTACTTTGCGTGTTAACTTCAAATTTTCAAGTATTTTTTTTTATTGAATTGTTATTCCAATTATACCCTTAACCTTTTAGTTTAATATCAAATTAGAAAGATTATCCCCTCAATAAAGTAGATTTACTTTGTATATTTGTATCCATCTCATATCTATTTAGATTAGATTTACACGATTATATGATATAACTTGTATCCATGTTCTATTTTAAACATTTGAGGGCGTATGTAGCATTTATTCAGAGGTACTTGGAGGAATATATGCTTCTAGATAGAGATGATTGTTATAAAGACCGAATTGATTGAGAGTTAAAGAGTTGCATAAAGAAGAGTAATGTTATGATCGAGTCGATTGATTCCATACAAAGTGCACGAGACGAATTATGTGATACGTATTTTGACATATTTCAACTCAATCTTCACATTCGGATCTTATCTTATTCTTTATCTTTATTTTGTTTTTTTTTCTTATAACTGTTCACCTAAATATTTTTGTCATTTTCCTAATAAAATTAAAATAAAACATTGAACTATTTATATAATGTTTAGGTCATCACGTAAGGGAGTAATTTTTCTATTTTAGGTCGTTAAGGTATATATATATATGAGTATTTGTGTTGGATTTAATCCTCTCAGTTTTACAAATTTGTATTAGAGCTCCATGGAAAAATAAAGGAATAAACAGAGCTCTAATACCAATTTTTCTTAGAACTTCGAGCACACATATGCGTTAGGTTTGAGTGTGATTCATTCATGTGTCCGACGGGATTCCATCTCAAAATCAAGTAGTAATAGTAGGAACAGTTCATCGGCCTCCAATTTATTTATCATCGACTTGAGATATTCCCATCTTCTAATAGTACTTTTGTCAATGGATGAGCCTATTCCGACGTAAAGTCTTTGTAACATAATTCACTGAACAATCACCAAGGTCGCTTAGGTCTCGTGACTACAACTAGAACAATAACCATCAATTGAGATAACATACTCGTTTCATATCACATTTGTATATCTCTCCCACTCCAAGTTCAAACTTAGTGTATTACAAAAGATGGACATACATTGTAGTATAGATACTCAACAAACACCAAAATAAAGCTAATCTTGTTCAAGATCTCTTCTTAGCTAGCATCTTGACAACATCTCTCATGTTAGGCCTCATCGAAGGTAACTTCGCCGTGCACAAAACACCCAACTTGAACACTTTGATCATATCATCCTTAACATCATCCGATACCACAACAGGGTCCAACACGTCAAGTTCCGTGTCAGCATGCGTTGAAACCCAATTCACAATGTTCCTCCCTTCTCCAAACTCCTCCTCAACCGGCCTTCTACCCGTCACCAACTCATGCAACACCACACCAAAGCTATACACATCACTCTTCTCCGTAATCTTCAACGTATAAGCCATTTCTAAAACAAACAAACAAACAAAAACATCAACAACAACACCACCAGCAGCAACAACAACAAGTAAATTGTAAAGCTTTGATTTGTTACCTGGAGCTATGTAACCGTGAGTCCCAGCCAAACAACTAAACTCGGAAACCTGCGAAGAGTTCTTAGCAACCCTCGCCACACCAAAATCCGCAATCTTAGGCTCAAAATCCACATCAAGCAAAATATTGGTGGATTTAATATCTCGATGAACAATAGGCGGCGAGCAATCATGGTGCAGATAAGCAATCGCCTTTGCAACACCAAGAGCAATCTTATACCTTAACGACCAATCCAATACCTTCTGATCTTTACTATGCAAAGCTTCAAACAAATTTCCATTCGCCATATACTCAAGAACTAAAAAGCTTAATCCATCTCTAACAAAGCAAGCATATAACTTCACAATATTTCTATGTCGAATCCTCCCCATAATATCCGTCTCAGAACACAACAACTTCATTGAATCTCCCTTCCATAGTCGCTTCACCGCAACTGGACCACCGTTCTTCTTCAAATCTAATCGGTACACTTTCCCTGTCCCACCGGATCCAATCAAGTTGTTCTCGCCCAAACCGGATAGCTCATCAATGTCGAGACCCAATGGATGAAAATACTTAATATTCCAATCATTGTTTTCTTCTTTTAGTCTCTTCATATGCATCTTGAAGCTCCTATAGTTCAAAAACAATAGAATAGATAAAATTGCAGCCATGAATATGAGTATGATACAAACCAATGCTGATTTGTTATGTGTCATCATCTCTTCGCCACTCGTCTTTGCTTCACATTCTGGTAAACCATATTTTGCTCCTAACAACTCATTAACACATAAACCCTTGTTGCCCAGAAAAGCATTCTCACTTCCCACTTGTAGAAGATCCAAAGGGATGCTTCCTGATAGTTGATTTTCAGACAGATCAATCAAGCTCAGCTTCAATTGGCCTAAGCTCGTCGGTATAGGACCAGTTAAGCTATTACTCGAGAGATTCAACGAGTTCAATGAGTCAATCTGAGATAACTCAGTCGGGATCTTACCAGTTAAGGAATTACAAGCTAGGTTTAAATCAGCAAGCCGCGAACACTGATGAATTTCCGGTGGGATTGATCCAGAGAAATTGTTCAGTTGTAGCTGCAAAGATGACAGTTGCTTCATATCACCAATTTGTGATGTAATTACTCCTGTGAAAGAATTATTACTCAACCAAAGCCTTTCCAAGATTCTCAAATTCCCAATTTCAGATGGTAAAGACCCTGAAAATCTGTTGTTTGCCAAGATCAACTGAGCCAAATTTGTTGAAAAGCCGATTTTTGAAGATATTTGCCCTTGGAAATGATTGTTGCTTAGATCAAACATAGTAGCATTAGGAAGATTCCAAATCTCATCTGGAAGATATCCAGAGAGATTATTCCGACTCACTCGAAATCTCATTAAGGACTTGCAATCAGCGTATGAAGACGGAAGCTCACCTGAGAAATTATTCTCCACTGCTAGCAAGAACTGCAGATCATGACTATCACACAAGTGACCTGGAAATGGTCCAGAAAATTCATTTTCAGAGATGTCAATACTGATCAGAGAAGAAAATCTGCCAAGATTTGCAGGAAAGGCTCCTGAGAAACTGTTTCCGTAAATCGAGAAGCCTATGAGATGATGCAAGTCTCCGAGCCCTAACGGGATCTCACCGGTGAAGTAGTTATCATGACATTCAAAAACGGTTAGATTCTGCAAATTTCCCAACTCTTTAGGCAAATTTCCATAGAAATGGTTAGCAGAGATGTCAATCTCTTGCAACAAGGTGAGATTACCGATACCTGGTGGGATATTCCCAGTTAAGTTGTTGTGGAAAATCTCGAACTTCGTCAGCTTGGTAAGATTTGAAAACATCCACGATAATTTCCCTGAGATCTTATTTCTTGACAGATCTAAAGTATCCAACTCCCTCAACTGGAAGAAAGCGTCCGGAATCTCGCCGACGATATTGCAATGGGATAGATACAGCAATGTCAAGTTCTTCAAATTGGAAATATTCACAGGGATACTAAACTCGTTGAAATCGTTATTACCGAGTCCCAATTTGAGTAAACTCGACATACTCGAAATCCAGTACGGAAATTCACCAGATAAGATGTTTCCAGAAAGATCTAGAACTTGCAGGTTGTTGAGGCTAGAAAAATCTGGAATCTTCCCGATAAGTCTGTTTATGGAGAGGTTTAAGACTTTGAGGTTTTCAAGAGTGGTGAGTTCAAAGGGGATTTGGCCATGGATGCGATTACAGGAAATGACAAGGGAGGTTAGGTCTTTGAGAAGTGACAATGAAGGCGAAATCTGACCTGAAATGGAGATATTAGATAGGAAGATTTGAGTGACTCTTGATGTGTTTGGATGACAAGAGATCCCTGAAAATTGACATGGAGAATTGGATTCAACCCAGGAAGTAAGACTTCCAGTTGGATCTTTGAGATTTGATTTGAACTGTAAAAGAGCAGATTTTTCGACCGTTAGAAATGAAGAAATTGGCGGGAGAAGGAGGAGGAGGGAAAGGAAGAAGACGGTAGTCTCCATGATTTGTGATTTTTTAGCACAGTGGATCCATAACCAGTTGGTGGAGTAGCTGGTGAAAGAGGAAATCAAAAATCGATGATTAAATTTGAGAATTTAGTAGAACGAACTGTAGCAAAAGAAAGTGATGATTTGAAGATTTAACTAATTTATTTGTTGTAGAAACAAGGGAAGTCTTTGAAGACACTCAATGAAAATAGGTAGTTTAGTTCTATCCTTTTTCCGTGATTACAGCAACAGAAAAAAACAAATGAGAAAAAATAAAAGAGTAAAGAGTGATTTTACCTGTGAAGAAATGAAGTGTGATTGGAGTTGTTGAAGGAGTCTGAATTTGAAGTTTGAGGATGATGAATGGAAAGTGAAACTGGAAAGGAGAAAGGAAGAAGAGACGTGAGGTGATGTACTGCTACTTTGGTATGCTATGATTAATAAAGAGAATGATATTGGAATGTATATGACTTCTTGAATACTAACTCAATGGCTCATTTATAGTGTACGAGATCTCAATTTTTAGGGTGGACCAATATAAATAAGAGCTGATCCTTTCAAAAAAAGAGACCCGCCCGTCCGACCCGAAGCCCAGTTTAGGCGGGTACGGGCAAGATGTGCATGTATCTTTCTTGACCGATCCGCGTGAAGGAAGGTCTAAGTTTAGGCCCGCAAATGTGTTAGTGTTTGGATGAGTGGGTGGAAAACGTGCTTATATTGATTTGACAAGAGTCTCTCATTCAGTTGGTTTGAGTAACGGGCTTTTTGTGGTGGGTAAGACGGCCCTCAACGCGGCCTCTACGAAGTTGGCTAAGCATAAAAGAGCTTGTATTGAAAACTAACATGTATTTTTTCCGTTCGCTTTTGATACGTTTGGTTTTCTTGCGCCCGATGCCGTTAAAATTCTCAAGAAGGTGCAACGGGTCTTGCATGATAATGTTGTTTCATTTAGGTTTTCAGATATAATGTTTAGGAGAATCGGTTTTGATATTCAGATGGTAAAAAAGGTTAAACTAATTTATTTATTTGAGTACGATTATTACCCATTGTTTTCGACAAATATAAGATCATTCTTTTAGAGCTGCTATACCGAATTGTAAAATATTAAAAATAATTTTTTTTAAAAAATCTATATTTTTAGAAATAAAACCTTAGATAGTGACTTATCGGAAAAAGCCTACAGCTAATTGTTCCTATTCGGTTAACGTCAACCTTTAATCGGGCATCTTCCTTTAATCATTTCCGTAATAACACTAACAGCAAATCCAATTCACCCTATATAATTTGTTCTAAAATTACTTAAAAGACATGAGCTTTAATTTTTGTTAGGTTGATAGCACTGTGCAAGATGAAGAAAAGTTGGAAAATGTTTGCTTACACTCAATCTAAAATGTTGACTTTAAGCGTAAAATTCCCTTAACCTTAACCACTTGACAGTGGTAACAACAGCTAACCCTAATTTCATTACGAGTAAATATCACCCAAGAGAGTAGAGTAGTTACCTAATATGAAGCTTATTAATGGTTGTTGCTTCGGTGGTTCAATATGAAGCTTATTGTACAGCTTTCTGAAAATCCAAAGCAAACACGTAAGTATAGCAAATAGCATCGTAAAAGCGATTATGAGTGGGAAAAAGAAAAACTACTTTCAAAGATAAAGAGTGAAGAGAAACTGGGAAATGAAAAGAGAGATACGACCAAGAAAGGAAAGGAAGGTGTGTAGAGGAGGTACACTTTGAAGATTATCTCCACCGAATCTCTACTCTAAACTTAGAGCATCTTCACTTATGGGAAGAATATTTGATGTACCGATCGAGTTGAACGAGGCCAAACTTAACTCATGGTCGAATGAAGGAATATTAAAGGTGAAGTCTATGTTATCCCCAGAAAAGTTGAATCAGTAATGATGGCTAAAACGTGAGTCTCAATGTAAAAAAGGGAGGTAGAATCGAATACAAAGAAGACGATGTTTTGATTTGACATATTAATTAAGAAACAAGTAAATAATAAAACTAAAGTATATAAATAAACCATAATAGAAAGAACTACAGACGAAAACAAACACTTGTTGATTGGCTAACATGGTTCTATCGATCGGTCAAAGACACAAACTTTAACATTTGATTAAATACGAAAGCAAAATTGAAAATAAAGAAAAAGAAAAGTAATTTCAACTAATAGTGCATTGATCGGGCAACAAGTCTTCTAGGCCTCCACCAGAAAACATAGGTAAAATAGTAACATTAAGGGAGAGGGAAAAAATCGTATTTCTCTCGTAAACAGAATTAGATAATTCGAGAGTGACAGAATGAGAATAAGATCAATCAATCAATAAAACAATTACATGATTAAGATAACTATAACATTCATATGAATATGAATATATTTCAATTGATGATTCCACGATTGAATGTGAGTCATGTTATGCGGAAACAACTTCATTTGATTGTCACATGGTTAAGAATTTTCTTGGCATACATCAATGATTGTCCCCCCTGATGCAGGAGCATCTCAGGACCTAGCTCGAGTTAAGATCATAAGCATGGAAGCTAGGGAGCATGAAGTGTTGATCACTCTAAGGAGAAGGAGAGGACGGATTAACACATTTCTATGAGAGGAATGAAAGCCAAGTCCAAAAATGAAATGAACTCCATTTCTAGAAGAGATAAGAAAATCCTTCCTATAAGTGAATTGAAGACAACTGATGAGAAATGGGAGATGACATGGCTCAAAAAGGATACATTAAGCTTTCTCATTACAAATGGTAGTTGGGATCAAGATAAAATAAACAACATACTCGACCATTTGATACCACATACCCGAGTACAAAAGATCGCTAGTTACCCGTTACCCATATGCAACATCCGAGACCGACTCAATTGGGCTTCATGCAAGAAAGGTAGGTTCTCGACCAAATCTGTAATATAACTAATTCACAAGTTCAAAGGATCATCACCCTGTGGTACATCTTGGATTTAGAAATTGAACATAAGAATTAAAAACTTATTTTAGAAATTATTAATAGATATACTTCCAACAAAAGAAAACCTTGAAAAACAGAAATTTATGGTACCTATTACCATGCACTAGGTCAACACTCATACAACAGGGCAAAACACATATTCCTCAAGTTCCCATTTACAATCGATAACATAAACAAAGATAAACTCCAACCCTACTTGCTAAATATAAACGCATCTGGAGAAAAAATGAAAGAAATTATCTCCGTTATACGTGAGAAATTTGATGATAAAACAATGATACATGTAACCGTTACATGGTTGTATACTTGGTACATGAGAAGCCAAATCACCTTCTGCGATAATACTCCGACATATATGAGGCAACTTGTTAATCATACAAATTCAAGAATGGAATGAATCCAAACTCAAAAGGCCACAAAGGTGCAAATGAGAAAGACCGAAATCAGATGGACAAAATCAATAGTTGGAAATGACCAAATTAATTTTGATGGATCCAAACGGTCCAACGATCAATGAGCATTTGCCTATATTTTGTGGAACTATGATGCGTCCACAATTGCCTACGAGCATGAACGATGCCGAAAAACATCGGTTTTACATGTGGAAGCTATGATCCTTAGGAAATGAATTTTGAAAGAAAGATAAATAAAAATTAAAAACATTGAAATAGAGGGTGATGATTAATCTTACGATTATGAACTCAATAAATAATATTTGGAAGTCTCAATGGGGAATGACCTTATTATCTCACACATCTACTTTCTTTTGTCCGATTTCATGCAGGTTCATATCCACCACATTTTCAAGGAAGTCAATGACGTTGTAGATAAGTTAGCAACACTTGACCACGTCAATCCCTTATATGAAGCCAAAGTACCACACGAAGTTGTACTCTCATCCGCAAAATGCTATTGAATGGTGCACCGGTGGATGATGACCATACCTTATTGCTTACCGATGTACTTAAATAAAAATAACACAAGTTGCATACCTTTTGACATGACTCGAAGAAATACTATTTTTTAAATTTTTCAAACACTTTCACACGTTTAGTTCTTTCAAATCTTAACTCTATATGTAGGGAAATAGAGGTCAATTAACCTATCTATAGCCAAAATCTTCCTTGATGGACAAGACATTATCTTAGACATGTGAGACATGTTATGGACGTGTATTGCAACCTCGTATGTCTGTGGATTGTCTCCGGATAAACTCGGGCTTGAGCTTCCTTTATTTGGTAGAGAATATGAGTGGGTCTATAGAAGGAAGTTTGAGCAAGGACATGAGCATATTATTTCTCTTTTTGGGTAAATTTAGTCCGGATCATACATAAAAGTAAAAAAGGAAGAATATTAATTCTAAATCCGAAACATCTTTCAATTTCTTGTTTCGAAAGGTTTCAATTGAGCTCTTAACTCCTTACCTTTAATTTCAAGTTGTACCAATCTTGATATTGTGAAATGGTATGAACCGTTAACCCTACTTGTGTTGACCCGATCTTTATAATGCAATCTTCGATATCACCTCCAAGGGAGCCCTAAGCCTTGTCAATACTCGGCTATATAGGTTGGTATTTATTAAGCCGTTACGAAGGAAGGATTCAAATATAGGTGTCTTACCTCAAGTAAACACTTATCCCTCCTCAATACTTGGTAACTAAGAATTTGAATATTGGATCTCCAAGGAGAAAGAAAACACCACTCGGAACAAAAACTACGTATAACCTTATTGTTTATGAAGCCTTGGAGGATGACTTATGAGTACAAAATAGCACTTACATAGTGTATCGTTGATATTCAAAAGTTGTACAAAATAGCACTTACATTATTACATAGTGTTCAACGTTCACCTCTTTGCTCAGGTGTAAGACCTCCTTTTCCACATTCTGGGCAACTTTTTAACCCGAATCCTTGGCAGTCGAAGCACCTATACTCCTCATATCCATCCAAACTTGTTAAACTAACATGTAAATGTCATTAAATTAATATGTCAATATAATTCCTGCAATTAACTTACTTCCATCGTTCAAATATATTCCCATTTTTCTTGTTCCTTCCAGTACCCTGCAATCAAATCAAACAACCTATTATATTTCTTTCACAAAATATATGAAATATGAAAGAACAGTCACCTTACAGCCAGGACACTCAATGGCACCTTTGTCTCCACATTTTCCACATCTCTTCAAAACCTTCATCACACCCACTTTATTAATTACATACAACCCTACGTGCTTCTCCTCTTCATTCAAAAAAGAAAAATAAAAAGGAAGCATACCGACTGCAGAGATAATCGTCCGGCAAAGGTGGTGACTGCTGCACCTCTCCGGCGAAGGCGTTGATGTGCTGCTGCTGATGGTAACATTGGATTTATAACGAATTTACAGCATATCTCTGCCATACTAACTTACCTTCTCTTTTGGTCAAATGGTGCTCACCTTCTTAGAGTTGCAATACAACGTACTCTAGATGTGGATAAGTCATCTATTATCATGCAATATTATCCATTCATTCAAATACTTTTATTTTTTCGTTTTCAATCCAATTTTTAGTCATAATTTTATAAACTGCACATGTTTTCAAGAAACAAACAAAAAAATTGAAAATGAATAAATTTTTACCCAACTTTTTTTTTCTAAAGAAACAGTTCCCGTCAAATTGGAGTAGCTCAACTTATATAACAAACTATTTAGCTTGGCAAATTATTTTTTTTAATATAGTTATTATTTTAAATCATGAATTCTGGTGAATATAATTATTTTAACCTAACAGCCCCTGCGGGTCCAGAGGGCTGCCCCTGTGGCTGGTCCTGTGTTCCGCCCATGCGGCTCAAGGAACCCGCCCCTGCGGTTTCCTGCGGCTGCAGCCGACTTTGTTGACCGTTGGACCGTGCTTTACTCTTTCTTTCTCCTTTAACCTTCTCCTTTGTCTTAGGATGAAGGGTTTCATTCTTCATGTCCAGCTACTCTCACATTCTACTTCTCCTCTTCTCCTTCTCCTTGATCTTGTTCTTGCTTTCTTCTTTGTTTGGAAGAGTTTGGTTGTGTGGCTTTGTTGATGTTGATGTTGTGGGTTGTTGCTGAGGTTGGGAGCCAGCTGAGGGAGTTGTGTTGATCTTTTCCTTGGTGCACAGTATGAAAGATCTTTTAGAAGAACATATTCCTCTGGGAGGTTGATTGGGCTTAGGATCACAATCGTGGTAAGTGTTCTTCTTCTTCTTCTTCTTCCTCCTTTCTTTCTTTCCTTCCTTACCTTCTCTTAGCTTAGGATTTCACAAGTTGAATCTTGTGTGTTGGAGCTACTAGGCATGTATTGATGTTTGTATTTGTATGTATGTGTTGATTGTTGGATGTTGAAGACTTGAAATCATCGTGTGAAGAGTGGAAGAGAAGTCAGGGATCACGTTTTGCATTGTCACCACCCCCGCGCCAGTGAGCTACCGCCCTTGCGTGACTGTGTCACCGCACCCGCGCCCCAGCGCCGCCGCCCCTGCGGCCACGGTCACCGCTCTTGCGTGGGAGTGTCTCCGCGCCTGCGCTTGCCTTTGCTTCGCCCCTGCGTCCCTCTTGTCACGCAGGTGCGTCTTGTACAGGATCTACCTAGAGTAGTGTAGATCCTTTCCTTTCCTAGTATGAGCGGGTAAGTGGCATGCTAGGTGTGTGAATGAGGATAGGATGAGGATGTTCTTGATATCGTTATGTGCCGGTTATGGCTTTGAGGTTTAGTAGATGTTGAGCTTTATAGGTTGGATATGATCCTTATGGATCCATTGGGTCTAGGTGTGACCCCTTTGATTGATAGGAGATTTGATATCTCTTTATGCCTTGTTATTAGGCAGTGTTGTCCTCCGGATCGGAGTTGATCGTGGTTGAGGTTATTCCGAGGTTGAGGTAAGTCCATAGGACTTACTTAGCTACCATCCTTATATCGGATGTATGCATGAGTGGTGTTTGTTATATATGCTTGATAGCATGCGATGTTGATTATTACCGACCTATGGTTTAGTGACTGCCCATTGTAGGGCCGTGACAACTTTCCCTTTCATCCCGCTGGGAGTTTGGGCGGTTCTCTGCGGTTTATGATTCCATGACTTGTGTATGTGCTTATGCATTATCTTATATACGATTGGTTAGCTAACGGTTTTATATCGTGTTGTAGATGCTTTACAGGTTAGGAGAACTGCAAAGTGATCCAGTTGGGGTGATCCGCTGAGGGCTCCGTACACTAGGTTATGCATGGGATATGAGATGTTTTGTATTTACAGATACATGTTTTGGTTGTACTCAACGGTACTTTGTATAACTTTTGATATATATATTACAGTTTGATGTTTGGTTCTAATTTATCTGTGCCTTGTTGTAAGATCCAGCGAATTTGTTGTCAGGCTAGGGTCAGGATCCATTGTGAGATCCTAGTCCAGTAGCACCCCGAGTCCTACGGATTTGGGGTGTTACAATCCTGATGGGTTGTACATTAGTGATAAGCTTAGGTATATTTTAAACATACTTTTATCGATGACAAGGTAGTTAGTTATAAATCACAAGTTTTTGGCAAAATGGTGTTAAATAGCATTAACTTTAGGGGTGGTTGCGTTCGGTAAACCGAACTTTCAAAACTCAAAAATAAAGTACAAACTTTGGGGTGGTTGTGTTTTTTAGCACAAGTCTGATTCCAGTGAAATGTCCGGATTATTTTGCTGATGTGGCACCGGAAAATAATGATTTGACTTTTTTTAAATTATTTTTACAATGTATTAAAATTTTCTAACTAAAAAAATAATACAATAAAAAATTTTAAAAAAAACAATTTTCTTAAGGCTACTACTTAAATATTTATTATTCTTCAAGGAAAAAAAAATATTTTTATACCAACGATAAATTGTTATAATCGGGGATATATATATATATATCCAAATTAAATTTATTTATAAGATGGAGTATTTACATGTATAGAAAAGATCTATTGTATATCATTTTTAATTGTATAATAAATATATAAATTTCATAACGAAAAATAATGTTAAATATTGATACTAAAAAATATATATTTAGAAAACCCTACATCAGCAAAAAAAAAAGTCAATACACATAGAAATTTTTTTTTTTTATGGTATATAATTTTGTACTTTATTTGTATTATAGTTTTTACATAGAAAAAAAAAGTCAATACACATAGTTATCAAATAAGTGAAAAAAATATGTCAAATCATCATTTTCCGGCGCCACATCAGCAAAATAAACCGGACATATCACAGGAATCAGACTTGTGATAAAAAACGCAAACGCCCCTAAAATTTGTGCTTTTATTTCGAATTTTTAAAAGTTCGTATCATCGCACAGTTTCCCCTAAAATTAGCCATTTTGCGAAGTTTTTTCTTCTCTATATAAATTTATTCTTATTTTGACTGTAAATTCAGTTATTTAGCCATGTTATAAATGTTGAAATCGAGAGTTTGGCGGAGACGAGAATGGCGGATCAGAGCGAAAGACATTAGGTTTGCTTAACGGGGAAAGCGCTCTTCCTTTTCTTTGCTTCTCAAAGTTGAAATGGCCGGTGATTACATGGTTGCCGACTTAGCTGGGGCTCTTTGTTGCATGCCTCACCCGCCACATCCCTCTTTCTTCTCTACACACAGAACATTCAAATTTCTTATGCTTTTGAGCCCTCTAATGATTTAATGGATAATCAGCAGATGTATGGTATGCTTTGATTCCTTCTATTTATGCCTCTGATTCATCATTTCATATTTTTTTCGCATCTGCTCCTCTATCCGACTCTTTGTGATTCTCTTGTCTCGTGAAATTCGCTTTTATCGATTATCAAATTTAAACCTCCAATTGCAATATACAGCATTGCGCCGTCTAATTACTTGTATTATATATGCTTTGGTCGTCGATCTACTCCACAACCCCAACCTACTGCTTCCGATTTTCCTTCTGAACATGCATACTGCATTTGCTTGACAGATTTTGGCTTCAATGCAATGAGCAAATTGAAATCGAACGGCATGCCAGTTATAGATATTCCTCAGAAGACTAGTTTTGAATCCATCTCCAGGCCTTGTGTTCACTTTGCATCCGATGTTAACATCAACAATGGAGGATCGTCAAAAAACGCGGTTCAGTTTGATGATCAACCTTCTTGGCTTGATGATCTCCTAGACGAGCCAGAATCGCCATTGAACAAATCTGTTCATAGGCCATATCTGGTACACGGGACGGGCACTTACCACTCCCATAGGGTATACGGGAAAGTTTTACCAGATTACCACTCCAGTTGGCAACAGCCCCGAGAGGCGAGGATTATATAATCCTCGTGTAACATATATTCATATACATCTACATATATACGTTTTGAGTGTTGGACTTTATCAAGATAATTAACCGGGTAAATGTGTGACAGCATGATTATTTGTTTTTGATTCCATGACTTGTGTTTGTGCTTATGCATTATCTTAGATACGATTGGTTAGCTAACGGTTTTATACCGTGTTGTAGATGCTTTGCAGGTTAGGAGAACTGCAGAGTGATCCAGTTGGGGTGATCCGCTGAGGGCTCCGTACACTAGGTTATGCGTGGGATATGGGATATTTTGTATGTACAAATATATGCTTTGGTTGTACTCAGCGGTACTTTGTATACCTTTTGATATATATATTACAGTTTGATGATTGGTTCTAATCTATATGTGCCTTGTTGTAAGATCTAGTGAACTTGTTGTCAGGCTAGGGTCAGGATCCATTGTGAGATCCTAGCCCAGTAGCACCCCGAGTCCTACGGATTTGGGGTGTTACAAAGTTGGTATCAGAGGCCCTAGGTTGATAGTAATGGCACTTGCAATCTGCGATAAAGGTCGAATAGTTAAATAAACAGAACCCGAAAGGGGTCTGACTTTTCAAAAGGTTTTGGTTTTGAAATGTGTACAAATGTTTTGGGATAGTGTGTACGGAAAGCCATCACCCCTCTGAGGACCTCGACAATGCAGATATATATATATATATATATATAGATATTATCTTATGTGATGTCGTGATTGACCTTATATATATATCTATACATATGACATATATATATATATATATATATATATATATATATATATATATATATATATATATATATAGCCTTCTAAGTTAGGTGTATACCCTGCAGATGGCTCAGACTAGAGTTGTATATGCAGTTGGACGACGTAGGGGTAGACACCCTCTTCCTCCAGTAGTGATAGGACAGGGTCAGATTCCCGTTGTGGATCCACCTATAGTGGAGGAGGTCCATGAGGACGTTGCTGAGAGTGTCGTTCCTGAGACTGGGAACGGCATGGCTGAGAGACAGAGACCACAACGAGTACAGTCAGATGACTCGGATCATGTCTCTATGGGGGACCAGAGTTCCGTGCGTATATCCGACGAGTTGAGGAGGCTGCCAGAGCGGGTAGACGTGCCCCGGATTTGCCAGCACAAGAGGGATCATCTTAGAGATCCCATGGAGCTACTCAGGTGCCAACTGTACAGGCACGTGCTGCTGAGATTGCTCGAGTTCCAGAGGAGTATAGAGGGCCTCGACCAGATACTTGGTTGAAGGCATTTCATCAGATGAAAGTACCCCCTTTCTCTGGGAAGGTGGGGTTAGAGGTTGAGTTGTGGATCGGACATGTAGACTCAGCTCTTGAGTCTATTAGATGTCCAACAGATAGACATATAGAGTTAGTGCAAACTCTATTCCGAGACTTGGCACAACACTGGTGGAGATCTGTACGGGGTCAGGTTACCAGTTATGACCAGATGAGGAGTATGATCAGAGAGCGTTTCTGCCCTGCCTCATTGAGGAGGGAGAAACTGCGGGATTTTGTTGAGGCTGGATTTGAGGACGTACCAATCTCTGAGGTTATTAGGAGATTT
This sequence comes from Fagopyrum tataricum, assembly GCA_002319775.1. Classification (NCBI taxonomy): domain Eukaryota; kingdom Viridiplantae; phylum Streptophyta; class Magnoliopsida; order Caryophyllales; family Polygonaceae; genus Fagopyrum; species Fagopyrum tataricum. Next base: position 53,852,676 of record CM008281.1, on the reverse strand, counting down.
CAGGAGGAGCTGGCTTTGCTGGGTCTAGCTGCACCTCCTGCAGATCAGCATGTGTATCTCTTTTCCCGACGACCGAGGGATGCTACCCGGACATATATGGCGGGATTTCACTGTGAGTCCCTAATGGACTATCAGGACAGAGCCTCTGATTATGAGCGAGAGCGGGCTGGGCAGAGGAGAGCTTCTCAGACCGGAGGGTCTGAGAAGAGACAACGGACTGGGTAGACCAGTGGTGCTGGTGGAGTTGCTAGTTCAGGGCGAGGCCAGAGACGCCAGAGCTATCCCTCATCTGCACCGGTTATAGATAAGGGACCACAGTGTTACAACTGTGGTGGTTATGGACATATGCGGCCAGAGTGTACGAGGCAGACAGTGACTTGCTACATCTTGGTAGACCAGGTCACAGACATATTTTCTGTAGACGGGGCGAAGCTTCATCACAACAGGGTTCTTCTCCTGCTAGTGTAGCGGGAGGTGGGCAGAGGCCACCTCAGCAGCAGACACAAGGACAAAAAAGAGTCACAGATCATCCTACTACTCAAGGATCTGCTCCCGGGCCAAGTAGAGGTAGAGGTCGTGGCGGGGGTACCACGGACACCAGAGGACCACAGGGTAGAGTTTTCAAGTTGAGGAGTGCAGAGGAGCCAGCTGCACCGACTGCTACAAGTACCATTCTCATTCATGGTTTACTTGTTAGAGTTTTATTTGATACTGGAGCTACGCATTCTTTTATATCTGATGCATGTGTTGAGCGTTTGAGTCTAGATACGACTGATGGGATACCCTTTCGTATAGGGTTACCTGATGGTAGTAGGGTCAGAGGTACCCGTGAGATATTTGATTGTCCCATTTGTGTGGGGACTTATGTGTTATTTGTTGATTTATTTGTCATGCCGTTGGTACATGAGGACGTTATTTTAGGTATGGATTGAATGGATAGGCATCATGCTATATTAGATGTAGGTAGGAGGACCGTGACAGTCTCTACCGAGTTAGGTTAGATAGAGTGATGCGCCCTTATATGCTCCTCTTACGTTGACCGTAGACGAAGAGGACGAGGCTTTGAGGGTTCGCTCAGATGGACCGATCACCCGATCCCGAGCCAAGTCCATTGCCCGAGCCACCGGATCTATCATCGTCCGCACCATTTCGTCACTTGGACCAGTCGTCGGTATGCCGTGTCTCTACACCACCATGGCATAGGCTACCGGTCTCGCCCACGCTTTTACTTTCGGACTAGTTTTTTGCATGTTTTTTCCTTTTATGTAATAAAAGGGATATTCCTTATAGAATATTCCCTTTGACCTTATCTTTTAGGGTTTTTCCCTTGTTGGGCTTTTCGTATTTATGTTTTTTTGGCCCGTTGGCCCATAGGCGGGCAAGACTCTCTATATAAGGGACCTCTTGCCTCACCTATTTTCTATGTTCAATTTTACTAGGTTTTGAGAAGACTTTTCCTCTAACTTAGCTTGGGCATCAAACCTTCCCGTCTATTTCTCAAATTTCTTCCTTGGATCTCATCTTTGATCCAAGAACACCATATTCGAGGATTCTTCTTTAGAATCAACTTTCGATCTCCATCAAACGGTTTATTCGATCTCTCTAGATCGAATCAACCCTTGTTTCTTCATCGCTTCCGCCCCTTTGGATCTGAATCGAAACAACGCCGCACAAAGAATCAAGGAGTAGTTGGAGCTTGGCTGGATCTAGATCTAAAAGTTATCCTTGGTTACCTCCAAGGACGCATCATAGAGGTTTTCCGAGGTTGGGACCTTGGAAAGTCAGGCATGGTGATCAGCGCGGTACGTGCAGCGATATTGATTGCACAGGGTTGTGAGGCCTACTGGTGTTATGCCATGAAGGAGGGGGAGAGTCCAGCATTAGAGGATATCCCAGTGGTCTGTGAGTTTACAGATGTGTTTGCTGAGCCGTCCAGTTTGCCGCCTCAGAGGAGCGTGGACTTTGGCATAGAGTTAGAGCCTGGTACGAGACCGATCTCGAAGGCCCCATATCGTATGGCGCCTGTCGAGATGTTGGAGCTGAAGAAGCAACTTGAGGAGTTGGCTGAGAAGGGCTTCATCCACCCTAGCGTATCTCCGTGGGAGCACCTGTCCTCTTCGTACGGAAGAAGGACGGTTCGTTGAGACTGTGCATTGATTACATAGAGTTGAACAAGGTGACCATCAAGAACAAGTATCCATTACCCCGTATTGACGACTTGCTAGATCAGCTTCAAGGAGCGACAGTGTTCTCCAGGATTGACCTGCGTTCAGGGTATCACCAGCTGAGGGTGAGAGAGCAGGATGTGCATAAGACAATATTTCGGACCAGATATGGACACTACGAGTTTGTAGTAATGCCAATTGGGCTTACGAATGCCCCAATAGTCTTCATGGAGTTGATGAACAACATATTCAACGACTTCTTGGATCAGTTTGTGGTAGTCTTCATAGATGATATTCCGGTGTACTCTCGTTGCAGATAGGAACATGCAAGATAGGTGAGGACTTTGTTACAGGTTTTACGAGATAAAGAACTTTATGCTAAGTTCTCTAAGTGCGAAATCTGGATGCCAAAGGTAGCATTCCTGGGTCAGGTTGCTTCCGCCGAGGGGATCAAGGTGGATCCGGTGAAGATAGAGTCAGTAGCAGCATGGACGACACCGACGAATGTCAAGGAAGTACGTAGCTTCCTTGGCCTAGCCGGTTATTACCGACACTTTGTGGAGGGATTTTCTGTGATTGCCCGTCCACTGACGAGTCTGTTGAGGAAGACCACCAGGTTTGTATAGTCTGAGCAATGTATGCAGAGTTTTGAGGAGCTGAAGAGACGTCTGACTTCCGCTCCTATTTTAGCACAGCCATAGGGCACAACTGATTTTGGGGTTTACAGTGATGCATCTAAACTAGGCTTGGGATGTGTGTTGATGCAGCGAGACAAAGTGATTGCATATGCGTTTAGACAACTGAAGACGTATGAGGAGAACTACCCGACTCATGATCTGGAGTTGGCAGCGGTAGTTAATGCACTAAAGATCTGGAGGCATTACTTGTATGGTGCTACATGTCAGATCTTCACAGACCATAAGAGTCTGAGGTATATTTTCACGCAGCGGGAATTGAATAACCGCCAGCGTAGGTGGCTTGAGCTGATCAAGGACTTTGATCTGGAGATTTTGTACCATCCGGGGAAGGCAAACGTTGTCGCCGACGCCCTGAGCAGGAAGACGCCTCGAGAGAAGGCAATTGTGAGACTGACATTACAACCTCAGTTACAGAGAGACCTGGTTTGGCTAGAGTTGGACGTCCAGTGTCCTGATGAGGACGCCCAGTTGAGTACTTTAGAGGTTCTCCCTGATTTGTTGAGTGAGATCCAACAGAAGCAAGAGACCTGCCCGACATTGATGAGGATCCGAGAGAGGATGTCCCGTGATGAGGCACCACAGTTCCTCATAGGAGCAGATGGAGTGATGAGACGCCGCGGTTGTGTTTGTGTACCCGCTGATGCGGATTTGCGACAGAGGATATTACAGGAGGCTCACTGTATACCTTATTCAGTGCACCCAAGTACGAGTAAGATGTACCAGGATTTGAGACGTTAATATTGGTAGGGAGGGCTGAAGCCCGACGTGGCCAGATTTGTGGCACAGTGTGCGACCTGTCAGCAGGTCAAGATCGAGCATTGTAGACTTGGAGGTGAGCTTCATCCACTTCCTATACCACAAAGGAAGTGGGAGGACGTCACCATGGATTTTGTGACTGGGTTGAGACCGAGCAGGAGCTTTGATGCTATTTGGGTTGTAGTTGACAGACTGACGAAGACAACACGTTTTATCCCTATTCGGGAAATGTGGCCGGTGAACAGATTAGCTGAGGAGTACACTAGACAGATAGTGAGACTCCACGGTGTACCGAGGACGATCGTCTTAGACAGAGATGGGCGATTTACCTCGAGGTTCTGGCAGCAGATTCAGATTGCCTTGGGGACGAGTTTTCACTTCACTACTGCGTTCCATCCTCAGACAGATGGTCAGTCAAAGAGGACCATTCAGACACTGGAGGATATGTTGCGAGCTTGTGTGTTGGACTGGGGACAAGTGTGGACGGATCATCTCCCACTAGTTGAGTTCTCGTACAACAACTAGCATGCATCGATTGGGATGGCCCTATATGAGGCACTGTATGGACAGAGATGTCGTACACCGTTATGTTGGGATGATCCGAGAAGTGTAAGTGGGGTTGAAACCTGATCAGGTTCAAGATGATGTTGCTCGTGTAGCACTGATTAGAGAGAGGATGCTGACTGCACAGAGCCGTCAGAAGTCATATGCAGATAGGAGGCGTAGACCCCTGGAGTTCAGAGTAGGAGCCCATGTGTGGCTGAGAGTGTCTCCGACACGAGGTGTTAGACGCTTTGGCATTAACGGGAAGTTGAGTCCCCGATATGTCGGACCGTTCGAGATTCTGGATCGAGTTGGGAGCGCAACATACATATTAGCCTTGCCTCCGAGATTAGAGGGTGTTCACCCTGTGTTTCACGTGTCTCAACTGAGGGAGTACATACGAGATCCGAGACACATCGTGAGTTATGATGATTTGGTGGTCGAGCCGGACCACACTTTTGTTGTGCATCCGATTGCAGTTCTAGAACGAGGTATGAGACGCCTGTGTTCGAAGGACATTCCTATGCTGAGGATACAGTGGTCGAGACGAGGACCTGATGAGGCTACATGGGATAGTGAGGATAGTATTTAGAGGAAATATCCAGAGTTCTATGCCGAGATAGATGTACCTGTAGGATCGACGAGTAGATCTTAGTACTATCTTGGTGAGTGTTGTGATTATGTGCTTATATGCTCTGATGTGTTTATTTTCGTGCTAGCTATGATGTGATATATGATCTTATTAGATCTTGCTGTGCTAGTGCGATTGATGATTTTAGTTGGAGATGGTTCTTTCCTCCATGCTATTGAGATACGATTAGGGTTTAGCTGGAGATGGTTATTCCACCATGCTATTTTTGATCGACATAGTATTGTTGAAGATGTTTTTCCTCCATGCCCTTATGTTATGAGTATGATACGGCTAGAGATGTTTTTCCTCTATGCCTTTGTGATGTGATGATGATATGGCTAGAGATGTTTTTCCTCTATGCCTTTGCGTTGTGATGATAGTTTGGCTAGAGATGGTTTTCCTCTATGCCTTGGATAGTATAGTGATCTTGTTGTTGGAGATGATGATTTTCTCCATGCCTGTGTTGAGGTTATAGAGTGGTATAGGTGATACCTTATGAGCGGAGATGTGATGCCTCCGATAGAGAGAGTTATACCTCGGCATATGGGTTCGAGAGGTTTTGGAATTTCGCAAGTTTCGGGACGAAACTTGTTTTTAGGGGGGTGAGATGTAAGAGCCTTAGTCTTTAGGAGCCGAGCCCGGGGTTAGCCGCCCCTGCGGATCCAGATGGCCGCCCCTGCGGCTGGTCCTGTGTTCCGCCCATGCGGCTTAGGGAACCCGCCCTTGCGGTTTCCTGCGGCTGCAGCCGGCTTTGTTGACCGTTGGACCGTGCTTTACTCTTTCTCTCTCCTTTAACCTTCTCCTTTTCCTTAGGATGAAGGGTTTCATTCTTCATTTCCAGCTACTCTCACGTTCTACTTCTCCTCTTCTTCTTCTCCTTGAACTTGTTCTTGCTTTCTCTTTGGTTTGGAAGAGTTTGGTTGTGTGGCTTTGTTGATGTTGATGTTGTGTGTTGTTGCTGAGCTTGGGAGCCAGTTGAGGGAGTTGTGTTGATCTTTTCCTTGGTGCACAGTATGAAAGATCTTTTAGAAGCACATATTCCTCCGGGAGGTCGATGGGGCTTAGGATCACAGTCGTGATAAGTGTTCTTCTTCTTCTTCTTCCTTCTTTCTTTCTTTCCTTCCTTTCCTTCTCTTAGCTTAGGATTTCACAAGTTGAATCTTGTGTGTTCGAGCTACTAGGCATGTATTGATGTTTGTATGTGTATGTATGTGTTGATTGTTGGATGTTGAAGACTTGAAATAATCGTATGAAGAGTGGAAGAGAAGTCGGGGATCACGTTCTACACTGTCGCCGCCCCTGCGCCAGTGAGTTGCTGCCCTTGCGTGACTGTGTCACCGCACCCGCGCCCCGGCGGCCACGGTCACCGCTCTTGCGTGGGAGTGTCTCCGCGCCTGCGCTTGCCTTTGCTTCGCCCCTGCGTCCCTCTTGTCACGCAGGTGCGTCTTGTACAGGATCTACCTAGAGTAGTGTAGATCCTTTCCTTTCCTAGTATGAGCGGGTAAGTGGCATGCTAGGTGTGTGAATGAGGATAGGATGAGGATGTTCTTGATATCGTTATGTGCCGGTTATGGCTTTGAGGTTTAGTAGATGTTGAGCTTTATAGGTTGGATATGATCCTTATGGATCCATTGGGTCTAGGTGTGACCCCTTTGATTGATAGGAGATTTGATATCTCTTTATGCCTTGTTATTAGGCAGTGTTGTCCTCCGGATCGGAGTTGATCGTGGTTGAGGTTATTCCGAGGTTGAGGTAAGTCCAAAGGACTTACTTAGCTACCATCCTTATATCGGATGTATGCATGAGTGGTGTTTGTTATATATGCTTGATAGCATGCGATGTTGATTATTACCGACCTATGGTTTAGTGACTGCCCATTGTAGGGCCGTGACAACTTTCCCTTTCATCCCGCTGGGAGTTTGGGCGGTTCTCTGCGGTTTATGATTCCATGACTTGTGTATGTGCTTATGCATTATCTTATATACGATTGGTTAGCTAACGGTTTTATATCGTGTTGTAGATGCTTTACAGGTTAGGAGAACTGCAAAGTGATCCAGTTGGGGTGATCCGCTGAGGGCTCCGTACACTAGGTTATGCATGGGATATGAGATGTTTTGTATTTACAGATACATGTTTTGGTTGTACTCAACGGTACTTTGTATAACTTTTGATATATATATTACAGTTTGATGTTTGGTTCTAATTTATCTGTGCCTTGTTGTAAGATCCATCGAATTTGTTGTCAGGCTAGGGTCAGGATCCATTGTGAGATCCTAGTCCAGTAGCACCCCGAGTCCTACGGATTTGGGGTGTTACAATCCTGATGGGTTGTACATTAGTGATAAGCTTAGGTATATTTTAAACATACTTTTATCGATGACAAGGTAGTTAGTTATAAATCACAAGTTTTTGGCAAAATGGTGTTAAATAGCATTAACTTTAGGGGTGGTTGCGTTCGGTAAACCGAACTTTCAAAACTCAAAATAAAGTACAAACTTTGGGGTGGTTGTGTTTTTTAGCACAAGTCTGATTCCAGTGAAATGTCCGGATTATTTTGCTGATGTGGCACCGGAAAATAATGATTTGACTTTTTTTAAATTATTTTTACAATGTATTAAAATTTTCTAACTAAAAAAATAATACAATAAAAAATTTTAAAAAAAACAATTTTCTTAAGGCTACTACTTAAATATTTATTATTCTTCAAGGAAAAAAAAATATTTTTATACCAACGATAAATTGTTATAATCGGGGATATATATATATATATCCAAATTAAATTTATTTATAAGATGGAGTATTTACATGTATAGAAAAGATCTATTGTATATCATTTTTAATTGTATAATAAATATATAAATTTCATAACGAAAAATAATGTTAAATATTGATACTAAAAAATATATATTTAGAAAACCCTACATCAGCAAAAAAAAAAGTCAATACACATAGAAATTTTTTTTTTTTATGGTATATAATTTTGTACTTTATTTGTATTATAGTTTTTACATAGAAAAAAAAAGTCAATACACATAGTTATCAAATAAGTGAAAAAAATATGTCAAATCATCATTTTCCGGCGCCACATCAGCAAAATAAACCGGACATATCACAGGAATCAGACTTGTGATAAAAAACGCAAACGCCCCTAAAATTTGTGCTTTATTTCGAATTTTTAAAAGTTCGTATCATCGCACAGTTTCCCCTAAAATTAGCCATTTTGCGAAGTTTTTTCTTCTCTATATAAATTTATTCTTATTTTGACTGTAAATTCAGTTATTTAGCCATGTTATAAATGTTGAAATCGAGAGTTTGGCGGAGACGAGAATGGCGGATCAGAGCGAAAGACATTAGGTTTGCTTAACGGGGAAAGCGCTCTTCCTTTTCTTTGCTTCTCAAAGTTGAAATGGCCGGTGATTACATGGTTGCCGACTTAGCTGGGGCTCTTTGTTGCATGCCTCACCCGCCACATCCCTCTTTCTTCTCTACACACAGAACATTCAAATTTCTTATGCTTTTGAGCCCTCTAATGATTTAATGGATAATCAGCAGATGTATGGTATGCTTTGATTCCTTCTATTTATGCCTCTGATTCATCATTTCATATTTTTTTCGCATCTGCTCCTCTATCCGACTCTTTGTGATTCTCTTGTCTCGTGAAATTCGCTTTTATCGATTATCAAATTTAAACCTCCAATTGCAATATACAGCATTGCGCCGTCTAATTACTTGTATTATATATGCTTTGGTCGTCGATCTACTCCACAACCCCAACCTACTGCTTCCGATTTTCCTTCTGAACATGCATACTGCATTTGCTTGACAGATTTTGGCTTCAATGCAATGAGCAAATTGAAATCGAACGGCATGCCAGTTATAGATATTCCTCAGAAGACTAGTTTTGAATCCATCTCCAGGCCTTGTGTTCACTTTGCATCCGATGTTAACATCAACAATGGAGGATCGTCAAAAAACGCGGTTCAGTTTGATGATCAACCTTCTTGGCTTGATGATCTCCTAGACGAGCCAGAATCGCCATTGAACAAATCTGTTCATAGGCGTTCGCGTAGTGATTCAGTCACATACTTGGATACTGATTGTAGAACAAAGGAGGATTTATGGTATACTGATGTGACTCCTCTTCCTACTTTGGATTTCCAAAAGTCAAGTTATTATAAGGAATTGCTACAAAATTCTGCCCATGGAAAGCAAACCTCTCTTGATGTGCAGCAACAAGGCCCATGGAACTCACCCTTTGGTCCTTCCACATTGGCAAACACTATAGGAGATGACATTGTCTCTAAAATATCAGGAATCTCTCTTTCTCAACAGGAACAGAATGCTGCTTTTCCCATTGCAGGAGAATCTACTTCTCAGTATACAAAAAACTCAGATGCAGCTACTGAAACCTGTCAAAATCAATCCTCTGCTGGTTTTGCTTCCAAAGCAGCAGATGCTAAACGTGTAAAACAGTATGATAATCAGCTAGTTTTAATCCTAAGGGCCTGTTTGGTATCCATATCTAGATATTAGATTGGTGTATCAATTTCATACCTCTATCGTGATACTGATATACTGATATCTAGAGATGAATGCCAAACAGGCCCTAATAGAATTTTCATTATTAGTATAATAAGCTCAGAGTTATTTTGTATTATATGCAGGCATAATGCTAGAAGGTCGCGTGTAAGGAAAGTCCAGTATATAGGAGAGCTGGAAAGGAGCATCCAAGTTCTACAAGCTGAAGGATCTATGGCTTCAGCTGAGATGGAGTTTCTTGATCAGCAGAATTTGATATTGAACATGGAGAACAGAGCTCTAAAGCAACATTTAGAGGGCTTATCGCAAGTGCAGCTTATTAAGTCATGTGAGTATGGTGGAATCACCCCTGCAATAATTTTAAGATTGATGTAAACATATATTGATGAGATGATGGTGTAATATCAGTGGAGCAGGAAGTGCTAGAGAGAGAAATGGCAAGGCTTCAGCATTTGTATCATCAACAAAACATTTGCATTCAACAGCAACAGCAGCTGTCGAATCATCCCATGCATCGACGAGTCAGAAGTTGCAATGAGTTTGAATCTCAATCTGCAAATCTGGGCTTGAAACCCAAAGAAAAGGGTTCCAACTCCAATTCCAAACAGCAACAATGATGTATCAACTCAACAGTACTGTTTGTTTGGTATATGACCGTCTTTGTGTTGTCGTGCACAAAATAGGTATGTGAAGAAATGTAGCAGAGAAGTTTGAGCAGATTTTTTATTGCATAACTCAACTCAACTCTTTGCGAAATCTGTTCTTGGGTTCATCTTTCTTTGTTGGAAAGATGTATGAAGGTGACGAAAATTGTAGATGTAGCACTATTCTTAGACTGATACACAACAGTAAACTATTCATGTAGTGATTTTATGTGTTGTTCCACTAGCGTTCGTATACATTTTGTTCTTCCTTTTTGTCTTGGTAATTATTTGTATTAAATGGTTACCTAACTTATAAATTATAAAGATGTTTGTTCACATGCCTTGAATTATTTTTGGGTTGGATTTTAAATTATGAATTTTTAATATTTTAATTTTAATATCAGTTGAGTGACTGGTAGTCACTCAAAAGTGAAATGCTCCAAGCAATGAACAAAATGGTGCAATACTTGAGATCCATACCTAATAGTAAACTTGAACTATTTTCAAATGCTATCCACATCACATTTCATAATGTTTTGCTTAAATTTTGTTAAGGAAGAAGATGAAGGTCTTCTGGAGTTATTTGCTTAAAATTTGTTAAGGAAGAAGATGAAGGTCTTTTGGGGTTATTGTAGGAGGACTTACTGATGCCGTTGTATTATGTTAGGTTATATATGCTTCAAGGAGTGTAGTTTGAGTAATATTGTACGTGTAATCAAGATAAGTCTCGAGTACTATTGTGTAATTAAGATAAGTAATCAATATATAATCGTGAGAATGACCAGAACCCGCGTCTACAGTTTGCCGCATGAGACATTTCTCCTTGGAGCTAGAGAGAGGCTAGGATTGCTTCTTAGTAGTTGGTTTTTAGCGGAGTTGTATTCTGCTTTATGATTTGATGTATGTTTTATCTATGCATGTACCGGGCTTGGTTTTATTCTGCTGATGGCTTTGCCGAATGTGGACTGGACATTGTCCCGAGGTTTGAGCACTAGTTTTGCGTGTGAGTGTCTATGTCTGTTGATGACTTTGCCGAAGGTGGACTGGTCATTGTCCCGATGTTTGAGCACTTGTTTGGTGTGTGACTGTCTATGTCCGTTGATGGCTTTTCCGGAGGTGGACTGGTCATTGTCCCGAGGTTTGAGCACTAGTTTTGCGTGTGAGTATCTATGTCTGCTGATGACTTTGCCGAAGGTGGACTGGTCATTGTCCCGATGTTTGAGCACTTGTTTGGTGTGTGACTGTCTATGTCTGTTGATGGCTTTTCCGGAGGTGGACTGGTCATTGTCCCGAGGTTTGAGCACTAGTTTTGCGTGTGATTGTATATGTCTGTTGATGACTTTTCCGGATGTGGACTGGTCATTGTCCCGAGGTTTGAGCACTAGTTTTGCGTGTGATTGTATGTGTCTGTTGATGACTTTTCCGGAGGTGGACTGGTCATTGTCCCGAGGTTTGAGCACTAGTTTTGCGTGTGATTGTATATGTCTGTTGATGACTTTGCCGAAGGTGGACTGACCATTTCCCTAGGGTTGGACACTTGTTTGGTGTGTCAGTGTCTATGTATGTTGATGGATTTGCCGGAGGTGGACGAGTCTCATGAGTTGTGCCGAATTTGGATGTATTTTTAGTTTCCTTAGTTTTTCAGGATAGTTGGTATGTGTAGGAGGCTACATGCCTCTCTAGAGTACTTTATGTTTATTGTTTTGAGCCGTAGACAACAAATCGCATACATGTGCATATACTTTGTTATTTTGGTATAACTAAGACTTAATGGGCCTAGTTATGCCGTTTTTTTTTTTTTTTATGAATGTAACTTTACCAAAAAAGATAAGTGATCAATAAACGTGTTTTTATAGTCTGACCTCGCATAGTGAGGAAAGGAGTTGTTTTTATATCAAGTTACTAGTTAGTAATTTGAGGTTTCCACTATATATCATTGTGTTAATATGTTTTAAGTACTTTAAATCATTTCCGCTGTAAAGGGATTTCTCGTTGAGACACCCTTAAGGTATCAGTAACAATCGACGCATTTCAAAATTGGTACGAGAGTTTGCTTACTTTGGATTGTTTTATTTGTATATTCTTACACGATGAATGACTTGGAAAAGATCGAGCTAGGAATAGGAAATTACAAACCTCCTTTTCTTAAGTTAATAAAATACGATTAGTGGAAGAGGTACATGTTATACAACGTCAAGATGAATGACTACCGTTGGCAAATCATAGAACTTGGTAATGAAGTAGTGAACTTGAAAAAAAGGACTCGAGAAAACAAATAAAAAAGACCAAGGATACGAAAAAGAACTCTGATGTCATTCAATACCTTTTGGTTGCTTTTGATGAAGAGAAAATCCCAAAAGCCATCGACTTATCAAAACCTATACTATGTGGAAGGTCATTAGACAAATGTGTGAATGAAGTCCCGACTACAAGAAGTTGAAGTTTTTTCAATCTCTACGAAAAAGAACTTAGTAAGTTACTTGACCGTAGCCTCTTCCTAGTCATTCTCAAAGGTTTCTTCAATCTCTACCATTCTTCCCAAATCTTTCTCAATTTCTACCCTTCTTCCTAAATCTTTCTTCCATTTCTACTCTAGTTCATGGTCAATGTGGTTCAAATTTGGAGATTTCAAGTGTTGAAGTTTTTATACATTCCTCGAATCGTCAATTGGGTCAAGTTTTAGAGTTCTGGTAACATTCAAGCTTCGATAGTCTATGTTGCATCATGTATATAACCTTTGCAAAATTGTAATATAGAGAGCTTTGACAATGCATGGTGTCAAAGTCCGATAAAGAAGGACCGGGTAGAGAGGGGGTCGTGTGCATACGATTGCACATGTGCGTTAGGCTCAATCCCAACACATAAACCCGATGAGGTTCCATCTTGAAACCAATTGGCAATAGGAGGAGCAGCCCACTGACCTTATATACTAGGCTTGAAAGTCCCAATTAACACGCCCCCGCAAGTGCAACTAGAGGATATAGACCGAGTTATATACTAGGCTTGAAAGTCCCAATTAGGATCGCGAGCCACATAGAGGCTAACCGCTCTAATACCATGTCAAATTCCGATACATACGAACCGGGTAGAGCGGGGGTCGTGTGCATACGAGCGCACATGTCAAAGTCCGATATAGATGGACCGGGTAGAGCGAGGTCGTGTGCATACGAGCACACATGCACGTTAGGCCCAAGCCCAATACATAAATCCGGTGAGGTTTCATCCTAAAACCAATTGGCAGTAGGAGGAGTAGCTCACCTACATTATATACTAGACTTGAAAGTCCCAATCAACACATAGCTTGTCTTTTCAATTGCTTTATTGACGATTTGATTTGTTGTTCTCTCTCTAAATTTGGCGTTTGCTGGTGTTTTTGTAGAAGCATTTTTTATTATTTCTCTTAATATTGAGTATTTGATTCATTCTTTTTGTAAACCTTAAGTTAGATTAAAGAAGTGATGCTCTCCGGTTTTAAGTCCAGTTGTACTTGTCTATTGTGGTGATTTTGTCATAATTAGAAGATTGAAACCCATTTGTATCTTGTAATAGAATATACCAAATTATACTTAAATTTTAGCTCTTGTAGATGTCAATGAACATCAAAAGGACTTGAGTGAAAACATTATTAATAAATAAACGAGCAACCATGTAAGTCTTTGGAAATTATGTCGAAGTTTGTATTAAAGTCGCTACTCATCCTTTGCTTTAATTTTATCTTCACTTATACTTCATTCTGATGCATCATTTTTGTTCAACTGATTTTGGATTTTTGTGTACAATTTATGGCTAGAGATACAAACAATAAGATGATCTACAAAAAGGCTTGTTGTCCAAAATTGAGAGCGTAAGAGAAGTGCAACATATAGTACTCATGTCTCTAGTTAGTATTATACATCTTCCAATTAGTCTAGATACATGATCTTCGATTGTAATTTAAAGTCTTAAAGAACTTCATTGGCATAAACATGTCAATGTATGTTTGATGATGTTGTAGTTGTTAACTTATGAAGGTAGTGGTGGTATTGTAGTTATCATGAATAATAGTTTGAGGAAGTTGGCTGAGCCGGATGAGTCAATACTTGTCACCGTATAATTTAGTTAGAGCTTTCGCTTCTTCTCTTAATTTTGTTACGCAATGCCCATCAAGGCTATTCTATTGGAAAGATTAAAAATAAATTGGTTTTGAGAGTATTGTTTCCATTGAGAATTTCTAATTATCATAGAAAGTTTAAGTCTTTGTACATCTCTAGCTTATACACCGGAAGTAAGGATTTTTTGGGACTTTTCTGGATTTCTAAGTTCTTAAAGGGTTTTTCTATACTTGACACAATTGCGCTGAAAGAGCACAATCAGGTTGGTTTACACGGTCTTTATTTGTGTATGCCAAAAGCTATATTTGACGGTTACCTACTTATTCGCATGATCAATGTTCAATTATATTCATATACATCGTTCTATTTCATCTATCATAGTGGTGATACGTGTTTCCTTATATTGTTTCCCTCCCTTATTTGTTATCAAAAATCATTGCTTTCTTGTTCTCTATAAACCTTCAAAGACAAATTTCTTTTTTCCTTTTTGTTCTCTATTTTACATAATGTAATTTCTATTATTTATATCTAAATAGATGCAATCCCCGTGATCTGATATACTACATCCTATCCGGCTATCCCATTACCCTTACATGTGAGCTTGTTTAGAATTATTAGGTTTAAAACTTCCGCATCATATATATACATGTGCATGTGATGGTGAATATTGAACGCTATATCAAAATCATACACCACAAATATAAAGATTTGTTTGGTTGGATTGCATATACATGCACTAAGCATATATAGACACAATCTCAATCTACATTGAGTTTTGTAAAATTACTCAAATCATATATGAAACACCAACTTGTGTAACGATATATTGGTATTAAAATGAATGGTTATTTAAATAAACCAAATTAGAATATGATGATAAAGATTGTATTTTGTATATTTGGTGTAAAAAAAATTAAGAACAAGTGATGTCATGCATAAATTAATCCACAAAAAAATGTTTAGATGGATACAAAGAGGAACGTAAATCTTCTGTTTTACAACCCCGCCAAACATTATTAGGGCATATGTGAATCTGATCCTCATCAAAATATTATAATGCTCCACAATCTCAAATCTGCTCACACTATAAATATTTCCAACAATGAATCGAATACACACAATAAGGAGCAATTACCTCACTATATCTTCCAAATTTTAAATTATATGCCCAAAATTCTTGTAATTCTGCCCTTTTTTCCCTTTAATTTTCATTAATATTGTTGAATACATCGATTATATATCCCTTATTGGCAACGCAAACAAACACCCTCCAACGCCGGTGGTTCTTAGAATTTCCGATCGAAATGGGGCCAACCCAAGTGAGAGATCCAATTCAATGTCATCCTCTTTTCTCGAATTGCCCTCTTGAGGTATCGTTTTTGTAGTCTCATCGGCCGACGCGGAGCCACTTTCAACGGTGGATGAGTCGTTGCTCTTTACGGTTGTTGCCCAATCGGGTTTGTTGAAATCATTTGGGTGTATCATTTGGAGCTCCGGTTTGGTAATATTGGTGTTTTTGGTGCCGGAATTGAGCGGTTGGTGGGTATGTGGGTCGAGTCCCCGACTGAGTAATTTTCTTTTCACGTGGGTGTTCCAATAGTTCTTGATCTCGTTATCCGTTCTACCGGGTAATCTTGCAGCTATCAACGACCATCTGATTGAGACAAACAATATAGCATTATTTGAGCTTTCTTTTTAAAAATTATTCTCGGTAACAGAATGATTCCGGATCAATAAAAAATTATATTTGTTTAGAGTCTTTTAACACATGAAAATAATTCAATCATTTCCTTTCCCTTAATGTTTCCATTCCATCAAACGGACACTTAAATCTTACTTGTTTCCGAGGATGTTGTGGAGTTTGATGATGAGCTCGTCCTCTTCATCGGTGAAATTTCCACGCTTGAGATCCGGTCTTAGGTAGTTAATCCATCGTAACCTGCAACTCTTTCCGCATCTCAACAATCCTAAAATAAAATTTAAAAAAAGAAGAAGTGAATATCCGAGACCTGAAAAAAAAGAAGAAGAGAAAAGACACGAAGGAAGAAGATGGATGTGCACCGGCGGCTTTTGGGAGTGAGCGCCAACAACCTTCGCCATGACGGCGAATGTAATCGACAAGGCGGTGATCTTCGTCTTTGGTCCAAGCACCCTTGTTGGTGTGAGCCTTTTCACAACAAGGTGATCTTTCCATATATTTAGAAAAAAAACCTTTTTTTGTTTTATTCAGATTTTGGTAGTCCCACTTGCTAGACAAGGAAAGACAAGGAGAGTTTGGTGGGATGAAGAATGGAAACACCAACAACATTTATAAATGAAGGAGGAGAGAGAGGAGAAATTAAGGGTAAGCCATTGGAGTCCATTTTTAGAGGGAGAATGAATTTGACCAAGTTGGTGAACCTTTTTAAACAAGCATAATATAAGGAAACAAAATCAAACCACCTTTTTTCCTCTTATGTTCATCAAAATTGGGAACATCTTTGTTTGTTACTTAATTTGATGCATACATTATGACCTAGTTAAGTTTATATTTGTATCGACACTAATTGAGGTTGGTGTGTATTTTTTCATATTTATCCATAAAACCTAGACATTATGTTTGTTAATGTATCAAAGCACACACCAAGTTGTTTACTCTTTAATATATTGTGTTTTTTTTCAATATTGTTTCTAATAACAAAAAGAGGTTAGCATGGATCACACTATAAAAGTGGTCCAACTAAAGTATCATCGAGAATGAGTACATGAATATGGGATCATCAAAAAAAGTTGTCGGATGGGTAGAGTTTGAGTATTTCAGTTGGACCTACACCACGATTAACTTCTCTATGAACATGTTTAATTTGGTCTTCGTGAATTTAAAAAAAAAATTCAACATTTAGTCGAAAATAATCATCATGATCCCCTTTGGGTAGCTCCAAACACCTTAAAAGCTTGAAAAACATACAAACTGTTGATAGCATGTTTTTATTAGGTTTGTATGTTTTGTTACTAGTTTTTGTTACATTTCTAGTATGAAGGTCTATACTCATTTTGTCTTTAATTGTTTTTTTTGAGGTTTGTTGGTGTTTTGGTACATGTTGGAGTCGTTAGGATTGGTCTTTGAAAACTTGATAGGAGATACCATGAAGTAAGGAAGATCTTAGCCAAAGGTTAGCAAGGAGGATTGCAAAAAGGAAAGGAAATCGTGCAATGTTCGGGAATAGAGCAAAAGAGTTGCTCGTGTAAGGACACCTACTGCTTGTGCACGTTTGTGCTATGACAATGCATGTTCGTGCACCAACAGTTCACGTTCGTGCGCTTTGAAGTGCCGACGTTATGAAGTTGTTGCCGGGTTGCATGATCGTGCATTCCCAATGCATGTTCGTGCAACATTCATTTAATATCCGTATTTAATTGATCTTCTTTAATATTTAGTCCCCTTTATAATGACATTTTTAGGAGTTTAAAATTAGACATTATCAGATTATGTTTAGCCCATTTTTGAAATTAGAGAGAAAGGAGATTTGAGAGGAAATTTTAGAATTATACTATTATTCTCCCTCTTCATTAAAACTTGTAAGTTGATGATGTTTATTATTAATTTCATTCCTATTTTCATGTTGGACCGATCTTCTAAGTTCTAAGATTGAGGAAGATTCTTATTATGTTGAAATAGACACAATTTAAATTAATGTTTGAGATTGAAAACTAATACTAGCAAACATTTCTCACATATATTTTACTACTTTTGGCTTTGAGAATCGGGTTGAGATAGTGATTTATACTCCTAAAGTCTTCGAAACTCTTTATACACAAATTGTCACATTGGATCCAAACACCTTGGAGAGCTTGTAAGCCGATTCAATCTTCAATTGTTGTTGGCTTTGTTGATTCGGTATTACTATTATCCTTGATATGCGTTATTTTCGATTAATAAGGAAAATTTTATTATTTAAAACATTATGATCCATGATTATTTTTAATGTTTTTTATTAATTTCTTTTTTTATTTTATTATGATTCTAAATCACGTTTCTTTTTCATCTTTATTCAATTATTAATTTCTTGATATGTTTTCTGTTTATTCTTATAATGACAATTTTTTGAAAATATTTAGAGGTTAAGTATCTGATTTTGAGATGGTTATCCTTGGCCTTTTATCTCTTGTATTTTTTTTATTTTTGTTGTAAAACTCAAAGAGTTCATGTGTTATCTTGTTTGGTCGTAAGGTTTTGTTGGATTGTTTAATCCCTTTAATCCATGTTCTGTATTATCAAAATTGGACTTTGATTTGCTTGAAAGTATTATCAAAATTGGACTTGTTCTAAGCATTATTCTTTTAGTTGGTACGTTTTTTTTATTAAGTTGTACATGTCCAATTCAAAAAAATTGCTTTCTGTGTAATTATCTTAAAAAACGAATTTCTTTACAGCTCATTAACTTATGCTCTCTTTTCTAAATCTTTTCTGCACTTCGCCGTCTTCATCCCACAACCCTAAACCGCCCCCACGCATCTGCGCTGCTGGACTCCGCCCTCGCTAGGTTCGGTTTTCGTCTCTTCTTTGTCTCTCTGTTGTGAAATCTGAAGTCATTTGTTAAGTTTGTTGTGATTTGAACTGTTAAAGTGTTGAACTGTAGGATGTCGATTGCTGAAATTTCAGAAATTAATTTCCGATCTTTGTGTTGACAGGAGTTCCGACAGCGTCGGTGGCAATGGATATCGGTTTCGTGGTGCGATCGAGAGCGTACCTGCTTGGAAGACTGGTGAATCCAAAATTCCTTCGAAGGATCGACTGTCACACGTCCTCTATCTTGTTCACAGATCCCAGTAGTATCCCACATCGATAAAGCCATGGATTGACATGTACTTTATATATTAACAAATTTGATTAACAACCGTTGAGCTCAGTAGCGCGGGCTTGTAACCTAAGCAGGGATATTAGGATGGTGGGACATTGGCAGCGAAGGCTTTGAGTCGCACTAGCGGATCAAGGTGATAGTGGCTTGCTTGTAAACTCTTCAACTTGACAAGAGCGTGAGACGTTGCTGCTTAGCTGTAGGGCCAGCCGACGCAGTGCGCTCTCACTCTCTGGTAGCGGGATGGGATCGCCCTCTACTAGGTTATAGGAGGTGAACTTTAAGTGACTTGGGCCGCGAAGGCTCTGGGTCACACTGTTCTTTAGAGGAGGGGCACTGCTCTTGTCAAGTATCATCAACATACGAGCTGGTGTCGCATTGATCTGCCGGTTCTTGGACCACCATTTTTTAATCTCTCGATTGGTTTCAAATACTGCTAAACAATCTTTGTTTTAAAAAATAAACAAACAATTTTTAATCTCTCGATTGGTTTCAAATACTGCTAAACAATCTTTGTTTTAAAAAATAAACAAACAAAAATTGTTTAGTTTTGCTTAAAAAGTCTATCTTAGTATATACCGCTAAACAATCTTTGTTTTAAAAAATAAACAAATAACTCTCTCGATTGGTTTCAAATACCGCTAAACAATCTTTGTTTTAAAAAATAAACAAAAATTGTTTAGTTTTGTTCAAAAAGTCTATCTTAATAATGTTTTATATTGGTAATATGTTCACAATTATAAGAGTATAGTATATTAATTTGAATAACAATTGTTAAACTTTAAGAAAAACAAAAATTGTTTATTTTTTTCTTAATTAATTTAAATCTTAACTAAATTGGACTAATATATATTATCTTATAATATTATAAAAGGGAGACTTCATAGTCGATTTTCGATTTTACCCTTCTTGTATTACTGTTTACACGTGTTTGGTGTTTAGGGATACGTGTCTTTTTCTCCATCCTCTCATTTTAATTATTCTGTCTAGTTTTACGTTGTTTTTTCTCTTTGTGATTTTTCTCTGAGCGCATTGTGAATCAATGGCCGCCGCTTACAGCACCGATCACGCTCGTGGAGACGGAGACTCCGGCAAGAGGAGGTGGTGGTGGTCGTAGGCGAGGACGGATCTACGCTACACGGGTCGAGGCGCTTCCGGGTGGTCAGTGGTGTCTCTCGGAGACAGGCGGTGTTCTTCCTCTGACTCCATCCTTTGGCGAACCGGGTAGACGATGCTCTCAGGACTGGCGGCTACAGATCGGTACGGAGAGGGAAGGTGGCTCGCCGATTCGGTTGGAAACGAACGATTCCCTCGCAACAGTTGAGGTCGATCTCATCGCTTCCTTCTCTTATCACCGGTAAGTTCTCTTTTCTGCTCTCCAAATGCTTTTCTGTCAAGTCCAATAAGTTCTCCTGTAATGAGCCGTCTTTCGATCTCTCTCCTCCTCCAATCGATCATGATTTCTTTGTAATATATTCAATTTCTCTCTATTAATTTTAGAACAATGATTTTTGTGGTGATGCGAGTGCGTCCGCTGTCTCCTCCGGTGAGCGAGTTCTTCTGGGTGACCCCGCTCTCAGATTACTCCTCCCTTTTGTCACATTTTAATGCATTTTCATTGAGATTGTCTAATAAACTCTCCTATATTACTCTCTTATTACAAGTACTGGTTTTGTTGGTGTAGAATTGAAGGATTCGAACCTACATTTGGCCAGCACATGCAAGCAAATCGATTGGAGGTCATATACTCATATCCATCTCACACATTCAGAGGTTTGTAAACCTAGAGGCATTTGTGGCTTGCTCTAGACCATAAATCATGTATCTTCTACAAGTGATGTATGATTCTTTGTAGGGAAATCCCATCAAGTTAAAATTTATATGATTGTCTTACTAATTTATCTAATGTTTTCATTGATACACAACTTCTTTATTTTATTACTGGAAGAAGTTTAAGCACTTGCCTCTTGTGAAAAATTAGCTATATATCTATTATGCTTGAACAATAATATTCATGGTCTTGAATTGTTCACTGGGACAGGGGAGAGATGAAGATGCCGCTAAATTCTGCCTCCCTGTCATCTGAACGGTATCATTTTTCTTCAATTAAACAATGCAATTTAATGTGCCAATTAACTTCTATTTTTGTGTTGTGTTTGAACCTTCAGAAAAGAATGTTCTGCTGACTGGATAAATTATTATCAGTGTTTGACAGATCATGAAGGATCATTCACATTGAACCTGTTTCCAAATGGTTGTTCGATTGGGAAACTTTCAAAGGTAGTTTGATTGTGGTGCGTCGAGGTAGTGTAGTCGAAGCACAAGCATGTTATAATTTATATGATGAGTATCTAAGAATGAAGATGTGGTTACATAATCATTTGGTTTGGTAAATTATATAGCAAAGGTAAACTTGATGATATTTATAATTATGAATCTTGTTTCTGAAACATTGTAGAGGAAGTTGGAGGATGGGAAAGAAATTGCAGTCAAGAGGCTTTCTTAGACTTCAAAACAAAAAGAAGGAGTTTCTGAATGAGGCTAGATTGTTGTTGCGTGTTCAACACCGTAATGTTGTTAGCCTCTTGGGGTATTGTGCTCGTCGGGAAGATAAGCTTCTTGTCTATGTGTATGTTCACCACGAGAGCCTTGACAAGCTTCTCTTTAGTAAGTCTGTTTCTGATTTTATGATATTGTATTTTTGAACTTATTTTTGTTTTGATGATTAGATATGTTCACATTTTATGCTTTTTCTAATATCTAGGTACAATATTTGCACTGAAATATATTAGTAATTTGAATTTATAGTGAAGTAATGATATTACTCTTCTCAGGCTGGGGAGTTCTTCCATTCAGCTCAAAGAAGTGCAACTGCATAACCATGTGACTGATTCTGCTTCTGGAGAAAAGGTCGGTTGGTCACTTTATTTTGGATTTTTTTTGGTCTCATGTTATTGCTTATTTTCTTAAAAGGACAGTCAACGCAGCTTCTCTTCCATTTAACTAATGCTTGTTGAAAGATTATCTCACAGGACTCCTAGCTGCAATCTTACTGTTAAAAAAAGAAACCAGATCATGATTTTCATTGTTCAATGCACCCGTCCAATATTTGATAAATTTATCAACAATTACATTAACAAGTTCAAATATTTTTTCGTTTCTGTCTTTTATACTTGGCTGATCAATCCCCCCCCCCCCCCTCTTTCATTTTTTTGCCTTCAAATTAAATTCTTGGTATTATTCGACAGATGGAAAAAAATGTGTTTGTAGTTTTCTATTCTGGAGAAAAGGCAAAGAACAAAATTCTTAAAATATGCGACGCATTTGGAGCTAATCGCTAATGCTTTCAGTGATGACTTTGGTAAACAAGCTCAAATGATGACAGAGGTGTGGAAGTAGTTCTTTCATTCAATTTGACATTCATTTAATTTTTTTTACTACATCGTTGCAGGTTTAATACTTACAAAAACAGAACATGGAGGAGAGTCTGTAATATTAACTGGAAGGTAGGTTTAATTTGATTAGGTTTGTTGTGTACATGAAAGAAAGTGACAGAGAATGAACACATAG
The DNA here is from genome assembly GCA_002319775.1 of Fagopyrum tataricum. Classification (NCBI taxonomy): domain Eukaryota; kingdom Viridiplantae; phylum Streptophyta; class Magnoliopsida; order Caryophyllales; family Polygonaceae; genus Fagopyrum; species Fagopyrum tataricum. The sequence goes on along the minus strand of CM008281.1, from coordinate 53,830,201 downwards.
AGTATTCACTATCTTGTCTTTGATAGTTTGAGTTCTGAATTTGTGGATATTGATAGCCCCTGTCCAGGAGCATTCTTCAAGTATCTCAGCACATGTTTTGCTGCTTCCCAGTGGCCATCATTTGGTGCATGCATACACTGACCAAGTATTTCACAACATATGTAATATCTGAAAGAAAGTATTTATTGCTGAATTCAATATGAAAGAAAGTGACAGAGAATGAATACATAGAGTATTCAAATCAATTCAATTCAATGCTGGTTATTTATCCATACGTATTGCATGAGTAGAGAACAATATTTATAGCTGAAGTCTTACAGCACACTTAACAGCCCCCTAACAACTTGACATTACTATTTAAGTATTTAACAAGGTTTTCTGATTATTAAGCATTTTGTTTGTCCACTCTTAAAAGGCATTATCTGAGTGCAACAGCTCAGATGTGGGCAAGTACTCATAATGAGTCACTTAAGAAGAAGATGACTCATCTAATATCAGTGCTGAAGGAATGCCAGGACAAAATGGGTACTGGATACCTTTCTGCATTTCCAACTGATTTATTTGATAAATTTGAAGCCTTAGTTGCTGTCTGGGCTCCATATTACACCATTCACAAGGTAGACAAATTCTATCCATGTGTCACAGTTTGATTCTTGTATATGCTATCATAATCTCTTAAACCTTTTTTTTTTTTTTTTTTCTGTTGACAGATAATGGCAGGCCTCTTGGATCAGTACACATTTTGTGGGCACAATCAAGCTCTGAATATTCTGACTAGAATGGTAAAGTATTTCCATAACCGTGTGATAAACGTCATAGAAAAATACAGCATTGAGAGGCACTGGCTGTCACTTAATGAAGAAGTTGGCGGCATGAATGATGTCCTCTATCGCCTGTACCGCATGACTGAATTTTTTTTTTTTGCTCTCAGCTTTGTTCCTAGGTTCTTACATATGATAAGTGATTCAATAATCTTTGAACTGGATGTAGGGGAATAAAAAAACATCTTTGGTTGGCTCATTTATTTGACAAACCATGCCTTCTAGGAATTCTAGCCATGAAGGTAATGCTAATCTGTTCTCTCTTTTCTTGATCTTATAGTTGCCATAATTACAACACTTCAGTACTAATGCCAACAATATTATCCTTTGAATTCAAGGCTGATAGTATATCAGGTTTTCATGCCAACACACACATTCCACTTGTGATTGGTGCTTAAATGTGATATGAAGTCACCGGCGATGAACTCTATCGAGTGATTAACATGCCAAATTTCCTTATAATTTTAGATTCGATGATGTGCATGTCAAAATAGAAAGAATAGAAAGTTTTGAGTACTTCATTGTTTAAACTAAAAATACTTCCTAGAGATGATCTTTTGCAGAGATTCATCCCTTTCAAATGTATATTTCAGGAGATAGGGACATATTTTATGGACATTGTGAATGGAACTCATTCATACGCAACAGGAGGGACGTCATGTGAAGAGCACTGGTATAGTTCTAACTTAAACCCATTTTCTAGCAGTTTTCAAAATTTCATGATCTACATAGTTTAGATGGACTCGTGATACCATCTATGCAGATTACTATGAGCGTGCAATCACCAATGGTGTGCTCATTATATAAAGAGGAGTGGAGCCGGGGATCATGATATACATGCTTCCTCTCGGCCATGGAGTTTCAAAGGCACGAACCTCACACAGTTGAAGATTGTTTGAGTTGATTTCTTCTCTGAATTTAATTTCTGGGTTTTGCCCCTTTTTGTTGTCTTCATTACTGCCAGATTTAATGTATAGCGAAACATTCCCTTATCGAATTCAGGCGTGCGGTCCTTACCTAGTTACCTAAAAAAGATTAAGTGATCATAAATGAATAAATTATAAAAATGATTAAAATTAAATATAAAATAGTAATAAGTTAAAATATATAATGGATATATTTATATTATTTGATCGTAAAAATTAAATTAGATTGAGCAAAAGGAATAAGGAAATTGAGATCACTCTTAAATAACAAATTTTCATTTATTTAAAATATATAAAATACAATCTTAAATTAAAAATCTGATTAGTGAAACAAATTTATAGATACTTTGTTAAAAATAAATCACGAAATTAAAACCTAATATTTTACAAATTTTATTTGAATAATTTGTTAGACTATTTTTGCTGATTATTTAGATAAAAAAATATTTTTAATTTTTAATTTATACTGTTGTAGAAATATTGTTGGATATTTAAACAAATTTTTAATAATATTTTATTTTTAAAATATTGTTGGATATTAAAACTAGTAAGAGATATTGTTGGGTATTTTAATAATTTTTTAAAGAAATTCGTTTTTTAGTTTTTTTAGTTTATATTGTTGAAGAGATATTACTGGATTAAAAAAAAAAGTTTGGGCTGAGAGAAATCCTGGTAAGGACACGTGGCAATAAGTGCTTCTGCTTTAGTGTAATACCCGCACCTTGTGCAGGTTTTGAATAATAATGTGTTAGATGTATTCATGTGTTATAATTATAATTATAAGTATAGTTATAATAATAATAATTCTTCTTATTATTATTATATGTATATATGTGCATTGGTTTGTTTTAAATTCATGTAAATGAATTGATAAGTGATTATTTATTGGCTTTGAAGGAAAATTGGATAAACGATATTTATAAATCGAAAAAGTGGACATTTAATATTGTTCTCTAACTATACAAAAAAATTTAGAAATAGCATATAATTTTTCGTTTGATATAATACTAAATTAAATGTTAATAATTAAAATAAATACTTAAGAAGACTTGTAAAACAACTCAATTTTGTACTTTAATAAGAGATTTATAACAAAAGTGTGTTTTTGTAAATGAACATTGAAATGTACGAGAATTTTGAATTCATTAGTTTTCGGGAAAAAAATTAAAAATAACTCGGATAAAGGAAAAAGAAACTATAGAAAATAAATTTATTACTCTATAAAATTACTCCAAAATTAAAACAAATTTAATACTGAAACAAAATATATTAAAACAAATTTAAACAAAGCTTGAATAAAACTTATTACTCTAAAAATTTTGGTGATTATATATCTATTAAATTTTTTTAAAAAAAATTTGTTAAAAAATTCTCCAAATATTTTTTTTAAAATCATCATATTGAAAGGATTTGATAACTAACGTATCTATCAAGAGAAAATCAGATTTAAGTTACTAAAATATTTTCCAAATATAAATGTTACCTATTTTCAATTCACACACATATAAAATTAATAATATGCAGAAGTTTAAATATTACGTATTTTCAAAGCATAAAATAAAATTTCAAACTTATGTAGTGGTTAGTGTATATTAGTTTGTTAAGTAAATTTTTAATAAATATTTTTTTTAAAATGGTGGTTTTAATTTTCAATTTAAAGCCCATGAAACAAAAAAATATGTAGTCAAGCAATAAAAAAAAATCTGAAATTAAAATGCTAATTAATAAATATTTTTTTAGTTTTTACTGATTTAAAATACTAATTTAAAATAGTTCATATTTTATATAACTAATTAAAATTCTGAAATTAAAAAAAAATTTAAAATCGTTACTATTTTATAAACCTGAATTTAAATTCTGAATTTAAAAAATTTTTGGGTTGAGGTTAATTTCTGGGAGGACACATGGTAAAAATTACTTCTCCTTTAATATATATAAGATATATATAAGATAAGATTGAAACTCTATTTACACTAAATGGAGCTCGTGGATATGGTAACATTTTATAATCGGATAGGATAATGTTTATATTTTTTTAGTAAAGTGGACGGGTAGACACTAGACCCACCCATGAATTGAAAACCAAAATATTTTTTATAAATTTTTTTTTGGTAAAGTGGACGGGTTCCTTGAACCACCATTTTTTCCCGCTCGATTGTCCTCGAATACCTTTCCTAATTGAAATTCTATTTACACTAAATGGAGCTCGTGCATATGGTAACATTTTATAATCGGATAGAGTATTTTTTATATTATTTTTTGGTAAAGTGGACGGGTTCCTTGAACCACCATTTTTTCCCCTTGATTGATTCCAAATACCTTTCCTTATTGAAACAATTTACACTAAATGGAGCTCGTGCATATGGTAACATTTTATAATCGGATATAATTTTTTTTTTTTTTGGTAAAGTGGACGGATAGGCACTGGACCCACCCATGAATTGCAAACCCAAAATATTTTTTATATATTTTTTTTGGTAAAGTGGACGGGTTGCTTCGTGACCGTGGGCGCCACGAAGCAACCCGCCAGCAGTAGTGCCGCCCACCTCATGGTCAAAGTAACCATCACTATTTAACTTAGCCCAACGAACCGGAGGTGGAATCCAACAAACATCGATCCAAGCCTTCTCCCTCTGACTACCACCATGCTTAGATCTATCCAGCGCAGTAGTCAGGTGCATCACTTGATTAGATACAAAAATGGTCTTCCTTGTCTGAGTGAGTTTATCCCGAAAGATGAAGTCATTTCTCCATTTTCAAACCCACCAAACACCAATCGCATCACTTGGCAGGACCAGTCCCAACGAACGAAGCCTTGGCACCTCGAGACAATGCTGAAAAGTGGATGCGATACTAGAGTTCACCAGATTCACCAACATTTCGGAATCAATTTCAATAAGTACTCGACGTAGTCCTCGTTCCCATGCAAGGTGGAATCCCATGCACAACCCCCAAAGCTCCACAAGGGGGATGAGATGTACAAGCTAGGATTTTCGAATCTTAATTAATCATGATTAAGTTGGGTTAGACTTAATAACAGACAAGGATTGAGTTATAACTTGTGAATGGTGTGAAATTGACGAGTACAAATATCACATTTGTGTGGTTGACTTAGATTTGACCTTGTGGGAATTTTTTTTTTTTCGAGTAATGATTTTTACCTCTAGTATTATTTGGGGCATTTGGGAATTCCAAATAATAAAATTTTAGTTGAAAGATATAGTTAGGACATCGAATATGTCCTAAGGGTGAAATAAGATAAAAGGGCAAGATGGCCAAAATAATCGCTATTCTGATTCTTAGCGGTTAAGAAATGCGGCTTAAGAATGCCCATTTTCTGAGAAAGTTGCTGAATAATGATCCTGATAATATTATGGATTTTCTATTCCACTTTGGTAATATTTGGAGATCGGATTTTATAACCACGTTTCAACTAAATAGTTTAGATAAAGTTATATATACTATATTATAATAGTTTATATTTATCAAACTTACAATATAAGTTTGTAAAGAGAGTTGAAAGGCAGCAACCTTACTCTTCAATTACACGTACATATTAAATCAATCACAACAGAATATCTATATATATCTATACTGTCGAGATCTTCAGAGGGGCGATGGCTCACGTACACGATATCCCAAAACATTTTGTACTCATTTCAAAACCAAAACCTTTTGAAAAGTCAGACCCCTTTCGGGTTCTGTTTATTTATCTATTCGACCTTTATCGCAGATTACAAGTGCCATTGTTGTCAACCTGGGCTCTGATACCAACTTTGTAACACCCTAAATCCGTAGGACTCAAGGTGCTATTGGGCTAGGATCTCACAATGGATCCTGACCCTAGCCTGACAACAATTTCACTGATCTTACAACAAGGCACAGATAGATTAAAACAAAACATGAAACTGATATATATAAATATCAAAAGGTTTATACAAATACTGCTGAGTACAACAAAACATAACCATATACATAATCAAAAGATCCCATTCCACGAGGACGACCCAGTGTACGGAGCCCTCAACAGATCACCCCTCCGGATCACTTTGCAGTTCTCCTAACCTGCAAAGGATCTGCAACACGGTATAAAACCGTTAGCTAACCATACACATATATAAGAGATGCAGAGCACAAACACACATTAAATAATACTAAATACTAAACACGTCAACATGATATCACACATTTACCCGGTTCATTATTTTTATAAAGTCCAGCAATCAACTCGTATATATATCTATATAAACATATGTGACACGAGGAATATATAATCCTCACCTCTGGGTCCAATAGCCAGCTGGAATGGTGCCTGGAACACCTCCTCGTGTACCCTAAGGGAATGGAGAGTGCCTGAACCGTTTACCAGGTTTGGCCTGCCTACAGAGAACCTCCCAGACTCCCGGCGGGATGAAAGGGCAAGTTATCACGGCCCTACAATGGGCAAACAATATACCATAGATCGGTATTAAACCATAACACATGTTATCAAGCATATACCACACACACCACTCATGCACACATCCAATATAGAGATGGCAACTAAGTAAGTCCCACGGACTTACCTCAACCTCGTAGTCGTCTCAACTCGAGCAACCCTCAAACACAGTCCACTCCACTCTAGAGGATAACACTGCCTAGCAACAAGGCATAACGAAAAATACTCATCAACCATCTAACCTCAACACATACCTAGCATGCTACTACCGCTCATACTAGGAAAGGAAAGGATCTACCTAACTCTAGGTAGACCCGGGACAAGACGCACCTGCGTGACACAAGAGACGCAGGGGCGGAGCAGGCAACCCGCAGGCGCGGCGGATCTCAGCCGCGGGCGCGGTGACAAAGGCTGCAGGCAACGCAGGCACGGCGCGGGCGCTGCGGAACGGGTTCCGCAGGGGCAGCGGCTTCCAGGCGCGGGGTTGCGTCTGTGCAGAACGTGAACCCGCGATTCCTCTTCGGCTCTTCTCGTGATCAAATCACGTCTTTACCATTCCAGATTCACACACATACATATACATACACATTCCAACATCAAACTATATCCTAACATCTAATCCTAAGCTAAGGAAGGAAGAACAAGGAAGAAGAAAGAAAGAAGAAGCAAGGAGCTTACCCACAGCAGTGGCCTAAGCACGAAACTGATCCAAGACAGTACCTCCACTAGCTCTCAAGCTCAGCGACAACATCATACAATATCATCATCATCATCACAAACAAAGTCACACCAAAACTCTTCCAAACTCAAGAGAGATCAAGAACAAGATCAAGAAGGATGAAGGAGAAGCAAGGAGGACGTGAAAGGCTGGATTGGAAAGTGAAGAAGAAGGAAACCCTTGCTCAGCAAGGAAAAGAAAGAAGTAAGGCAAATGGTAAAGCACGGGTCAAAGGAGTCAACAAAACCGGCTGCAGCCGCCGGAAACCGCAGGGGCGGTTCCCTGAGCCGTAGGGGCGGGTCTTTATACTAGCCGCAGGGGTGGCTCCACTCACACGCAGGGGCGGCTAAGGCCAAAAGTGGCTCATAAGGCTAAGTCTCTTACAGGGGGTTTGATTTGCACGATTTGATCAAAGATATAGTACAAGTCTAGACTAAGAAATAAAAGGAATGAGTAAAGGTTAGAAAGTTCATGTTTTTGGTTAGTTTTTGAGAAATGTTCGATCAAGGATCAAACCAAGTAACTAGTGAATCAAAGCTTAACACACAAACAAGTAGTTATCAAATTTAATGGAAAAGAGATTCTAAGGTTTCATAGATCGTTATTCACGACAGTGGACTCAAGTTAGTTGCAACGCTTTGGTAAGAAATGTTTTAAGGATGGATGTTTCTTCAATGATGATCTATTACCGGGTAAGTCTCAACACCATCTAATTTCAATCCTAACTACCTATTACTGGGTAAGTCTCAAGGTAGCTCAAACGGAAATTTGGTACAAACTGAATTCTCTATATAAAGACTAAGTAACCCTTTACCGGGTAAGTCTCGGGTATTACCTAACTTAGATAGTAATCCGGCACATATCGATCCAATAGAGGGGTTTTTCACCTCTATTACCTATTGTTCAGCTACTTCTATATCCAAGGAGGAACATTACCGGGTAAGTCGCTGTTCCAACTTAGTTTGCTAGCTTAGAAGATTCTAACCTAGATTCAATCCAAATCAACCATAGGATTTCAAGCAATTCTATACCAAAACTAACATTCAACCTAATCCATCATAGCCCAAACCATAAACAACAATCCATTCACCCTAAAATGACTAAGATTCTAGCCAACTAAAAACATATCAAAATCTGGAAGAAAAAAAAAAGCAAGATAACTAGGCATTCATGGTACTAAAATGCTAGAGAAATAAATATGATGCAAACTCTGTTTTATAGCTTCCAAATCCAGCAAAATGGAGTACAATCTTTATTACAACTCTGCTCTAGGAATTCTCAACAACACACAACAGTCTTTGACACAAAAATCACTAGAAATATGAAGAAGAAAATGTTTGAGGTGCAAGATGAGGAAGGAACAAATCTATATCTACAATGGACTCAAAGGTCAATTTCTCAGCAACCTGTGTAAGATCTCAGGCTTTTCTTTTATACTCAACCTTTGCAAAAAACAAAGGTCGGGTAAAAAGTGCCTGAAAAGCAAATCTGACTCAGTCAGACGAAGAATCTCGGGTGAAAGTATGTCAAATCTCGGCCGAGATGCCAACACTCGGGGCCGAGATTTAGGCTTCGCCTTTGAACTTCTTCATTATCATCAATATCTCGGCCGGACGTGTTGTGATCTCGGCCGAGATACAGGCCGAGATTTTTCTCTGTTGAAATCATCTCGCTCCCATGATATAATCTCGGGTTGAGATGCTAGCTTGATCTCGTTTCCATGGTTTTATCTCAGCCGAGATACCACCCGAGATGGCTCTCGACTTGTCAGATCTCGTATTCAATTAAATTAAATCACAAATATCGGTCGAGGTGCTGACACTTCTTGCCCGATATTGCTCCAAAGTCCCATTGCTTGCTCTTTAGCTCGATTCATTGCCTTTCCTTCATACATGTGGTCACTCCAAAATATCCACTCCGAGGCTTGATCCTCATATGCATCGTTTTAGCTCCGAAATGTGTCAAATCACCCACAAAACACCCAATAGAGTGTGTAGACATTTATTCTTGCAAAGTAGAACAAAACAAGCATAAACGATACAAACTAAATGTCTGCCTAAACTAGAGCAATAAACCATGTTATCAGTGGTGATACCTATTCCTTATATCGCTTCTCTTTTACCTTTGTATTATTATTTGCTTGTTGATTTGTATGTTTGACAACACCAAAAACCATTTTCAAACCAAATATATTATTCCCTTACTCTTTATGTGCTCTCATTAGCTTTAGCACAATTGTCTATTGCTACACCCAATTCAGACCAACACTTTGAATTCGACATTCGATACTACGATTGATCCCGTTATACTTGCGGAGTAGGAGTTAGCCTATCAATATCATTGTGTTTTGCATACATTATTGATAGCACTAGTACAATTCTTAATTTTCTCGAGCTTTTGTTTACATTACTCTCATAATTTTTACAAGTCCCCTTATAACTATGAACCAGATCATTTTGTTGGGACTTTTTATTGAAGTATTAAGAAACAAAAACACTCTAGGGACTTTTAAAAAAAACATCTCGAGAGATGAATCTTGGGAGTTTTTTATAAAAAAAAGTGGCTGGAGACGTTTGTTTGGAGTTTTTGTAAAATCTCCCAAGAAACATTTGTCGCGTTTTTTTTTTAAAATTCTTGAGAAAACTATATATATATATATATATATATTACTAAACAAGCCGCATTTTGCTTACGTGCCGCATCCTCAAACATGTCATGTGAAATTTTTTTTGAGTCATTTACTGATTTGACTTTAATTCTTTTATAAAAAAATTCTTATCAAAATTACTAAACAAACAACATGACACATCATCTTTCATCAAATATATCACCATGACACATCATCTTATTAATTTAAAATTGATTATTATCAAAACAAAATCAAAAATGATTTTCTCTTACTTCAAATACCAAATTTTAATTAATTTATATTCTAATAATTTTTTTTATAAACCGAATCTCATAATCAAACAATAATATAAGTAGAATAGTTTTAAAACTGCAAACCCTAAATCAAGCAATTCTAAACTACACGTTTCTTAGGAAGGTAGTGTAACACCCCGAATTCTGGGAATCCGGAGCGTTACTGGTTAGGACCTCAAAGTGGGTCCCGACCTTAGTTTGACAACAATTTCACGACGGACCTTGCAACAAGGCACAAATATTAAAACATGAAATCTTTAAATAAAGTACTCAAAGTATAACGACACGACTACACATAATAACAGTCAATCTCTATGACGAGTAATTCTAACGATAAAGTAAACTGCGGAATTAAATAACCGACTTAAATAACCACAACACCCGATCCTAGTACGGAAACCCGGCTGACCACTTCACTCTCGATCTCTCGGTAGAGATCTAACCTGCATCATCTAACAACACGGTAAAAACCGTTAGCTACAATTCTAATACTAAAGTGTCACTAGAGCACAAACACACACAAGGACATATACAATAAATCACTCAGCATGCACACACAAATCCCGGTTTATTATCTTTTCATTTCGTGACTTGATCCATTCTATTTTCCATCTTATCTTGTAACACAAGAGTCTCCCGACTCCTGCCCCTGTTCCCGTAAACCAGTAGGGCTGATGTATGTACCTCTTCTCGTATACCTACTGGACTGGTCGCGGGGCAATCCTCCGGCACCATCGGCCCGGACCGACGGTTACGGCACGTTATCATACACTTGTGCCTTAATTAACAACAAAGTACCGTGATATAATCCGTTCATTTTATTTCCCATAATATAACACACACCACTCAAATGCACACTCAGAATAAAACGGTAACTAAGTGAGTCCTACGAACTCACCTTATAAGTACTGGTCTCCACGTCTCGCAATCTCGCTAGTCAGAGATCCGATTATCCTGATCAACATTTATCAACCTTAGAACTCGTTCATCCTTACTACTGCTCGACTTATTGTTCTAAAAAGTCAGGGTATTATATCTAGCATCGATATCCTAGCATTTTTCACATCCTAGGTTTACGGACCTAGACGTCCATTTCAAGTTCTCATTTACTAATACTTATATCTCTTCAAAAAAAAACTCGCTAACTCGGGAGTTTACATCACATCTATCACTATTCCCCAACATATCCTCATCCCATTTTATTTCTATTTATAACAATCTCTACATTCACTTAACTAAGTTCCAACGTCTAATTTTCATGCGTTCTCTAATACTTCCTCAAATGATATTCCACTAATTGAATTTTCTAGTAACTTAACTCCACACTTAAATAATTAAAATAATTATATAATTAATTATTTGTCATCGAAAATTAATTTAACAAAATTTAAATTAACGCGATTAGGCGGTCAGGTTCTAATAATATATTTCTCCAATCTACTAACTCCAACAATTCCGGTTCTTCTAGCAAATCCGCAACTATCGGTCCTTTCAACGTTATCCACTATTAACCTCTCTCTTCTAAATTGGTTCATTATGTTAATACAAAAAAATTATCAATTAATAATTTATAATCTAAATTATTAATTAACACGGAAAATAAATTAACGAAATTAGAACGGGCTCGGGTCTAACCGGATCGGGTTAGTAGTAAATGTGTCGGAGGTGGTATCGGATAGCATCCCATGGATCTGAGGTTCGAGTCCTGTACATGGTACTACACACCATTACACGCCAAGTGAAGAAGATTTGCCCGTCATACGTTCGAGACTTGTCCACTGCATATATACCACACACCAGTCTTCTTCAACCATCGTTACATATGAACGCCTAACTCAACAGGAGCGAAGTATACAAAAGTGAAGATCTGCTTACCTACTGTCGGTGCCGATCCCAGAAAGAGAGCCACGAACGGTTCGGTTCATCGGTATATGGGAGTCTCGTCTACGGCACGCTTGAGCGGCTCGTGATGCCTGAGCTTCAGTAGAGGGAGGAGCGGGTGTAGAACGACCTGTCCCACCGGCTAAGGGGGTGATCAAGGGACGAGAAGGAGACGTACGGGAGGAAGGGAGGTTCAGAGCTCGGTGCTGCTAGCGGTGGAATTGGTCTGCGTGGCGTGAAGGTGCAGAGAAGGACGGGGAAGAAAGTCAGGAACAAGGTTGCGGAGGAGCGGCCCTCTAGTGGCCGGAAATTGTGTACAGAGGGTGACGTGAGTTGCAGATCGAGAAAGTCGGTGAGTCGACAGGGAGAAGAGTGAGGTGTAGCGAGGGAGGGGTCGTTCGATCGAGAGGGAGAACACCTCACCTAGTCTGCGCATCAATGCTGCTTCAACGGCCGGAGTTATTGTCGATTAATGGGCGCTGACCATCGTTACTGAAGCGAGGAAGGAGGTGAAACGTTGGTGAAGACGAAGACGATCTCTGGGCTGCGCTTGCTGCACTTGTTATTTAACGTTAGAGAGGACAGAAGGTTACTGGGCCTGCATGAGCCCACTGCAAGTCTCGGCCAGGTTTAATGGTCCTCAGACCGGACCAGAGAAGAGTTTGGACCGGTTCGGCCGGTCCGGGATTAAATAAAGGGGTTTGGTTCTAGCCTGGACCCAAGGGACGGGTTAGAGTAGGTTGAATTAATTCTTTGTTTCTTACTCGGAATCCTGACTAATTTAAAATAATGTCTATGAAATACTTAAATTAATTGTCCGTGGTCTCACATGATATTTAACAATTATTTACCAAGTATTTTTCTTTTAAAAATAACCACGAAAATTATTAAAATTTTCCGGTTATTACATCAGTCCCCCCCTAAATTAAGTTTCGTCCCGAAACTTAGAGTACGTACGGTTAATCCGAAGATCGGACATCCGAGTCATAAATATAATTATCTTAATTCGTACTTTCTTCTCTTTAAAACTCGATCAACCAATATCACACGCATCTCGAAAATAACACCACTATGTCAATACTCACTAAATCCACACACGGTAACATAATAAACAAATAACACATAAATGGTCTCAATCTAACTCGTCAAGACGAAAGTCGACACTAGCTCAATATACTATTCTGGGTACAAACTAGTAATGTTATCCTCTGTCTCCCAGGTAGTCTCATCTATACCCGATGGGACCACTTTATCTTAAGCATATGAATCTCCTTCGACCGTAGTCGTCTAACGCTCCTCTCTAAAATAGCTATCGGGTACTCTGTAAAGGTGTGGTCAGGCTCAATTGTCAAATCATCATGGTTGACCACGTGTCGTGGGTCCGGTATGTATTCCTTGAGCTGGAATACATGGAATATCGGATGTACGCTCTCTAAGGCAGGTGGAAGGGTTAATCGGTATGCAACCTCCCCGACCCGCTCCAGGATCTCAAAGGGTCCGACATTCGGGACTTAACTTCCCCTTAATGCCGAAACGCCTAACCCCTCGAGTCGGTAATACTCTCAGCCAAACGTGTGAACCGACTCGGAACTCTAACGGTTTGCGCCTCTTATCAACATAAGACTTCTGGCGACTCTGAGCGGCTAGCATGCGCTCTCGGATCAAGGTTACCCGAGTCATGTCATCCTGGATCTGCTCTGAAGAGACTCCTCTGGTTTCCCTAGCGTCCTCCCAACATAGCGGTGTACGACACTTCCGACCGTATAACGCCTCATAGGAAGCCACACCAATAGACGAGGGATCATTATTGTTATATGAAAACTCCACTAGAGGTAGGTGATTGGCTCATACTTGTCCCCAATCCAATACACGTGCCCTAAGCATGTTCTCCAAGGTCTAGATGGTCCTCTCGGACTGACCATCTGACTGCGGGTGGTAAGTAGTGGTGAAATGTAAAATGGTCCCTAGAGTGGTATGCACCTGCTCCCAAAATCTCAAAGTGAACCGTCCATCTCTATCCGAGACGATGGTCCGGGGCACCCCATGCAATCTCACGATCTGCCTCGTGAACTCCTCTGCTAATCGACTCACCGGCCACGTTTTCTTAATTAGAATGAAACAGGCGGTCTTGGTGAGTCGGTCCACCACAACCCAAATGGCGTCAAAACTCCGGCTCGGTCTCAACCCGGTGACAAAGTCCATCGATATATCCTCCTAATTCCACTGCGGAACTGGCAATGGGTGGAGCTCACCTCCTGATCGGTGATGCTCAATCTTGACCTGTTGACAGGTCGCACACTGGGCCACAAACTTACTCACATTCGGTTTCAGACCGCTCCATCAGTAGGAACGTTTGATATCTCTATACATCTTACTCGCACCTAGGTGTACTGAGTAAGGGGTAGCATGAACCTCTTGTAAGATCCGCTGCCTCAGCTCCTCATCAGAGGGGACACAAACGCTCCCTTGGCGTCTCATCACTCCATCTCCTCCTACCAAAAACTGTGGTGCCTCATCCCGAGACATCCTCTCCCGGATCCTGGATAAGGTAGGGCAGGTATCATGCTTCTGTCGGATCTCAGTCAGTAGATCCGGCACAAGCTCCAAAGCACCTAAGTGCCGATCAACATCCGGAAACTGAATCTCGACCTCTAGCCGGGCAAGATCCCTCTGTAGCTCAGACTGAGCTGTCACTGAGCTATGGCCTTCTCCTGAGGCGTTTTCCTGCTCAAGGCGTCGACGACTACATTCGCCTTTCCCGGGTGGTACAAAACATCCCGATCGAAGTCCTTAACCAGCTCAAGCCATCTCCTTTGTCGGTTATTCAACTCCCTCTAAGTAAATATGTACTTCAGGCTCTTATGGTCTGTGAAGATTTGACAGGTCGTCCCATACAAGTAGTGACGCCAGATCTTAAGAGCGTGCACTACTGTTGCTAACTCTAAGTCATGAGTGGGGTAATTCTCCTCGTACGTCTTCAACTGGCGAGACGCATATGCTATCACCTTACCCCTCTACATCAATACACATCCCAAGCCTAGCTTGGATGCGTCACTGTACACCACAAAGTCCTTTGTGCCCTCTGGCTGGCTAAAATCGGAGCAGAAGTCAATCTCCTCTTCAACTCCGCAAAACTCCTCTGGCATGACTCAGACCACACAAAGCGGGTGGTCTTCCTCAAAAGACCGGTAAGTGGTCGGGCAATGACTGAGAATCCCTCCACGAACGTCTGTAGTATCCAGCTAACCCCAAGAAGTTGCATACCTCCTTAACATTCCTAGGAGGCTGCCATGACGAAACGGACTCGATCTTGGCCGGATCCACCTTGATCCCCTTGGCCGTCACCACATGCCCTAGAAAGGCTACCTCTGACATCCAGAACTCGCACTTGAACAACTTAGCATGGAGCTGGTTGTCCAATAGTACCTGCAACATTGTCCTCAAGTGCCCGGCATGCTCAACTCGGTTCCGGGAGTACACTAAAATGTCGTCAATGAAGACTACCATGAACTGATCCAGATAGTCAATGAATATTCCATTCATCAAATCCATAAACACGGCTGGCACGTTGGTGAGCCCGAACGGCATCGCCAAAAACTCATAATGACCGTATCTGGTCCTGAATGCCGTCTTAGGGATGTTCTGATCCCTCACCCTCTGTTGGTGATATCTTGACCTCAAGTCAATCCTGGAAAAGACTGAGGCCCCATACAACTGGTCTAGCAGGCCGTCGATACGGGGTAACGGGTACTTGTTCTTGATCGTTACCCGGTTCAATTCTTTGTAATCTATGTACAACCTCATATATCCATCCTTCTTCCAAACAATACCGGAGCTCCCCAAGGAGAAACACTAGGTCAGATGAACCCTTTCTCTGCCAACTCCAACTCAATGCTGAAATCTACACTCCACTATGGAGGTAGGCCTGGGAAGTCATCCCGGAAAACCTTCTTGCATACACTACTGGTACGTCCTCTAGCCTTGGACCCTTCTCTTTAGCTCTTCAAGCTTTCTTGTTCTAGTCCAGATCACACCAGGTAGTTAGTCTTACTCCGCAGATAAGAGGGCGGTTTTCTTTCCTTCTCAAGTTGATCTTCTTGATATCGGATTGGTTTCTCGACTTATACTTCAACGTCGCTCTTAACTCACTAGTGAAGCTGTCACTCAGATTTTCATTGTTCCTTTCACTGATTAATGTCTCTCCACCCTCTCATTTATTTGGATAACATTAAATCTTCCAGTCCAACCTTGTTCCAAAAAGTCTCATTGCAAGCCTTCTCACTCCGTGTGATTTCTCACCTTTTGACTTAATTAACTAGTATTTTAATTGCTACCGGTAAAACTCTGAGCGCATTACTACCCATCGGTTGGGGCGTATTTGCTTACGTATGTTCACTATTCTTTGGTTTCTGTTTGAATGGTATTGTTTTCCTTTGATCGTCCCGGTCCACGGGTTGTCTTATCGGTCTCATTCTTGCTATTTTCCGGTGATATTGTGTCTCGGGTCGTTTGTATTCCTGGCTATCACTTCTATAACGGTAGTGGCTATCGCACGCCAACACTACTCTTTGGACGTCTTTATTCTTTAACCGTTCATTTTCCGTTATTGGTATTCTCCTCTCTTGTCCACTTGATCTCAAAGAATCCATCTAAGGTGGATGTGCAGGCGTGAGCATGCCACTTCACACTCTTAGCGAGTTCTATACTAAGAAATGATTCTCTTTTTCTCCCTCATCTCGGGTCTTCTTATATCCAACTGTATTCTTCAATCATTATCCTCTGTCTAATCAGTCTTCCCATAGCCATGGTGGCATCTTGACCGCTTCCCATGTACTTATTTGGTTTCCTTGTTGCTTTTGTATCATCACGCATTCCTACTAGTTCCTTTACAGTAGATAGTGGTGATATTCTATCGTTCATCGGGATACGTCACTGTTCTTCCTTCCCTTTTTCTTAACTCAACGTGTCGGTCCAAGTACCCCTTTCTTCGGTTTCTTAAATTATGTTGCTTGCTTTCTTCTTCGTACTCTATCCGGGGTTGTTCTCTTACTAGTGCATGTTTAACTTCCTAATAAGCGATCATGTTCCTCCACTTCTCCTCACCGTCCATCCGACATGATTTCACTTCATGACACCATGTGATGACTTATTCTCGCGTTCCTCTAAGCATTATGATACTTTGTTTTTCTGCTTCTGGTTTCTTAGGCATATCTCTTGACACTGGCTTGTCTAGTCCTTGTCCCAAGGACGCCTTTATTGGCTCTCGCGCATTTTCTACATCGTTTTACTTGATCTTCTTCTTATGGTACACGTGGTGTAATTGCAGATCCGTCAGTTAGTCTTTTATTCTTGCAAAGTCAATAACACTCTTATTTCTGCTATTTTTTGGGTTGTACTTTCGATAATCTCATACTCCGTTCTCTCTTCTTTGAAAGGTTTTATACCTCCACTTGCGTGCTTGATCTAAAACGCCTTATTAATTCTATTCCGTGCGAAAAGGGTAGAAAGGTAATTACCTTTACCCTAACCCGACACGGTTACTATCCTGGTGTGCGCCGTCTATACGAGACAAGCGACTATAACTATCATTATTTCTAAGTACAAATCACACTAACTTACTACTACCGAGATCTGCAAAGTGGAGCGGTGGTTTCCGTACTAGGATCGGGTGTTGTGGTTATTTAAGTCGGTTATTTAATTCCGCAGTTTACTTTGTCGTTAGAATTACTCGTCGTAGAGATTGACTGTTATTATGTTTAGTCGTGTCGTTATACTTTGAGTACTTTATTTAAAGATTTCATGTTTTAATATTTGTGCCTTGTTGCAAGGTCCGTCGTGAAATTGTTGTCAAACTAAGGTCGGGACCCACTTTGAGGTTCTAGCAAGTAACGCTCCGGATTCTCAGAATTCGGGGTGTTACAACATGGTATCAGAGCTCGGTGCTGCTAGCGGTGGAATTGGTCTGCGTGGCGTGAAGGTGCAGAGAAGGACGGGGAAGAAAGTCAGGAACAAGGTTGCGGAGGAGCGGCCCTCTAGTGGCCGGAAATTGTGTACAGAGGGTGACGTGAGTTGCAGATCGAGAAAGTCGGTGAGTCGACGGGGAGAAGAGTGAGGTGTAGCGAGGGAGGGGTCGTTCGATCGAGAGGGAGAACACCTCACCTAGTCTACGCATCAATGCTGCTTCAACGGCCGGAGTTATTGGCGATTATTTACCAAGTATTTTTCTTTTAAAAATAACCACGAAAATTATTAAAATTTTCCGGTTATTACAGGTAGTATTAATTACTCTAATTTTTCTAACCTATAATTAAATTTTATCTAGATTAATATTGATACATAATAAAAATTATAATCTAGTATTTTTGTTTAGGTGAAACCCGCATAAGGTGCGGACACTGAACTAGTCTTTTTAAAAGTACTTCTCTCTACGGACTTTAAAAAAGAATGCCGTAAGCTATTTTATATATTTTTTTATCACCTATATTTAGAATAACTTGTTTATTGCCAACGTATAAAATTTAACACCCTCGATTGTTCATCAACGAAACAAACACACAAAAAGTTGTCCAAAATCAAATGCACTATTTCGATTGTTCCAAGATTCAACAACACAAATATACTCATATATTGTCTAATTTTATATGGATAAAACGTACAATATACCTAGCATATTGCAAGAAAAGAGTCATGTTTTTTCAACCTTAACTTGTTGGTTAGGTGAGATGCTATCGTTGTGTGTTCAAATAATGTAGTCACTACTCTCGTAACTCATCAATAAGTTCTTCGTTGTAGGTCTCTGGTGAACCTCGAAAGTAATACAATATTAAGTGCATTTAATGTTAATATAAAAGTAGTACAAATACACATTTAATGTTTAACAAAAATTAATATACTTAAATTGATAGGAATGACACTGTATTGATGATTCATAATCATATATAGCTAATTCTGATCACTGAAAATAATATAATTTCAAGATAGAAAAACAGAAGATGAAGTTATCATGATAAACATCATCACTACTAAGTTAATATCATGCACAACTATGTCCATTAAAATATAAGTAGCATACAAATAAAAGTAGAAATGGACACAATTATCTCACCATTCGGCAACATAGAGAACAAATCAGCAAGATATTTTTAAAATACGTCCTTACATGATGAACATCAAGAGCATCCTTATTTTGTTTATGTAGAGATTTGTGAACTAAAGCATTGCTTTATTCATTGATCGTAATACAAAGATAAACTAACAAATAAAGGGGACTGGTGTATGGCCCAATAATCTAACACTCCCACTCAAGCTGGAGGTGGGATTCAACAACTCTAAGCTTGAACAATAGAAACTTGAAGAGATGAAATGAGGACTCGATGGTCCTCCTCCCTTCATTATGTTGGCGTCGATATGGCATCGGTAGGTTGGACCTTAGGACGCAGGTAGAGTAGCGCCCTAGGGTATGTTTTGAGAAGTTTGGGCCCTAGATAGCAGGTTGATTAGCGTCTTTAGATAAGTTTTGGGCCCTAGGACGAAGGTAGATTAGTATTCTAGGATAGGTACGAGCAAAACGATGATATGAGGACTTGATAGACCTCCAACGCAGGTTGATTAGCGTCTTATGATATGTTTTGGGCCCTAGGATGCAAGTAGATTAACATTTTAGGGTAGGTATGAGTGAAAGGACGATATGAGGACTTGATGAACCTCCTCCCTTCATATCTCCTTGGTTTGGGCCCTAGAAAGCAAGTTGATTAGAGTCCTAGGTAAGTTTTGGACCCTAGGACACAGGTAGATTAGCATCTTAGGTAAGTTTTGGGCCCTAGGACGCATGTTGGTTATCGTTTTAGGGTATGTATGAACGAAAGGGTGATATGAGGACTTAACGGACCTCTTCCCTTCATTGCTCCTTATTTTATTGGCTATAATAACACGCCGATATGAGATTGAATGAAGAGATAATATGAGTCCTTGATGGACCCCATTCTCTTCTTTCTTCGATGGTAGAAGTCGGTTGTAGGGCGTCGGTTGGTCGGCGGGGCCTCCGCCACCATCACCACCACCGGTGATGACGGCGCGACTAGGGTTTGTGTTTTAGGGTTTCTTTATGCGAAAACGTGTGTAGCTATCGTATGCTCTTGTAGAGATTTGTGAACTGAAGTTTTTCTTTATTCATTGATCGTAAAATAAAGATAAATCAGCAAATAAAGGGAACCAATGTATGGCCCTATAATCTAACGGTTTAAAAACATAAGAAATTTTTTTAGCTGAAAGGACGAAAATGCATCTCAAGGATAAGTGGAAAAAACACAAAAGCCTATACATGAAGCTACCTGTTCCAATAATCCCGCGAAGACAAACAAGTAGAGGAACAACCTTTGGCCCACAGTTGTAGCAACTACCATCCGATGATTGTATGTGAAGACAAACAAGTGGAGCAACAACCTTCGGTAGGGCTGTAATATGAGACAAGCTACTCGGGCTCGACTCGTCAAAAGCTCGGCTCGAGCTCGTTTATTTCTTAAACGAGGTAAATATGAACACTTTTGAAAGCTTGTACAAAATTTAGGCTTGACTCGAGCTCCACTTGTTTATAAACAATTCGAGCTTGAGCATGTCGATTCTCGGTTCGTTCGGGCAAAACTCGGTTCATTCGGCTAAAATGACACTATAGGAGTATTATTTTAGCCGGGTTGCTCGGACTCGGCTCGTTAGAAACTCGGCCTTAGTTCGTTCACTTTCTAAACGAGCCGAATATGAATACATTTTAAAGCTCGTATAAAATTTAGTCTCGGCGAGCTCGTTTATTTCTTAATATAGACAAATATGAACACTTATGAAAGCTCGTACAAAAATTAGGCTCGACTCGAGCTCCGCTCGTTTATAAACAATTCAAGCTTGAGCATGTCGATGCTCGGCTCGTTCGGGCAAAGCTCGGTTCATACGGTTAAAATTACACTATAGGAGTATTATTTTAGCCGAGTTGCTCGGGCTCAGCTCGGCTCGTCAAAAACTCGGCCGTAGCTCGTTCACTTTCTAAACGAGCCGAATATGAACACATTTTAAAGCTTGTATAAAATTTAGTCTCGGCTTGTCAAAATCTCGGCTCGAGCTCGTTTATTTCTTAAACGAGGCAAATATGAACACTTTTAAAAGCTCATACGAAAGTTAGGCTCGACTCGAGCTCTGCTCGTTTATAAACAACTCGAGCTTGAGCATGTCGATGCTCGGCTCGTTCGGAAAAAGCTCGGTTCATTCGGTTAAAATAACACTATAGGAGTATAATTGTAGCCGAGTTGCTCGGGCTCGGCTCGTCAAAAACTCGGCCTTAGCCCGTTCACTTTCTAAACGAGCCGAATATGAACACATTTTAAAGATCGTACTTGAACAATTACAAATATAGTTGAACAATTTTTAGTTGGACAAATACATGTCATATTTGAAGTGTTACTTGATCCAATACTTGTGAATCTTTCATATTTTTGAATATAAGATCCCCTTCCACTTAAACTATATCCTATATATATAGGTAGTTAATTAAAAAAACGAGCTTAGCTTTTGACTTATACTTGAATTCTTTGGATAGGGGTGGGCATGAGATTGTGACGAGGTCATCCCAGTTCCGTCCCGATTATTTTATATGGGAAGGGATCGGGACGGACCTTAGGTATTTTAGATTGAATTCCACCATATTCTATTCCGGTTAGGATCGGAACGGGATTAACTCAATCCTACTTGTCCATTTATAATTTTATTATTATAAAATTTTACGCTTTATCACAAATATGTTTGTAGAGCAATTATTTAGATCAACTTTATAGATGGAATCCAAATATAAAAAGAGAAAAATTTGATTCGGTGAGCACATTATGAGCCTTCTGGGCTTGTGGGAAGCACATAATGTGGGCCGAGTCTTTATTTTTCCAGCCTATATCTCTTTATTTGGGTGATAACATGCTATAACCTCCAAATGAACAAAGTTACTACCTTCAGGCTTCAACTTCCCCATAAACATAATATTTTCATATTTGTTATATTCTGCAGTAATTAAGATTAGTGTTTTAAGCCTTGGTGCCCAGAATATGTTTGTAGAGAATTGAAAGATCGGACTTTTGATCCAAGAGTTGATGTCCGTAACGATGAGAATGAAATGCCAAGTCTATATGTGACTATATACACTATATGGGTGATTGGTAAATGACATTGAAGCTTAATAGGACAAGTAACAAAAGTCATAAACCTAAAACATCAGTTGAGAGCAAGATAAGTATGTTGGTGCTGGTGCTCGACTGGATCTTTAAAGGTCACCAATTTCACCCCTAACTTTCTCGACCTGTTTTTCTCCCTCGTGGATAGGGATGTCAATGGGTCGGATATAGGGCGGAAAACACCCTATTCTTTCCCATCCCATTTAGTATAATGTCCCTCATTCCCATACCCGTTCGGATATTGAAAATTATCCCCATCCCCATCCCTTCGGATATTCATCTCCATCGGGGAATCCCGTCCCCGTTTAATTCCCCATTTACAATTTTGATGGTTTTTTCCATAAAATCTATGTCCCCATCCGCGTCCCGTTTAACTTTTAGGAGTTTGATAAAAACATTAACTCGGATGATAAATGTGAAATTAGGACGTAAAATACAAAATTGTTACTTTGTTTAACTATATAAATAAAAAAACACAAGAAAAAAAAGAAGAGAGTTCAGTTTTTTTTATAAAAAATATACAAATTTGCCGAAATAATGGTATATCGTGTATATATATTAGATTTCAATTGTTCAAGTATGATCAAGATCGTAGTACAAACTAGTGTAAACTAAAATAATTATACCTTAATAACATTTAGGTTACGATATAAGATAAAATGATATATTATTATATCATTTTAATATTACGGTTTAGGATTTAGGCTGCACCACCAAAACATGTATATGAGACTAATACACACGTAAAAAACACAACATGTAGTTTGTCATGCATTTGATCATCGTGAATCGTGATTTGACATATGACGTATACAGAAACTTTACGAGGGTGTTATCCTTATATGATCAAAAACCAAATTAATATAGGTTAATATTAACATGTACATAATTTACGCATATAATATACATTTTAATTGAAATGTTATCCTCATATGTTTCAAATTATATTTCGTGTAAGTAGGAACGGTATGATACTCTTAATTCTTAAAGTACAAAAGCGTATATATTTTACTAACCTTTAGTTCATTATCACAAGATAAATGTCAATTTATATTATATTAATACACATTTTTAATTGAAATTGTTGACGTGACTTAGTTAGTTGTTTAACGCATTACCTTATCTAATTTGCCAAAGTATAGATATATTGTGTTTATATTAAGTTTCGTTCGTTCAAGTGGATCGAGACTCGTAGTACAAACTAGTGTAAACAAAAATTAATTATATTTTACTAACATTTAGATTACGATCTCAAGATAAATGTTATATTATTTTATCATTTTAATTTTACGGTTTAGGATTTAAGTTGCACATCAAAACACGTATTTGAGAGAGTAAGACACATAACTTTTCAAAAGTTTTCTTTTTCATTTTTTTAATTCTAAAATTTTCTATAACCTTTTCTAGTAAAATTGTTGACAATAGGTTGGTGATAACATAACTGATGACAGTGGGTTGGTAATAATGTTTTGGTGACAATACCGTTTATGACAGCTAATGGATGACAACACAACTAGTGACATTCTCGTTGACAACAATATGTATAGTGATAATAATATAGTTGATGACAATATGATTGATGACAATTATGATTAATGACAATATGGCTGATGATAATACAATCGGTCATAATACAATTGATGAAAATATAGTTGACAGTTGTCGATATTTTTGGTGACAACGTAGTTAATAACAATATAGGTATTAACAATACAATTAACAACAATA
Source organism: Fagopyrum tataricum (assembly GCA_002319775.1). NCBI lineage: Eukaryota > Viridiplantae > Streptophyta > Magnoliopsida > Caryophyllales > Polygonaceae > Fagopyrum > Fagopyrum tataricum. The sequence goes on along the minus strand of CM008281.1, from coordinate 53,806,562 downwards.
CAATTTATTTTAAAAAAAATCTGTAAAAATAAAATAAATTTTTTAAAAAAAGTTTCAAGTATAAATAAAATTGAAAATATATATATTTTTATAATTATAATGATAAAAAGAACAAAATTTTATAATTTAAATTGTCATTTTCCTAACTTTTAGTTGTTATCCTATATTTTCAAAATGATAACAAAACCGAATCCATAAATTTTCTGTTTAAACCTAGTATGAGATAAATAACTTTTTTTTGTTCTAACCAACAAATTAAACCTGAATAAATTTAGGCCGGACCAAATTGTACTCTTGCCTGAAATGTACGGGCCGGGTCATAAGCACAGTCCATGCCTACCCATGCTTTTTTGGCGAGGGATGGATAGGCCGGCCCATGTTTTTATTACCCGTGTCCATATTTTTTTGGCAGGCGTAAGATATGTTCAGATCTACAACAAATCATCAAATTTTGGAACATAACATGAAGCTTCGTGCGAGAGAATCGATGTAGAAGATGAATATCCTAATGAATAGACACTTGAGGATCATTTTCAGCAATTAACCACCTGCATATTCGCCTCATTCAGCAATTTTAAAACAAGCATTTGAATAGGCTATTTTCATACCATGAAAAAACTGCCACAACAAAAACACAAGCTGAAGGCTCGTACAAGGCCAGCAATCTTGTAGAAAATGGACACAAATGTATCTGTTATTTAGAGCAAGAAGGCAATGTAAGCCAAAGCTCGTACACATCCAAGAGCCCTACAATCAAACATTGATGACGGCAGTTGCAGTGGTAATGACTTGAAGATGCTGATAAATGCAAAAGGATTTTTGGTTGAGCCAGCCAAAATCAAACAACAAAATCTCTTCATTTTTTTTTATCAACTACGTTATCTTTTTTCCTTTTTTACTTTTCTTCTCCTCTTAACCCATAGTGCTAATCATAATACACCGTGTTTTTAAGGTTTCAGCATGTCCAAGATGAAGATCTCTTCATCAAAGGCTTCATAAGCTTGTCCTCCTCGAGCGAGATCATACCTAAGTGGGAGGGATCCTCCAACATCATTTTGGCTACCAGATATCCTGCAATTGACCATGTTTGCATCTTCCTCGCTTGTTTACCTGTGTATTTACCCAGCTTTCCATCATAATATTCTGGCCAGCCATCTTTCAGGAGACGGCTCTCTGCCAGATCTATGGCCCGTCTTGCAATCTGTATCCTACCCGTTTTTATACAAGCAGCCGTCAACATCCACAGAAGAACTGCACCATAAAGGAAAAACATGTCACCAAACATGTGTCAATTTTAACGAACTTCCACAGAAAATAAATTAGATTTACCAGGGCAGGACCAGTTACATTACATGACCGATCATCATTATTCAGTAATATTTACATGGTAATTATTTTATTACCATGATCAATATCAATAGATTAAGGGCCCGTTGTTTTGAACTCCGGAAACGGAAACGGAATGGAAACGTATCTAGTCCATACGTATACCCATGTTCATGAAGTTTTTGGGAATCATTCCTTGTGGTTTAAAGTAATTGTAGTAGAAATTGATTAGTTTTAATACCCTATAGGGTAACAAAATGGGGGAAGTAAGTGTATTTTGCATGAAATCACATGGAATGATTTCATGAACAAGACACCAATGTGGACTAGATTCATTTCCATTCCGTTTCCGATTCCGGAGTTCCAACCAAACGGGGGGTAAACTTCTAAATAAGATCTTAAGCTTATATAGGTGAGAAGATGAAAAAATACCTGGCCAAGAACCTCCATTGTGGTAACTCCATCTGGTGTTCTTAGGATCACATCCGGTAACAATTCGCCACTCATGGCTCTCTATGGCAGGATAAGCAATCTTCAAGGGCATCTCTCCAACCAGTTCCTCCCAGCGTGCTTCAATAAGATCCATGATGGCCATAGATTGCTCAGGTGTAGCAAGAGAACAGAGAATTGCAACACAGTTTCCCAATGCAAACCACCTAAAATCCATTCTTGCAGGACTAACATTGCCAATAAAGTAGCCACCACAAGTGGGCATAAAATCAAATACCCAATCTGGAATGGAATCGGGAATCACATTGAACTTATTCACTGCAGTATGAGAGTATTCCTCAGTTTTGTATCTGTATATATCATTGAGTTGCTGGAAATCAAGCCAAAAGTAGCTTCTCATATGATAACTCAAGGCATGCAAACGCTTGACTATTCTCTCAATAAAATCCTTCCCTTCAGTATCATGCTTCAACATAGCCAGAGCACATCTTAAGGCCATAAAGAAGAGCGCTTGAATTTCAATAGGATATCCATAAATTCCCTATAAGATATTCAAAGGTTGAGATTTCAAAAAACATATTATTTAATTAATATGATAGTCTGATTAAATTGAAGGAATCGACATTGTTAATTGGACTCTTGTTTAAAGTGTGCTTATCGTAAATGGAAGAGCATTCAAATAATGAGTGGAAACAAGATTCATAATCACGTGACACTAATAAACTATGGGCAATACTGAATTTGAGTAACTTTCAAAGACAATAACAATCCAAATATATAAATCTAAAAGAATTGCCAAATATGGAAGGCTCATTGAAAGCTACAGGATCTCTTTCTTTAAGCACCCACCAGTAACTTAAGTAGCAAGAAATCAGTTCAGCTAAAAAAAATTGCTTCTGTGGTTGATGTAACATATAAGCATGGAAATCAACCAGTGGCTATTGTTAGTTCAAAATAATGGGTTTTGTAAGATGCCTTTCACAACTGACTTATTCTATGAATAAAATAGGAAAAAAGAATATGTAGAAAAACTATTGTCATGCACCAAAATCAAAGACGAGTGCAATGTATTTCCAGTAAGAAGTTGGTTGAAGGTGATTAGGTGAATAACGACTAGAGCAGCTTTTATAAGAATAAATCATTCCAGGAACGCAGGCAGATTCGAATATTCATCAAAATTTGTAACATTCAAGTGAATAGCAGTCACTTAAATTATCATTGGACTTTGTGGCCAAACCTATAGCAAATTTTGCAATAAGATTTGTACAGAACTCAATATATTTTCCCCATCTAATTGTTGCAAGTAAGAGATAAGGAATAGGTGTAGCATATGAGACAAGAAGAATAAGTCAAGCAAAATACATCTTACCATTCGACGATCAATCATAGAGCATCCATCAGCACATAGGAGTGTAGGAAACGTATCAAAACCCTCTGATAAGCACAGCGATAAAACAAGCCTCATTCCCTTCTGACATTCTGGTGACTCTGCCAAAGTCATATCTCCAGTAGACTTTGTATATGCACGGAGCAGAATAATCCACCAGAAGCCTGAATCAACAGGAGCCACTCTTCCAATAGCACTCTCACCAAAGTCAGCAATTATAGTATCGGTTTTCCTAGTAGCGTCATGAAGAACTTTAAAGCTAGCAGGCATAGCGCCTTCACCAAGCTTAAATCGATCAACTTTCTTTTCCCAACCCTGAAGCTGCAGCGTCTTCAAAAGGAAGTTCTTTACTATATCAGGCTCGCCATTCATAAGAAAAGCCAGAGCACTGGGGACAAAATCTCGTACAAAGACCTATCAGGAAAGAAATTTGTATGGGACAAATGTAGTACTGAATTCCTGCCAGTAAAAAAAAAATAGAGCAATACAAGATGGAACAGATTTATGTTAGCTTTTTATACCTGATCATAGTTCAAAGTTTCCTCTGAAGCATGGTCATAAGCGGCAATCGTGCCAACAGGCTGACCTCTGAAGAATACCAAAGATCGTCTGAGAGCTTCCCATGCTTCTGCAACCATAGGATGGGGCTCAAACGAGTTCCTAGCAGATGAACCCGGGGTATCCAAACCAGACCTGGTCCCAGGAGAATACATGCTCTCAAAATTCTCCAGATTCCCTCTACTCAATCCAATTGACATCTCACTCAACGACCTCTCATCACATGATCTCTGCCTCTCAATGTTCAGCCTTGGCTTGTCCAGCAGCTTTGTAAGATCAAAATCATCAATCTCAGGGATTGAGTTATGAGAGCTCACTTTCTTAAGCCCGCCTCCTTCCATATCTTTAAACAGTAAAATAGCTACAGAAATGGAGAATCAATTAATATTGACACGAAGAAACAGAAATTACAACATAACACCTGTCATGTCTAATAGGTCTCCCGTGTGGGAACAACAGATCTCACAAACACTTTTCATGCCAAGCAAAAAGCCAACAACTACCCTAGAAAAATCCTTTCTCTATCCCCCTAGAAAAATCCTTTCTCTATCCCATTCACACTACAATTTTCCAAATGGCCAAACACGATCGAATCGATAAATCGTGATAGATAGCTTTACGTTGTGATATCCATTCACCAAAATCGGATCCATATTCAGTCTTTACTGAACATAAATCATTATCTTCTACATGAAGTCGGGAGAAGCTGCTTCAGACTTTTTCTCTTCCCGGGATAGAAAAACGAAACAGAAATTGATCTATTATTACGTTTCATCCAAAATAAGGTTCAAACAATGAAACAATACAGATCCACCGCAACATAAACTGAAACAATGCGTATTAATCTACAAATAGAACTAGTACGATATATTTCCGCATGTATAGATCTGAAATCGCAAAGGCAAGATAACAAAGCGAAGCAGGGAAGATAAACCTCGAAGAAACCGTGAATGGAAGAATTAGGCGAGCTTCCTTTCTGGAAGGACTACAGGCGGAGGAAGGATACCGATTTCGCCGGAAATGTGTTATCGTCGTCACCGGAAAAGAGACGACGGGGAAGTAGAGGAGAGAGGAAAGAGACGACCATGAGTACCGGAGCTCAATTTATACTGCTCGAGTGCTCAACAGAAAAGGAGATGGAGGGGAAGTATAAGATGAGGAGGTTGAAGTCTTGAAGAGCAAGTGGGAAAGTGTGGTAAAATAAATTGAGATTATTACTTGGTAAAGGATCTATAATTAGGTTTATTTTCATTTAAAGAGTATGATTATGTAAAAATCATAGGGTTTTAGGAACAATAATGGGTCAATAATTAAGGTTAGAATGCCAATGAGTGGTTGATTGAAAGCGGATTAGTGTGCAAATAAAATGATAATTGGATTCGGAGCTTTGATTAGCGGATCTTTCGTACATGTCACCTAATTCAGATTTCAGTCCAACCAATCTACCATTCATCACCTATCACATTGCCTACCAACATATAATTTGTTACAAAAGGTATCCAACAGATGCACAAAACCACAAAGTAGACATGGAATCGGTTTGAACCGAACCGCCGAACCTGCGGCTTCAAACCGGCCCAAACCGTCAATTTAACCAAATCGGCGATTAAGGTTTCACGGTTTAGGTTTGCAAAAATAGAAAACCTAAACCGCCGGTTTGAACCATCCCAAACCGGCGGTTTGGCCTTTCAGCGCAACGGTCTTATGACCGTTGCGCTGAGCGCCAACGGTTATAATTATAGCCGTTGGAGTGTTATTTTAAAAAAAAATAAAAAAATAAAAAAAAAAACATTCCCACACCTATTCCTAATTTCCTATAAATATCCAACCTCTCTTCCTCTAAAACTCACACCATCTACCTCTCATCTTCTCAACTCTCCTAATCTCGTAATCTCGTTTTCTCGTAATGGCAAACCCAAATAATCAATTCCCCTCTTCTCAATTCTTCCCTAGTAACCAAGAAAGTGAAACACAAATGCCCGACAATCCCGAAGTTACCGAAGTTCCACGAAGACGTCTCCCCCTCCGAAAATGCTTACATCCAAAATAATTTACGAAGCATTACACCAAGGGGGAGCCGGTGAACAATCATTGTCAAGTTGCATGCAACTATTGTTCGAAGGTGTACAAGTGGAAGATCAAGGGCAGTTACGGGACATTGCAAACTCACATGCAAAACGTCCATCCGGAGAAGCTCGGGATTTCACGGGGACAAACACAATTGTCTCACGGGTTTGCATCTTCTACCTCTCAATCTCCTTTATTTACATATAACCATAGTGAAGAAAGTTTAGGATTAGCCGATATTATTTGTTCTCATGCATTTCCATTTTCTTATTCTGAATATGAAGAAGTTAGAGAATATAACACTTGATATCTTCAACATTCTTTTAAACAAACTTCTAGGAAAACCGTTTCTAAATTAGTATCTAAATCTTACCTACAATAGAAATAAAAAAAATTTATCGACTTTGACATGTTTTGATCATCAAATATCTATTCGTAGTGATATTTAGAGTACACAATCTCAACAACATTTTTACATGGGCATTACTTTACATTTTATTGATAACGCTATGTTTTTGTATAAATATGTTATTGGATTTCGGCATTTCAATGCAAGACATAATGCACCGGGCATTGCAAGTATGATAAAAACGATTATACAAGAATAAAATTTACAACATCGAGTTTTTTCATATTCTTTTGATGATGCATCCGCAAATACAGCTGCCGTAAACCATTTGGTTGAGGAGGCGAGACATTATTTGCGAACTCCTTATCAAATTAAACTTGTTTTGATTTACCAACTTTATCGTACGTAAAAAAAATGCAAATCATACAAGATTATGAAATAGTGAGGATGAAAGGCTCAACTCTCATCAAATTATCATAATCACTTTCACAAGGTCTAATATTATTTTAAAAATTCAGAAAATAACACTCCCAATACTTCTCCTTGCCCTCAGCCCATCTCCCTCATCTCTCTTCTCGGGCCATTCCTATGCCAACGGATCCCCAAGCCCAATACTTCTCCCGCTTTTCCTCTTCGTCTTCCCTGGCCATTTTCGTCCTCCGACGAACCAGATGTTACGAGTGCAGTTTTGATGACGACGGTTGATAACACATTCAAGGGCGGGATTGAAGGCCGGTGAACGCCTTCATTTCCTTGTCCATCACAGTGTCGACTATCCTCCTCTCCCCGAACGAGTCGTCCACGCCCTCATCGCCCCTTCCTCTGCGACGTCGGAGAACTCCCTCCTTGCCGACGTGGACAACCAAGGAGACCTTCTCCCCCCCCCCCTCCCCCCCCCCCCGGCGCCGTCGCCTCCTCCTCTGTCACCGACTCTAGTCTTCCATACCAACCATTTGCAGTGTCCTCCCGACTGGAGCGATGTTGGGTATATAATCTTAACCGGAATCGAATCCACACCCCACGCCAATGACCTCCTTCTTCAACCTTGCGTCATGGGTAAGTTCGAACTCATACCCTGGGCCATCTCTTCCTTGTTCCCTTCTTTCTTCCGTCAACAGGGGTCGAACCAAAGATCTCTACACTCCTTGTAGAACTCAGCTAATTCCAAATTTCCAATTGTTGTTGCAAGGTATCGAACCCGCGATGTAATGACATCCTGTGCCCTCTCCCTGCCTCCTTTTTTTTGCAAGCAGTAGGATTCGAAGCCATGACCTATGGCGATAACTGACCCACTCCGTTTGGCTGTTCCCGGGGTTCGAACCACTGACCTATGGTGAAGTTCCTTATATTGTGCTAGTTCCTTATATTGTGTTAGGCCGGAAATTACTACTTGTAGGGATCGAACATGGGACCTCTTGCTCAACACTTGACAACATTTATTGCAACTTGACCCAATCCGGTTAGACCCGAACCCAAAACATTTCCGTTAAAGTTTATTAATGAATTAAAATAATTAATTCATTATTGCATTATATTTAGCCTTAGTTAATGGATAGTAATGCGGACATGTAGGAGAATGCGGAATTAAGTAGAAACCCGAAATTGTTGGATTTCGCGGACTTGAGAAAGTATATTATAAGAACCGAACCGCTCAACCTCGTAATTTAAAATCCGTGTTCATGGAGTTTATGAATGGAATATTCATCGACTACGCACTTGGATCAGTTTGTGGTAGTCTTTTTTTTTGACGGTATATTGGTATACTCTCGGAATAGAGATGAACATGCATGACACTTGAGGATGGTATTACATGTACTATTGCACAACCAACCCTATGCTAAGTTGTCCAAGTGTGAGTTCCGGATGTAGGAAGTAGCCTTTATGGGTCGTGTGGTTACGACTGAGGGGACCAAGGTTGATCGGGCCAAGATTGAGTCCATTTCGTCATGGAAACCTCCTAGGAACGTTAAGGAGGTGTACAATTTTCTAGGGCTAGCTGGGTATTATAGACGGTTTGTGGAAGAGTTCTCAGTCATTGCCCGACTAATCACCGGTCTACTGAGGAAGACCACCTGCTTTGTGGGGTCTGAGCCCTACCAGAGGAGTTTTGAGGGGTTGAAGAGGAGGTTGACTTCCCCTCCATTCTTAGCCAGCCAGAGGGTAGAAAGGACTTTGTGGTGTACAATTATGCATCCAAGTTGGGATCAAGGGTGTATATTGATGCAAAAGGATAAGGTTATAACCGATGTGTCTCGTCAGCTGAAGAGGTACGAGGATAACTACACCACACATGATCTGGAGTTAACAGCAGTGGTGCACGCCTTAAGATTTGACGTCCCTACTTGTACGGGACTACTTGTCAGATCTTCACAGACCATAAGAGTTTGAAGTATATATTCACTCAACGAGAGTTGAATAACCGGCAAAGGAGATGTCTTGAGCTGATTATAGACTTCGACCTGGAAGTTCTGTATCACCCAGGGAAGGCGAAGGTAGTCGCCGACGCATTGAGTAAGAAGACGTTTCGAAAAAAGGCTATAACCGATGGACAACTCATCTCGAGCCACAAAAGGATCTAGAAGGACTAGAGGTAGAGATTCCGTTCCCAAACACCGACCGATACTTGGTTACTCTAAAGTATGTGACGGATCCATTGGGTGAGATCCGACAGAAGCAGGACAAATGCCCAACCATATCTAGGATCCAAGGGAGGAAATCCCGGGATGATGCACCATAGTTGTGATAGGCATGTATAGAGTGACGGGACGCCAATGGCGTGTTGATGTTCCTCGGGATGAGGATTTGAGGTAGAGGATACTACATGAAACTCATTTTACGCCCTACTCGGTATACCCAAATACTAGGGAGATGTACTAGGACGTCAGACGCTCCTATTGGTGGAGCGGTCTGAAATGGATGTGACAAGCTTCGTAGTACCGTATATGACCGTCAGCAGATCAAGATCGAGCATCACCGACCCGGAGGAGGACTCCACCCACTGTCGGTGCCGCAATGAAAGTGGGAGGACATATCCATGGATTCTGCTACAAGGTTGAGGCTAACAGGAGTTTTGGCACTAATTGAGTAATGGTGGATAGACTAACCCATACCGACCGTTTCACCCCATCAAAGAAACGTGGCTAGTGAGTCGGTTAGTAAAGGGTTCACAGGACAAATAGTGCGACTACATGGTGAACTAGGACCAATGTCTCTGACAAAGGACGGATGGTATATTTCGAGATTTTGGGAGAAGATACAAGACGACATGACTCGGGTAGTCGGAATATAAGAACGGATGCTAGCAAGTCAAAATCGCCAGAGACCTTATGTTGATAAGAGGCGCATACCTCTAGATTTCCGAGCCGGTTGTTAGGTGTGGTTGAGAGTATCGCTGACTCGAGGGGTCAGCCATTTCGACATTAAGGTAATGGATTGAATCGGAGAGGGGGCATACCGGTTAACCTCTCACCGCCTTAGAGGGTATACACCCGGATTTCATGTATCTAAGCAAAGAATATATATATGGACCCATGGCATGTGGTCAACCACGAGGATTTGACTGAGGAACGAGACCACACCTTTACCGAGCACCGGTAACTATATTGGAGAGGAGTGTTAGACGACTTGGTCGAAGGAGATTCCGATGCTAAAGATTCCGTGATCCCGACGAGGGATCGATGAGTCTACATGAGAGACTAAAGATAGTATTAGGAGGTCATACCCGGAACAATATACCGAATTAGAGTTGACTTTAAGTTTGAAGAGTTAGTCTTCAGACCATTTGTGTGTTATGTTTTTATTTATACTCCGCAGTTTAAAGTTTGAGTGATTAGATATAGATTGATGATTGCCCTCGGGATGCGTGTGATACCGGTTCGTCCGGGTTGAAAGAAAGGGGAAAAGTTCTCCTAATAATAACTTTAATTAGGACTCAGAAGTCTGAAACCCAGATTTACCGTACATCACCCTAAGTTTCGGGACGAAACTTATTTTAAGGGGTGACTGATGTAATAACCGGAAAAGTTTAATAATTTTTCTTGATTATTTTAAAATTTTATTTTAATTAACTTAACCCAAATCAAAAACGAAGAGATAAGTTAAACGGATCCAAACCCGATCGAGTAATTAAACCGGGACGAGCCCACCTTTCACCTCAGCCCAATTCCCTTTCTTTGACGTACCAACCTTTCAAAGTCTTACGAGCCCACCTTTCACCTCAGCCCAATTCCCTTTCTTTGACGGCACAGTTGCCCAACGGCCCATCTGGCCAACAATTCCTCCTTCCCTGCCCTCAGCCCATCTCCTTCTTCTCTCTTCTCGGGCCGTTCTTATGCCAACGGATCCCCAACCCCAATACTTCTCCCGCTTTCCTCTTCGTCTTCCTTGACCGTTTTCGTCCTCCGACGAACCAGACGTTACGAGTGCAGCTTTGATGACGACGGTTGATGACACATTAAAGAGTGGCATTGATGGCCGGTGAACGCCTTCATTTCCTTGTCAATCACAGAGTCGACTATCCTCCTCTCCCCGAACCAGTCGTCCACGCCCTCATCGCCCCTTCCTCTGTGACGTCGGAGAACTCCCTCCTTGCCGGCGTGGACAACCAGTGAGACCTTCTTCCCCCCCTCCTCGCCGTCGCCTCCTCCTCTATCACCGACTCCAGTCTTCCATACCAACCCTTGGTAGTGTCCTCCCGATTGGAGCAATGTTGGGTAGATGAACTCAACTCCACGCCGATGACCTCCTTCTTCAACCTTGCGTCGTGGGTAAGTTCGAACTCAAACCCTGGTGCATCTCTTCCTTGTTCCCTTCTTTCTGCCGTCAACAGGGGTCGAACCAAAGATCTTTGCACTCCCTGTTGAACTCAACTAATTCCAAAATTCCAATTGGTGTTGCAAGGGGTATCGAACCCGCAACGTAATGACATCTTGTGCCCTCTCCACACCTCCTTTTTTTTTGCAAGCAGTAGGATACGAAGCCATGACCTATGGAGATAATTGACCCACTCCGTTTGGTTGTTCCCGGGGTTCGAACCACTGACCTATGGTGAAGTTCCTTAGATTGCGTTAGGCCGGAAATTGCTGCTTGTAGGGATCGAACATGGGATCTCTTGCTCAACACTAGACACCACTTAGCAACATTTAATCTTGCAACTTGATCCAATCCGGTTAGACCTGAACCCAAAACTTTTCCGTCAATTAATTTCCGTTAAAGTTTAATAATGAATTACAATAATTAATTCATGATTTCATTATATTTAGCCTTAGTTAATGGATAGTAATGCAAACATGTAGGAGAATGCGGAATTAAGTAGAAACCCGAAATTGTTGGATTCCGCGGACTTGGGAAAGTATATTATTAGAACCAAACAGCTCAACCTCGTAATTTAAACTCCGCAAAATTAATTTCTTGTTGGTAAATAATTAATTATGTAATTATTCTAGTTATTTAAAGGTTGGGTTTTATTGCTAGAGAAAAGAATTAGTAGCATGATGTTGAAGAATTATTTTAGAACGTTAAGAATGACATAAGATATGGATGGAAATATTAAGAAAATTGAGGACGTGGATCTGGGTTGAAACCGGAACCATAGGTTAGCGGATTCGAGAAAGGACGCGAATGAGACCATAGTGAGAATAGTGAATAGTTGAACGGTGATAACAATAGATTAATGATGTCTTCCAAATTAAGTATATATTAATGATATGACCATGTTATGAATAAGAGGACGTTAAATGGACGTGTAGGTCCCCGAACCGAAAAGTTAAAGAATGTCCAAGTATTGACGCTAGATGTCATACCGGATTGTCAGAGTGATAAGTCAAATAATACTTAAGGTTGAAATGGTTCTAAGAGTGGTTGATCAGGATAATCGGATCTTTGACTGGCAAGATCGCGAGACGTGGAGACCAATACTGATAAGGTGAGTTCGTAGGACTCACTTAGCTACCTTTTAATAATGAGTGTGTACTAGGGTAGTGTGTGTTATTCTTGTGAAATAAAATGAACCAATTAGATCACTGTATTTTTATTTTTATGAGAGGCACAAGTGTATGATAACGTGCCATAACCGTCGGTCCAGGCCGATGGAGCCGGAGGATTGCCCCGCGACCAGTCCAGTATGTATACGGGAAGAGGTACATACACTAACCCTATTGGTTAACGGGGACAGGGGAAAAAGTCTGGAGACTCTTGTGTTACAAGAAAAGTTGGAAAATAGAATGGCTAAATTCACCTAATAAAAAAGATAATAAACCGGGACCTTGAGTGTACATGTTAATTGATTTACTGTACTTTTCTTGATATGTGATTGTGCTTTAGTGACTTTTAGCATTAGAATTGTAGCTAACGGTTTTACCGTGTTATTAGGTTTTTGCATCATGGATCTCTACCGAGAAATCGGGAGTGCGTGGAGTGGGCAGCCGGGTTTCCGTACTAGGAGTTTGGGTGTTGGGTTATATAATTTCGGGTTGTTTATTTCATTACAGTAGAGTTGTTTATTAACAGTTGGTTGATGTACGTATCTAGAGTTTGTTAAGATTTAATTATGAATTTGCGAAAGAAATTGTATTTAAATATTTGTGTTTGTTGCAAGATCCGACGTTATTGACGTCAACTTAAGGGCGGGACCTACTGTGAGGTCTTAGTTAGTAACGCTTCGAGTTCCTAGAATTCAGGGTGTTACAATATATGTATGTATATATATATACACATACATACATATACACACACATGCACGCACGCACACACACAGTACGAGTATTAAAACTAGTATTCACTAAAAAATGGTCGTTAAGGCCACGTGCCACGCAATCGAAGATGTCACCTTAACAAAATATTAAAATATTTACGCTAATGTCATCAAATTAAAATATCATAATCCATAAAATTAAATTTTTTTTATCTTAATATCCAAAAAAGTCTGATTATTTGTTATTTGAAATAATCCTAACAAAACAAATTGCATAGATTCATTTTGATTTTGTGAGATCAACCAAAAAAATTACAATTTGTTATAATTTTATCGTTTGCCATGAAATTAGATTAGGCCAAAAGAAATTAAAATTTGTTATAAATTTAACTTACTAAAGGGAAGGACGCTTTTGTCACTTGTCAAGTAACCACTAATGTCACCTTAACATTTTCTTGATTTATTTACGATAATTTTATTTATTTTAAGTTAAAATTTAATGAGAAGAATGGGTCAGTAGGACTTTTTTTTTTTTTTTTTGTGTCAGTGATACAAACTACAAACTAGATCCTTCTATTTTTATCTTAAATTTTTAAATTTAAAAACAATAATAGGAGAACAAAATTTTTTTTAAAAAAACATATATCTTGTTGTTAAAACCCTAAAATCTACACCCAACCGTGGAACAGTGTATATCCGGTTTTGTTGATCCACCGTTGTCTCTCGGTCAACGACTTCTTCTTCAATTTAACTTCTGCTCACAACTTCTTCGCTACTTCTCCGCCGGCACTTCTTGGATCCTTCTCCATCTTCCGCTGCGGTGACGGTGTATGCCCTTGCTGGACGAAGTTGCCGTTCTTCCGCTTTGCTTTGACGAAACCTTGGTCACTCTTCTTGGAGGAGCTCAATTTTTGACTAAGAAAACCCTAATTCGTTGTTTAGTTTGTGTCTTTTCTCAGGTTTGGTTTCCATTTGTCAATTGTTTGCTCAATTTTTATTATTTTCTATTTGATTTTTTCCCCCTAGTAGGTCGATCTAATCTCTCGGTTAAATTGATGATCTTTTATCTCATTTTCTCACGCATATATACTCCTTCGCCGCCACCAACCCTTTCCACGGAGGTGAAGATTCACAACGCTCAATGTCTTGGGTTGTCCAAGTCCAATTTTTTTCTGCCTTTCTGGTTAGTTAATTTGATGATCAACTTTGAAACTTCCCTTATTGTATAATTGTAGTTTTCCGATTCCAAAAGTTTAGTTTGATTCTTATGCTTTAGCTATGCACTCCAGGTATATGATTATGCCTGAAACAAAATTTCCTTTTTTTTGGCATTTTAACTACCTCAGATACATGGTTGGAGTTGGTTGCTTTTGGTTAGGGATTTCATATCTTTTGTACAATGCTGCCTTATTTAATTTTTGAGAAAGTGTATCCCTTAATTTCGAATCTTTTGCATTAGAATCATCATTGGTTCCCGTCATTGGATCCAACTCAAGCCGATGAGATTGCATTCAACTCACATGTTCAAATCCCATGTATACCAAGATTGATCATATGTTGTACTTACTTGAGCCTTACAAATGTAGTTTGTCAAGTTATAAGTTCAGAAGATTTACTTTGATGCTAACTAGGGCTCAATAATAGTTGATGGCTGAAGTTGCACTCTTTCAATACTTATTGTTTCCGTTTACACCCGATGATTCAAATATATTTGTATGTATCATTTGAGATGTACTTCGTTTTAACATAAACTTACCTCATAAACCTACCTCATATGTTGTCAATGTCTTGTTCTTTCATCTGATTTTGTTTTTTTCCCCTTGATATTGCATTGGTTTATGGTGATTCTATCATCATCGTTGTGATTTCGATTATTCAATTTTCGTCTTATAATTGTTAGGTTTAGACTTTTCACATTGGAAATTCGTGTTCTTGAATTAGTGATATGTTGCTTTATTAAAATTTACATATGTCTTCTACTTTTGTGCTAACTTTGTGGATTTGGCTAGGTTTCAAAATATATTGGATTTTTATTGCTTCTTTGGATTTTGTATAACTTGTTGAAATGTAAGCCATTTGGCTTCTTTGCTATGTGTCTGAATTTTTGTGTATTGTGTGAAAATCGTTCAATGTTTACGGGTTTGTTTTTGGGTTATAGGAGGACATAACCACTAGCCTACTTGTCATTGTTTGTAGAAGAGTTTACGATGATAAGTAGTGGCGAGATGTACAAGGTAAGAAAAATAGGTTCTTAATTTTTTTGCAATACATTATTTTGTGTAATTGTGCTTAACAAACTTGTCGGATATTGTATATTGGATACACGCACGAATGTATTGGTCTTTTTCTCATATATATTTTAGAACTCATGATTGTAATGTTCCTAATAAGCTTATTGCTTCCTTGGAGAACCGAGGGATTACTCATCTCTTTCCCATTTAGATATCCTTTTTCTTTATTTTCTTTCAATCCAATATTTATAGTTCAGCTTATTGTGTTGGACTGGTATTTGTGATGAACAGTATTCCGTTTTCATCCATCTGAATTGATAAATTATAAGGTATACCTGTAGTTGTGATCTTATTATATGATTGATTAATCTAACGGTGTTCTAATACCTTCAGCTAGCTGTGTTGAAAGCGGAAGTTGTGGACAACGACGAGCTTAGTTCTCGCTGGTTTTTTCCCGCAAGAATGTCACATTTATCACTTTCACGGCATATTGACACCCTTGAGAGTATGGTTTGTTGACACCCTTGAGAGTATGGTTTGTTCACCACAAAGCAAGATTGAGATCGCTAGAAGCTCAACTACATCAAAGATTGTGATCATCGATGAACATCTTCAATAGCAAGAAGCCGCTACTTGGGAGGTTGTTGCATTTAGTTGCACATATAAAACCGAAAATATAAATGCAAGCCGCCACTTTGGAGGTTATCGGATGATGAGCTTTGCAAAGACACGAATGAAATCACCACGTTTCTTGACGGTATTGCTAGATCTAATGCTACCCTCTATGATGTTGAGCGATAGCAATGTTTCTATGCATGAAACTCCTTTGGTTATTATGCATGTAACTCCTTTGGTTATTGTGTGTAATGATGTTTGATTAAACTCTAATGCTACTCATGCTATTGATATTGTTGATAATACTCGGAATGCTTTAAATTTTACTTGTGTAACTTGACGGTATTGCTAGATCTAATTGTACCCCTTCAAATTTGTAAACAAAATCTTTATTTGGACCATATAAGTGTAACTCTACGTACCTTGTATTTGTGTAACTTGACGGTATTGCTAGATCTAATGGTACCCCTTCAAATTTGTAAACCGAATCTTTATTTGGGACCATATAAGTGTAACTTGACGTACTTTGAATTTGTGTAACTCAACGGACCATGGACTTGTGTAGCTCGACGGACATTGGACTTGTAAAATTCTACGGACATTAAACGTGTGTAACTCGACGGACCTTGTATTTGTGTAACTCGATAAACCTTGGACTTGTGTAACTCGACGGACCTTGGATTTGTGTAACTCTATTGGGCTTGGACTCGATTGATCTTGTGTAACTCGAATTGGCTTAAACTTGTGTAACTCGAACTTGTTTAAACAATTGACTTTTGTAAATGACGGAAGTGTGTATTAACACTGTTATATTAATATTCGGTTTTAAGTATAACATTACAAAAAACAATAATGGAATACACAAGTTCAATTAGTTTGGTTGGTATAAGGGTGAGAGGGAGGGCCTCCCATCAAGAGTTCAAAACCCAATAATTACAAGATTTATAAATATTGTGTATTGGGTCCGGTCCTAGGCTTGTGTATTGGACTTCATTAATGCAATTGGGCTTGATATTAAGTAAATTGATATTACTAATTAACCCTTTCAATTAATCTTTATAAATAATTAAGAGGGACCTAGTTTGTTACCTAAAAAAAAAAAGAGCTTTATTTGTGCTCAACTTTACACAAAAGGCCTACTTAACCAACTCACCCAAATTAAATCGTTATAAATAATAATTCAAAAAAAATCAAATATGTAATGGAAAATATATGTCAAATTTAATTAAAAAAAACAATCAAAATTACACTACATTATCTAATTGTACCCCATAAGCTTTCTTGATACACCTATTTGTTACTAAAATCATTATTGCCTTTCTGAAACAATTTACTTTGTACACCGCAAGCTTTATTATCGATACGTATGTACATGGGTTTTTCATGGTGAGAATAGCTTAATCGAGTTGACTCAACATCAACCCATAATTCTACAAGGATTTGTTTCTTTGTCCCAGCACATGATCGAAGAAATGTTGCAATCGATATTGTCTTTCTGGAATAGGTTTTTTAGGATTGGGTTTGGAACCATATCTTCAATTTCTGGTGTATTTGTCAAACATAAAAATATTTTTATTTTGCGTATGCACTTCGTATATTGTCTCGGAGTTACATTTGCGTCAAGTTGACGTTGTTTTCATCTTTTTTTTATGTATGTTTAGCTTTATCAGTAGCTTGACGGATATGCCTATGCTTCTTTCTCCTTTACTTATATTTGTGTGTTAACACTTAACATCCATTATTCTTTATGAGACTCAAATCCAAAAATTATAATTTGGTCAAACCCGTAAATGAGTCATTTGGCAACACGCTAGAAATATTATTGTTTCTCACCAACATTCTCTACAAATTCTTCAACCCATTCAAATGTAAGAGAAGTGACTTCACAAGAGAATTTGTGCTCAAAACATCTTCAGGACCCTCAAAATCTCTATCAACAAGTACAACACCAATAGTAATCGCCGCCGCCGGCTTCTTGCCGAGCTTAGTCCGCATGCTCGAACATATTATTCTTATGAAGATTTGTTAGTATTTGTAAGAGTTAATGCACATGTTTCGAAGATATTATTCTTATAGAAGATGTTTTCTTGGTCGGTGGAGAGGACAAAAAATTCTCATCAACCTTGTTGTTGAAATCAAATAAGGGTTGGTTTGAGTGTGAAGTGTAGTGTGTATCCCTGAATAGAAGACAAAGAACAAGTGTATGTGGTGCAAAGTTCAAAAGTGTTATGGATGCAAGGAAAATAGGAAAAGTTTCAAAGTGAAGAAAAATATGAGTTTGATATATAGTTGGTGAAGTATTGAATCGGTTTTGAAGTCTGGTCAAATTCGACTCCATGGCCATTTTAGCCTGATTTTTTTTTGCCTCAATGACATTATATTTTCCTTGTCCCACTTCCCCCATTGCTCCCTTATTAATACCTCATGATTTATATCTTGCATTTTAGTTTCAATGACTAGTGGTGTAGTTTGAGAACACTTTGACAAACTTATGGTAAGCTGTTTGCATGTATGTCGAGTTTAAGGGATTATTTCTATATACCTAAACACTGTGGTGTGATTGAGAGTTAAACACATTACCCTTGAGTGGTTTGGAGAGTTATGATTCATCCTTTGATAGCATCTTTTTATGATATCTTTTATAAAAGTTTTTTTCATGTATTTTCTGTAGATTTGCATGGGTTTAGAAGTTTATATCTTTGCTAGAGCTTATTTGCATCAAAGAATGTCTACTCTTGTTTGTCTCATGTGTTTAGGTGATTTTAGAACTAAAAGAAGCTTAAAAGGACATATCTATCAAAGGCTCAAGGAAGCAGCCTACCTTATCATCAAATTGGAAGCAAGGAAGGAAAGGTCGAAGCAAAGCTTGGAAGAAGGTTGGAGCATACAAGGGGAAAGTCAAATATCACCAAGGAGATGCAAGTCCTAAAGATCGAGTGCCTGTGAAAACTCAACTAAAGATTCTCCTTCACTCACAAAAAGAATAGGGATTTGAATCGATCCAGAAGACTTAATTAGGCTCTCCCACAAAAGCAATGAAGAAAAGACATCAAGCTAGTTGACCGTTGAAAGCCACTCGACTGAAAGAGGTAGATGACGGAAAAGAAGAAGATCTCGGCCAGGGGTCTCGAACTAGAGACGTCTAGTACCCCGGCTGGAGTTAAGATGGAATTTGCGACTTCCAGGGTTCGAAACCAGGATCAATGCCCAAGATCCAAAGATCTCGGCCGAGATCCAAGTATGGGGTATTAAGAGTGTCAAAAACGCCCGCTGAAGCTCCGAAACCTCCTTTCACATCCGTTACATTCAAGATCGATGACGGAGAAGAAGAGTTAGTTCCACCGAAACCTTTGAAGAAATTTAAAGGTTTTCCGAAGGAAGTTAGTTTCTATCGACAGTTCATCAAGGGATTTTCAAGAGTTTCCACATCACTCTCCTCATTGCTAGAGATGGGAAGTCGGCTAGACGCTTATGAAAGCTCCCAGATCTATAAAGAGAGATCTAAGAAGAAGAAGAAGAAATTTAATGAAGGTGATCTCGTTCTTTTGTCAAACTCGAGATTTCACCTCATTTCAGGAAAAGATGGACAAGTCCATACGTTGTGAAGAAGATTCACCCTCATGGAGCAATTGAAGTATATATGGGGTAAATATGTCGGAACCATCAAGGTTAGTGAGAGTAGGTTGAGGAAGTATAAACCGGAATTTCCGGTGGAGCAGACTTTACCTACATCTCCAGATTAAGCATCGACGGAGTTAGTTCTGACTAGAGACCTTAAACCAAGCGCTTCTCGTGAGGCAACCCGAGGTAAGAGTCTTCATGTCCTTGTCTTTTGTTTTTGCTTTTTGCTTTTGCTTTTTTGCGCGTTTTTGTGTCTTTGTCTTTGTAGGATCTAGGTGTCAAGGTAGAAGAGACAAGGAAATACTATGGAGGAACGAATAACGGAAGAAAAAAGGACGAAATGAGGCAAAAACAAGAATCTCGGCCCTCATTGGCCTGATCTCGGCCCAATATCCATGCCCAGTCGACCGAGATTCCACAACAGTAACTTCGATCTCGGCCCGAGACCCAAAAATCTCGACCGAGATCCCTGTTTTGACGTCCGACAACAAAATCTCGGTCCCGACCCACCGAAATCTCGGCCGAGATCCGAGCGAGATCAAATACTTCCCACCACCACCACCACCTCCGTTTGAGTAGCTGCGCCAGATTACTGCACTCTTTTTACATTGTGAGTATTGTTTTCATTCCGACTTATTTTTTACATTGGGGACAATATGAGATTTAAGTATGGGGTGAGATTCTTGCAATCCTTTTAGCATGTTTCTTTTATTGTACTGCATGAACAATTTGAAATTTCTTGTTACACGTTTCCTTATTTGTATACATTTATAAAAAGCTTTAAAAAAATCAGAATATTCAAAAAGTTTGTGCTTCTAGGATTGATATGACCTCTATGATGAAATTTGTTTGTCTTTATTGGCTATTGATTATCATTTTGAGCTTTAATTTGATTAATGGCATATGTAGGATTTGAATACTTTGTTTGAAATTTATATGATTCATGAGAATTACCTTGTTTAATTTGATTGATTTTAGATGATTGAAGCAATATGATAAGTTCTTATACATTGTATAAGAATGATTTAGGCAATTCAATTTCATTCTTCTTCTCTATCGTTACCATGTTTAGCACCTCAAACATTGAATATAATTGCCTCCTTTTGACCTATCTGGGAATTAGGAAAGTGAAATTTGAAGGTGTATGCTTAAATTGATGAGTTGATATGTCTTATGTGAAGAAGGTGAATGTTGTGAAAAGTGATGTGAATTGTAAAGCAAGCTATTAGGGGATTGTTGGTTATGAGGATGAGTAACTCGACACCATTCACATAATTGGGTGTTTGTGTCTTGCCAAAGTCTGATTAGATAAACGTCCTAACGAGTGATTTGGTATGTGCATCCGGTGTGAGGTACGTGAAGGAAACTGAACACCAAGACTTCGGCTTTTGTGTACCAATGCCTTTCACTCAAGAAAAAGAAAAGAAAAGAAAAAGAAAAGAGAAAAATAGGCAAAAGGGTGGATGTTGAAGTTGAAGTTGAAATGAATTGAATGTGTTGTTCTTCTTCCCGGATTACCACCACATTACCCAAATACATCCTACCCTCATCACGTTTTTTTGGCCTCTTTCATTGCTAAGTCCTAATGATCTTTGTATACATGTATTTGACTTAATGACTTAGACTTGAATTCCTCATGAATATTAGACAATGGTAGTTTTGATGATGAATATGAATTCCTTGCAAAGTGTGATTATCCTTTACATGCCTACCTTACTTGACCTTAATCGAAATATGTCTTTAGCCATGTAACTACACTTTGAGAGTGATCATGAATAGAAGCACTAACAAAAAAGATTTTTTCATATTTGTTTTGTATAGATAATTCATGTTATCCTATCTTTGATTTACTACTTGCTTGAGGACAAGCAAGGATAAGTATGGGGTATTTTGATAACATGATTTATCGACCTAGTTTAGATACGCGTATAGGTAGATTTTCCCCTTCTACGTGCATTTTTTAGCTTTAGTTTGTGTCCTTTATACTTGTTTAGTTCTACTTTGCAAGTATAGATGTCTACACAAGCTTTTGGTGTCATTTTAGGTAATTCGGCGCATTTCGGAGCTAAAACGATGCATTTGAGGATCAAGCCTCAAAGTGGATGCTTAGGAGCGACCATACGAGCTAAGGAAAGGTGACGGAGTCGAGTTAGGAACACAAGAGATGATTTAGAGCAATATTAGTCAAGCATCTCGGTCAAGATCATCACACCAAGAAGAGATCTCGACTCAAGGATCCATCTCGGCCGAGATAGATTAATATCGGCCCGTGACTCAATTTTCCTGTTGAAGTAACTCGGTCGGCATCTCGACCGAGATCCATGCAAGACTTGACTGAGATCCAAAGACGCTGAAGTTCGAAGACAAAATCTCGGCTCCAACCATGACCGATCTCGGCCGAGATTCAGTCCGAGATTCTTCCCTGAGCGTCGGTTTTATCTTATTTCGGTCCTTTTAGCCCAGCCCGTGTCTTTTGATAGGTCATTGGGTATAAAAGAAAAGCTCCGATATTTTCCCAAGGGTTCTCGACTGGTTCCGATTCATTCAAATTTTGGTCCACTAAATGCTCAGCCGTCTAGACCTGAGGAGAAGTCGTCTCCTACCTCGTTTCATTTCTCTACCTTCACCATTGCTAGTTAGTTAGTTTTAGGAAAGATTCAGTCTTTATCATTTCATTCAAGTTTAGATACGTTATGCGATACTGGGATTCATTGTTTTGCTATTTTCGGATTATTAAAGTTGGGTACTTTCCTTTCCCTCTTTTGTTATTTCACTTTTATGCTTTCTTTAATTGAATTGATTGTTGATTTCGATATGAATATTATTGGCTAGAAACCTTTGTGGTTTCAAGGTGAATAGAGATTTGTTTTTGACTTGGACGGTGATGGAATAGTTGAACTAGAATTGGTTTGAATAGCTTTGAAAACCTAATGGTTGGTTATGATTTATCTAGGTTAGAACCTTCTAAACTAGAAACCTAAGTTGGAATTGAGACTTACCCGTGATATTCCTTCTTAGATACATAAGTAGATTGACCTTAGGTAATAAAGGTGAAACCTTTATTAGATAGAATGTGTCATAATTCCTTTCTAAATTAGGTAACTCCCGAGACTTACCCGGTAAGGGGTTACTTGATCCTTAGTTTGATAATCTGGTTTGTGTATAATTTCCCCCTCTTTACCTTGAGACTTACCCGGTAATAGGTAGTTAGGATTGAAACTAGATGTTCTTGAGACTTACCCGGTAATAGACCATTGGAGCATAAACGTTCATCCTTGTTTCTTTTCAACCATAGATGCCTTGTGAGTTATCCTGAGTGCATGTGTTATAAATGGCCGCCTGTTTTACACACCCTATAAACCCCTATCAAAAATAGACAAGAAAGCATAGGATGCACAAAACCAAAGCAATATCTTAAATTTATAACTCTCAATATCTACTCTAAATTACAGCGAACCCACAATGTATGGATCAATCGCAATAATGAGCAAGTATTCCGAGGTCGATCTCAGGGAATAAGTTAGATGAAAATGAGAATGATTTAAAATAGTATATATCCAAAATAAGAAGGGGATTGGAAAAGAAATGGAATAAGGTCAAAACAGTTTTGAGGGGTTGAGTGGATTCCCAATCAATTTTTTTTGAATTGATTGAAAATCAAATGCAAACAAATAAAACAAACAAATGAATATATGGAAAGAAATGCAGTTCCAAGGATTTAAGATCATTATTTATACGCATTGAACTCAGGATATGGATTCTCACGTAAAATATATATAAGGTTGAAGAGCTCAGGATGAATGTTTCTTAATCTATGCTCTTTCACAATGACGTCTCAAGAACATAAAGGTCCGCAACCTAATACCTATAGCTTTCAAGGTAAAGAGGGAGAAATAAACAAATAAATCTTATTCTTTCAATCAAGGAAACACAATAACCCTTTACAATTACGTCTCAGGAAGTATTGCCACAAAGGAAGGAATAATGACACATTCTATCCAATAAAGGTCAAACCTTTATTACATAGGAACAAGTTCTCTTATGTATCTAAATAGGAATATCTCATTTACGAATCAATTCGTACTTGGGTTAAGTTGGTTTAGATTGAGTCTAAACCTGCAAAAACCAAACCTTTTCATAGGTTTTAAAGAGATTTATACAACCTATTATAAAGAACAATCAATCCATCATAGTTTAAGGTATAGACAATTCTCTAACTACTTTGGAATCACATAAGGTTTGTAGCCAACAATAATCATATCAAAACCTGAATTCAAAATGGTAAAGGAAAGCAAACGAATTAAATAAGTAAAGGGAATGAAAAAGTACCAAACTTTATTGAATATCAAAAACAAACTTGTCTTCCACTTGCAAATCTAACAAAACTCTAACAAACTGAAAGGACTTGATCTTCCTCTAGCTAATCTAAATTCTAACAATGGTGAAACAAACGGAGAAGAAAGGTAGGAGAAGAATTCTCCTTTCAACAATCGAGCCTAAAACTCCTTTTTCTCCTCAGTGGGATCCCCCTTTCATTTGTTTGGAACTCTACTTTTATAACCTAAAACCCGTCGAGAGACGTAGGCTGGGCTAAAAGTCCGAAATAAAATAAAATCCGACGCTCAGGGAAGAATCTCGGTCAGGATCTCGGCCGAGATAGGGTCGGTGTCGGGGCCGAGATTTCGACTTCGTACTTCAGCGTCATGGGGATCTCGGTCTGGTCACCCGAGATCTCGGTTGAGATGTTGACCGAGGTTTTACAACATAGACTCCAATCTCGACCGAGGTATATGGATCTCGGCCGAGATGTCCTTCACTTCGGGCACCTTGTCTCATTTGCTCCAAATTCATCGTCTACTCTTTTCCTACGCTCGTATGATAGCTCCTAAGCATCCACTCCGAGGCTTGATCCTCAAATGCAAGTTTTAGCTCCAAAACACGCCAAAATACCTACAAACTAACCAAAAGCGTGTGTAGACATCTATACTTGCCAAGTAACATTAAACAAGCATAAAAGACACAAACTAAGGCTAAAACATGCAAGCGGAAAGGGAAAAACTACATAAATGCTCTACTAAACTAGGTCGATAAATCATGTTATCAAAATACCCCATACTTGTAAGAGCCTTAGTCTTTGGACCGAGTTTGCCTTAGCCGAGATTTGGCTTAGCCGAGATATTACCTTAGCCGCCCTCGTGGGCTTGTGTGCCGTCCCAACGGGTTTCCGCTCCCGCGGCCCAGGGAACCGCCCCCGCGGTTTCTTGCGGCTGCAACAGGTTTTGTTGACCACTTGACCGTGCTTTACTCTCTTCCTTACCTTTTCCTTTCCTTGCTGAGCAAGGGCTCCTTCTTCACTTCATTCCCAGCTTCCTTACGTCCTTCTTTCTTCTTCCTCTTCTCTCCATCTTGATCTTGATCTTGTTCTTCCTTAGAGTTTGAAAGAATTGTGAGGATGATGATGTTGATGATGTTGGTTGTTGTGATGAGCTTGAGAGCTATCTGTGAAGCTTGTTGACCTTCCTTGCAGCCTAAGACCACAAGTGTGGTAAGCTTCTTGCTTCTCCTTCTTTTCTTTCTTCCTTGTTCTTCTTCCTTAGCTTAGGATTACATGAATGGATCATAGATTGATGTTGGAATGTGTATGTATATGTATGTGTATGATTTTCGAATGAAGAGGACGTGAATTGATCACGTGAAGAGCCGAAGAAGAGTCGCGGGATCACATTTTGCATTATCGCCGCCCCCGCGCCTGGAAGCCGCCGCCCCTGCGGAAGCCGTGCCACAACGCCCGCGCCGTGCCTGTAACACCCCAAATCCGCGGGACTCGGGATGCTACGGGCAAGACCTCACAATGGGTCCCGACCCTTAGCTTGACAACAATTTCACCGGACCTTCCAACAAGGCACAAATAAAAAGGCACAAATAAAGGCGAAAACTCAAAACGTTTTTAAATGTATGCGGAAACCGAAAAGTAAGAAACTACAACTTGGAAACTCAGCCGAGTCCTCAAAACAACGCAACTTTGATACGAAACTTAAAGCGTACAACATAAACCACAATACGAAAACATAACCCCAAAAACATCCCCGTCCTATAATGTACGGAGACCCCGGCTGTCCACTCCTCCGCCTCACTCGGCGGCATCCCTAACCTGCAAGTCATCTACACAAACGGTTTAAAACCGTTAGCTCACATTCTAGGCATTAGAAAAGCGGTGAAGGCACAAACACATACATAAATCACACAAGTCCGGTTTATTATCTTTTTATTATTAAGTCGTATTCCGTTCTAATTCCACTTCCGTTGTGACACGAGACCACATTGGTCTCGCCTCGGTCCCTTACCAGAAAGGAATGGTGCGGATGCATCCGCCCGTATATCCGCCGGACTCGTCGCCGAGAACCTCCTAGACCCCACCAGGGCTAGGCAGATGATGTCACCGCCCGTTATCATACACTTGGGCCAACACATATATAAGGTCGGTGGTCCTAATTACCGGTTTCAATGTTATAACAAAAGCACAAACACACACCACCAAACGCACATAAATGCTAATACATAGAATACGAGCTAAGTAAGTCCGGAGACTTACCTCGTCACCACACTCAAGTCACCACACTCTTGCTTCCTTAAGGAGGAAGCCCACAACCTGCTCACAAGAGATATGCATATCAATACATACTCACACTCAAGAAGTCTTAGACTTCACTCTAGTGATCTATGCAAGATCACCTAACCCTCAAACTAGGAATGCATCCTAGGTACCAAGTATTCATCACACTCTCAACACATGCAACAACCCACAACAGTCCATAATTCCACAAGAGTAATCCTCAACCAAAGAGGCACAAGTTAGCCTAGAAGGTCCATCATGCTCACATGCTCATATCCATCACTTACATCGAGCCTTAAGGGCTCCTAGGTTCACAACCACTAAGTGGCATTCCGAGCTACTCTAGATCCATCCTAGCCATGCTACTAACAAGATCCAACATCAATACTAAGGAAGGAACGAAGAGGAAAGGAGAGGAGGGACCTACTGTTTCCGAAACCGCAGCCGCGGAGTCAAGCCGGCGCCCCCTGCGGACACAAGAGCCGCCCCCGCGGAACAAGGAGCCGCACCCGTGGAGGACTGCGTCGTCTGCCAGGAGCCGCCCCCGCGGTTTTGCCGAGCCGCGCCCGCGCCGGAGCCCAGCCGCACCCGCGGCCGTCCGCCGCCGCACCCGCGGCCTTGTGCTGCCGCACCCGCGGCCGTCTTCCGCCGCACCCGCGGCTTGTCACGCCGTGAGTCTTCCGCCGCCCCCGCGGCCATGCCGAGCCGCACCCGCGGCGTGTTGGGCCGTGAGTCTTCCGCCGCCCCCGCGGCCATGCCGAGCCGCACCCGCGGCGGTGCTGTGCCGCTCCCGCGGCCGTGCTTAGCCGCCCCTGCGGCCGTCCGCGCCCGCGGCCGTGATGATCCGCCCTCGCGGTTACGCTGCAGAAGCTCGTCTTCTTCGTCTCGATCGTGGATCCTTGGCTCTAAAGTCCTTCTTTCCTTGCTGGGTCTTCTCCAAACACTCCCTACCGATCTTAGGCTCCTCTCCACGACCTAATCGAGCTAAGAACGCAGCCATGCAAAGAGTTGAGTAAAAAGCTCTCAAAAGCTTCATCCATGGCTATGGATGAAGGAGGGAAGAAGAAAGGGGGAAAACAACAAGAAGAGAGGGGAGGGATAGAAAGGAGCTTACCAAACTTGATCTAGAATCCTTCCACTGCAGTCCACGCATGCAAGAGTTGCAATCCAAGTGGAAGAAGAGAAGAGAGCAAAAGGGAGCAAAGAGAGGAAGAGTGGAGAGTGAATCAAACGTGAATGACCAAGATAGGAGAGAGAGAGGGAGGGGACAAGGGTTGTCAAGGGGAGGGGACAACAGCTGTCATGTCACATCACCCCGGAACGAGGGGTCGGAATTGACCTCTTGTCACTTTTAACCCTGACGAAGGGTCGGAAAGCGGGAAAAAGGGAAAAACGACGAGTCGGCTTGGGATTTTCTTAGGAATAAATCCCGGCACTCGGCATCTCGGGATTACGGGATAACTACAAGGTGCTCTATGTCCGGAATAAAATTAATAATATTCCGGGTGTTAGAACTAACCCCCCTAAAAACAAGTTTCATCCCGAAACTTGCTAAACCTAACACTCTCGGACAAACACGTCACGTAACGACGTGGAACTCATAAGACGTCAACTACCGGCTCTAATCCAAGTCTACGTATAGAATCGCAGGAAGACCTCGCAAGGTACACATAAACTCATACAAACTCACATAACACATCATAACACCAACACACAGATCAAACAAGGAAAGATCTTGGGACTAGCCCGACGGTCCTATCGATGTCGCTAAATCTGCGTAAAACTCAGGATAGTTCCTCCGGATACTATCCTCCGTCTCCTATGTAGCCTCGTCGGCTCCTCACCTCGACCACTGCACTCTCAGTACCGGTATCTCCTTCGATCGAAGGCGCCTCGTACTCCGCTCTAAAACTGCTATAAGATGCTTTACAAATATATGGTCCGGCTCGACCATTAGGACGTGACTCTGATGTGTCTCTGGTCGTGTATGTACTCTCTCAGCTGAGAGACATGAAATACCAGATGTATACCCTCTAACCAAGGTGGCAATGCTAACCAGTATGCCACCTCACCGACTCTCTCCAAGATCTCGAATGGACCGACATATCGGGGCTTAACTTCCCCTTAATGTCAAATCGCCTGACGCCCCGCGTCGGTGATACCCTGAACCACACCTGTGCCCTTACCCTGAACTCGAGAGGTCTACCCTCCTGTCCACATACGACCTTTGACGGCTCTGCGCGGTCAACATCCTCTCTCGGATCAAAGCATCTCTAGCCACGTCGTCCTGTACCTGATCTGGAGCTACAACGCTAAAACTCCCCCGCTCATCCCAACATAAGGAAGTACGGCATCGCCGTCCATACAATGCCTCATATGGTGCCATCCCGATTGACGCGTGCCAGCACCTCGAGGTAACACACCCGTCCCTGTCCAAGATGATGGTTTTCGGTATTCCATGTAATCTCACAATCTAACAGTTGTGGATATGTCCTCCCACTTCCACCGTGGCATGGGCGGTGGGTGAAGTTCTCCCCCGTCTCTGGTGCTCGATCTTGACCTGCTGGTAGGTCGCGCATCGGGCCACATATCTAGCTACATCGGGCTTGAGCTTGCCCCACCAATAAAATCTCCTAATATCCTGGTACATTTTACTCGTGTCTGGGTGAACCGAGTAAGGTGTGGAATGTGCCCCATGCAAAATCCGCTCTCTCGAATGGACCGACATATCGGGGCTTAACTTCCCCTTAATGTCAAATCGCCTGACGCCCTGCGTCGGTGATACCCTGAACCACACCTGTGCCCTTACCTAACTCGAGAGGTCTACCCTCCTGTCCACATACGACCTTTGACGGCTCTGCGCGGTCAACATCCTCTCTCGGATCAAAGCAACTCTAGCCACGTCGTCCTGTACCTGATCTGGAGCTACAACGCTAAAACTCCCCCGCTCATCCCAACATAAGGAAGTACGGCATCGCCGTCCATACAATGCCTCATATGGTGCCATCCCGATTGACGCGTGCCAGCACCTCGAGGTAAAACACCCGTCCCTGTCCAAGATGATGGTTTTCGGTATTCCATGTAATCTCACAATCTAACAGTTGTGGATATGTCCTCCCACTTCCACCGTGGCATGGGCGGTGGGTGAAGTTCTCCTCCGTCTCTGGTGCTCGATCTTGACCTGCTGGTAGGTCGCGCATCGGGCCACATATCTAGCTACATCGGGCTTGAGCTTGCCCCACCAATAAAATCTCCTAATATCCTGGTACATCTTACTCGTGTCTGGATGAACCGAGTAAGGTGTGGAATGTTCCCCATGCAAAATCCGCTCTCTCAACTCCTGGTCTGACAGTACACAAGTACGTCCCTAGCGTCTCAATCACCCGTCTGCTCCTGTGATAACGGCGTTGCCTCTCCTCAGGACATCTTGTCCCGGATCCTCATCAAAATGGGGCATCTCTCCTACTTCTGCAAAATCTCTCCGGACAGGTCAGGTAATACCTCTAACTCAGACAACCAACAGTCCGTACCCGGGAACCGGATATCCAACTCCAACCTGCCAAATCCCTCTGCAACCGTGGCTGAACCGTAAGCCGAGCTATAGCCTCCTCTCGAGGTGTCCTCCTACTCAAAGCATCGGCGACTACGTTCGCCTTCCACGGATGGTACAAAATCTGTAAGTCAAAGTCCTTAATCAGCTCCAACCATCTCCTCTGGCGGTTATTCAACTCCCGCTGAGTGAATATATACTTCAGGCTCTTATGGTCTGTGAAGATCTGGCATGTAGCCCCGTACAAGTAGTGTCGCCAGATCTGTAGGGCATGAATCACTGTCGCTAGCTCAAGATCACGGGTAGGGTAATTCTCCTCGTACGGCTTCAGCTGCCGAGAAGCGTACACAATAACCCTACCTCTCTACATCAAAACGCACCCCAGGCCTAGCTTGTAGGCGTTGCTATACACGACAAAAACCTCTACGCCCTCAGGTTGGGCTAACACAGGAGCGGAGGTCAACCTCCTCTTCAGCTCCTTGAAGTTATGCTGACAAGGCTCGGACCAGACGAACCTGGTAGGCTTCCTCAACAAGGAAGTGAGCGGCCGTGCAATCACGGAGAAACCCTCAACAAAACGGAGGTAGTATTCCGCTAAGCCTAAGAAACTGCGCACTTCCTTGACCGTCCTATGAGGCGGTCATGAGGAAACAAACTCTATCTTTGCCGGGTCAACCATGACACCCTCGGCGGAAACTATATGACCCAAAAATGCCACATCGGACATCTAAAACTCGCACTTAGAGAGCTTAGCGTAAAACTCTCTATCCTGGAGGACTCGAAGCACCGTCCTCAGGTGTTCCTCATGCTCATCTGTACTCCGGGAGTAGACTAAGATGTCGTCAATAAACACTACCACGAACTGGTCCAAGAAGTCTTTGAAGATGTCGTTCATCAACTTCATGAAGACGGCGGGTGCATTCGTGAGCCCAAATGGCATCACGACAAACTCATAATGGCCGTATCTCGTCCTGAATGCCGTCTTCAGCACATCCTCCTCTCTCGATAGATACACTTGAAACGCCGGGTGAACACCCTTTACTCTCGGCGGCCATGTCAGTCGGTAAAACACTTCCCCACTTGCGCTAAGATCTCAAAAAGGTCCTATGTATCGGAAACTCAACTTCCTTCTCGGGTCTTCCTCACTACAACATTTCCATTATGTTTATTCTTTGCTTGTCTCTAACAAAGAAGATCGAGCTTCCAATTTACACCGTTGGCTTTGGTTCTTGTCAAACCAAACTTCGATGTTACTTTTCCTCAATTCTTGTTGCAAGTTCTAAGCAATGAAGGAAGAACTTTGCTTCACACTACTTCTACTAACGAGACATGTATGCTATAACTTTTACATCGTCTCTCGATACTCAGTCAAGACCATGTCTTGAAGAATCGCTTGTACACTTCAAACCGATCGTACCTCGAGGCAATTCAGAACAGTTGCACCAATGAATATCCTCTTAACTCCCGACGACTTCATTATCCATTTTTGTCCCACTCAATACTTCATCATCATCCGGAGTAGGTTAGCCATAGATGGTGTTACTTGGAGAATCTTCCCACAATCCGGTAATGATCAGCCCATCCAAGAAAGTTGCAACTTCTTTCACATCCTTCGGGGTCGTCATCCCGAGACAACTGGTCATACAACTTCTCTCTTCTTCGAGGGTAGACTAGAGTGTCCTATTCGGGCATTAGTAGGCCCATATGGAATCACTACAACTCGTAGTGACCATGGTTTGTCCCGTATGTGATGTTTGCACTACCCCAATCTCAACTTCTCAATTGGTGACAATCAACCTTAACTCGATTTTAGAAGAGACCACCGACCCTTGCAACCGGTCGAGTAGATCATCTACACGTGGTAAGAGGGTACTTGGTCTTCATTGTAATCTTGTTCGGCTCATTGTAGTCGATGTACAAATGGAGATAACCGTCTCTCTTCCCGCAAACTGGTGTTCTCCATAACAACTTCAAAACAAGAGTTTAAGATATAATCTAAGCTCTTGTTACCGTTCCTTTAGGATTCCACAGCCTGGTTACTCTCCCCCACACTCATCCATAGACCACCCACACATCCGCGTTCTCGGTTGTCACCAATTAGTTGGTAATTGACCTTCTCCTACGTCAATGACTTACCATTCTCCTATGCTTCCATGTTACCATTCTCATGAAGGCTACCCTTTCGGGGTACCTTAAACTCCGTTAGCTAATTCTTCATTCCACGCTTCTTTTTCCTTATGCGAGCTAGATATACCCTTCTCGGCGTTGTTGAGTCACATGACTCGCCTTCATAGGCTTAACCGCGCTTCATGATGTCTTGTAAGCGCGTCTTCTCAGAATCTCTAACGTTAGTTAGCATCACGTGTTGCTCTCATCTTCTTGGGATCGTCAATTATACCTACTCCATCCTTTTTGGCGTTTCTTCTCCTTATCGTCATAGCAGAAACCGGTCAACTCCGCATAAATCCCCACCTTGCCATTCTTCTCATAACTCTCGTAAAGTTAACTCTTCGCTTAATGGTACCTCGTAAGCTTAACTTACGGAATCCTACATCTTTCACACTTGGTTCGATCGCGTTCTCATCTTGACTTCAAAGCTTAGGAGCGTCTAAGGACAGCTTCACTTCTCGTGATGGAACACCGCCTTTTTAGTCTTGTTAGAATGCACCCATCTCCTCCTAGATTCGCACCTTTATTTGTCCACGCGTCTTCTTGAAGAACTTAAGTTTGCTATCTCCATTGTTCTTGTCGTACGTAGTCCTCAAACACGGTAGCTCCAATGGATGCTCCCCTGGTCCTGACAGATGGAGAACTCTGCGCCCGGACTTCCCAACGGTCCTATCTCTAGCCTCAGGAACGATGCTCTCGGAGACGTCCCCTACGGGAACCTTATCTACTGGTAGATCCACAACTGGCGGGTCCGCAATGGGGATACGTCCCTGACCTCTCGCGCCGGGAGGTCTTCCTACTCGTCCCCGTCTCGGGACGGTAGGCGAAAGAGGGGGGTCTACCCTGGCGGGTCCTACGTAAGCAGTAACTCTCGTACATACTATTTAATAGCGTATGGAGTTTACTTATGTATAAATACATAGGTAGTACTTACTATCTCGGTATGATAAAACTTCTAAAGGCATAAGGTAAGCATGATCAAAATACATCCAAGACATACAAGCCCAAACATCATAAGGCCACATACGTAGCTAGGTACATACAAATCCACAAACATCCTAAGGTCATATATATATATATATATCACTATATATACCTACTTCTAATCCGAAGATCTATGTCGCCGAGGTTTGCGGAAGGAGTGGTGGTCCCGTACATTCTAACCCGAACCCGACTCATGCATATGATTTTGAAAACGAAAAGTCAGAACCCGTGGGGTTATGTTTTATACCTAATTCGGCCTTTAAAAAGATTGTGAGTGCCATTTTTGTCAACCCATGCAACAACCCACAACAGTCCATAATTCCACAAGAGTAATCCTCAACCAAAGAGGCACAAGTTAGCCTAGAAGGTCCGTAATGCTCACATGCTCATATCCATCACTTATATCGAGCCTTAAGGGCTCCTAGGTTCACAATCACTAAGTGGTTTTGAGGATGTACCAGTCTCCGAGGCTATCAGGAGGTTCCAGGAGGAGCTGGCATTGCTGGGTCCAGCTGCACCTCCTGCAGATCAGCATGTATATTTGTTCTCCCGACGACTGAGGGATGCTACCCGGACTTACATGGAAGGGTTTCACTGTGAGACCTTGTTTGATTATCAGGACCGAGCTTCTGATTAAGAGAGAGAGAGGGCTGGACAGAGGAGAGCTTCTCAGACCGAAATGTCTGAGAAGAGACAGAGGATTGGACAGACTAGTGGTGCTGGTGGTGTTGCTAGTGCCGGGCGAGGCCAGAGTCGCCAGAGTTATTCCTCATCTGCACCAGTTGCAGATAAGGGACCATAGTGTTACAACTGTGGTGGTTATGGGCATATGCGGCAAGAGTGCACGAGACAGACAGTGACTTGTTACATCTGTGGCAGACTAGGTCAGAGACATATTTTCTGTAGACGGGGTGGAGCATCGTCTCAGCAGAGTTTTACTCCTGCCAGTGTAGCAGGGGGTGCGCAGAGGCGACCTCAGCAACAACAGCAGACACAAGGAGAGCAGAGAGTCCCATATCGTCCTACCACTCAGGGATCTGCTCTTGGGCCGAGTAGAGGCAGAGGTCGTGGTGGGAGCACCACTGATACCAGAGGACCACAGGGTCGAGTTTTTGAGCTGAGGAGTGTAGAGGAGCCAGCTGCACCGACTGCTACATGTACCATTCTAATTCATGGTTTACCTGTTAGAGTCTTATTTGATACTGGTGCTACGCATTCTTTTATTTCTGATGCCTGTGTAGAGCGTCTGAGTCTAGATACGGTTGAGGAGATGCCCTTTATTATAGGGTTACCCGATCGTGGTAGGGTCAGAGGTACCCGTCATATTCATGGATGTCCCATTTCAGTAGGGACTCGTGTGTAACTAGTTGACTTCTTTGTCATGCCATTAGAGCATGAAGAAGTCATTCTAGGTATGGATTGGATGGATAGACATTCTGCAGTCTTAGATGTAGGTAGGAGGACAATTAACCTCTCTACCGAGTTAGGTTAGATAGAGGTTTTCCGAGGTTGGGACCTTGGAAAGATAGGCACGGTTATTAGTGCGATACGGGCAGCTAGACTGATTGCACAGGGTTGTGAGGCCTTCTAGTGTTATGCCATGAAGGAGGGAGAGAGTCCAACATTAGAGGATATCCCAGTTGTTTGTGAGTTTAGTGATGTTTTTG
Source organism: Fagopyrum tataricum (assembly GCA_002319775.1). Classification (NCBI taxonomy): domain Eukaryota; kingdom Viridiplantae; phylum Streptophyta; class Magnoliopsida; order Caryophyllales; family Polygonaceae; genus Fagopyrum; species Fagopyrum tataricum. The sequence goes on along the minus strand of CM008281.1, from coordinate 53,772,284 downwards.
CTGAGCCGTCCAGTTTGACGCCTCAGAGGAGTGTGGATTTCAGTATCGAGTTAGAGCCTAGTACGAGACCCATCTCGAATGCCCCATACCGGATGGCGCCTGTCGAGATGCTGGAGTTGAAGAAGCAACTCAAGGAGTTGGCTGAGAAGGGCTTCATTCGCCCTAGCGTGTCCCCATGGGGAGAACCTGTCCTCTTCGTACGGAAGAAGGACGGATCGTTGAGACTGTGTATTGATTACAAAGAGCTGAACAAGGTGACCATCAAGAACAAGTATCCACTTCCGCGCATTGATGATTTGTTAGATCAGCTACAGGGAGCGACTGTGTTCTCCAGGATTGATCTGCGTTCCGGGTATCACCAGCTGAGGGTGAGGGAGCAGGATGTGCACAGGACATCATTCCGGACCAGATATGGCCACTACGAGTTTGTAGTGATGTCATTTGGGCTTACGAATGCCCCAACCGTTTTTATGGAGTTGATGAACAGTATCTTCATCGACTTCCTGGATCAGTTTGTGGTGGTTTTTATTGATGATATTCTGGTATATTCTCGCAGTGGAGAGGAGCATGTAGGACATTTGAGGACTGTATTGCAGGTTTTGAGGGATAGAGAACTTTATGCAAAGTTCTCTAAGTGTGAGTTCTGGATGCCAAAGGTAGCATTCCTGGGTCATATAGTATCAGCTGAGGGGATCAAGGTGGATCCGGCCAAGATTAAGGTAGTAGCAGCTTGGACTACACCGACGAACGTCAAGGAAGTACGTAACTTCCTTGGCCTAGCCGGTTATTACAGACGCTTTGTGGAGGGATTTTCTGTGATTGCCCGTCCACTGACGAGTCTACTAAGGAAGACTACCAGATTTGTATGGTCTGATTAGTGTATACAAAGTTTTGAGGAGCTGAAGAGACGTCCGACTTCTGCTCCTATTTTGGCACAACCAGAGGGTACAAAGGATTTTGTGGTATACAGTGATGCATCCAAGCTAGGCTTGGGATGTGTGTTGATGCAGAGAGGCAGGGTGATTGCTTATGCGTCTAGACAACTGAAGACGTATGAGGAGAACTACCCGACTCATGATCTGGAGTTGGCAACGGTAGTTCATGCACTGAAGATCTAGAGACATTACCTGTATGGTGTTGCATGTAAGATCTTCACAGACCATAAGAGTCTGAAGTAAATTTTCACGCAGCGGGAATTGAATAACCGCCAGCGTAGGTGGCTCGAGCTGATCAAGGACTTCGATCTGGAGATTCTGTTTCATCCGGGGAAGGCGAACGTTGTCGCCGATGCCCTGAGCAGGAAGACGCCTCGAGAGCAGGCGATTGTGAGGCTGACAGTTCAACATCAGTTACAGAGAGACCTGATCTGGTTAGAGTTGGACATCCAGTTTCCTGATGAGGATGCCCGGCTGAGTACTTTAGAGGTTCTACCTGATCTGTTGAGTGAGATCCAACAGAAGCAGGGGACCTGCCCGACGTTGACGAGGATACGAGATAGGATGTCTCGGGATGAGGCACCACAGTTTCTTCTGGGAGCAGATGGAGTATTGAGACGCCGCGGTCGGGTCTGTGTACCTGCTGATGCAGATCTACGTCAAAGGATATTACAGGAGGCTCATTGTACACCTTACTCTGTACACCCAGGTACGAGTAAGATGTATCAGGATTTGAGACGTTTATATTGGTGGGGAGGGCTGAAGCCCGATGTGGCACAGTGTGCGACCTATCAGCAGGTCAAGATAGAGCATTGTAGACTTGGAGGTGAGCTCCATCCACTTCCTGTTCCACAGAGAAAGTGGGAGGACGTCACCATGGACTTTGTGACTGGGCTGAGACTGAGCCGGAGTTTTGATGCTATCTAGGTTATAGTGGACAGATTGACAAAGACGGCACGTTTCATTCCTATTCGGGAGACGTGGCCGGTGAGCAGATTAGCTGAGGAGTACACTAGGCAGATAGTGAGACTCCATGGTGTTCTGAGGACGATCGTCTCAGATAGAGATGGACGATTTACCTCGAGATTTGGCAGTAGATTCAGACTGCCTTGGGGACGAGTTTGCACTTCACGACTACGTTCCATCCTCAGACAGATGGTCAGTCAGAGAGGACCATTCAGACCCTGGAGGATATGTTGTGAGCTTGTGTGTTGGATTGGGGACAAGTGTGGACGGATCATCTCCCACTTGTTGAGTTCTTATACAACAACAGCTGACATGCATCTATTGGGATAACCCCATATGACGCACTGTATGGGCAGAGATGCCGTACTCCGTTATGCTGGGATGAGCAGAGCAGTGTTAGTGGTTTGACACCTGATCAGATTCAGGATGATGTGGCTCGTGTAGCACTGATTAGATAGCGATGCTGACTGCGCAGAGCCGTCAGAAGTCATATGCTGACAGGAGGCGTAGACCTCTAGAGTTCAGAGTAGGCGCCCATGTGTGGCTGAGAGTGTCTCCGACACGAGGTGTTCGGCGTTTTGGCATTAAGGGGAAGTTGAGCCCCTGATATATCGGACCGTTCGAGATTCTGGATCGGGTTGGGAGTGCAGCATACAGATTAGCCTTGCCTCCGAGATTAGAGGATGTTCACCCTGTATTTCACGTATCTCAGCTGAGGGAGTGCATACCAGATCCGAGACACATCGTGAGTTATGAGGATTTGGTGGTTGAGCCGGACCACACTTTTGTTGAGCACCCTATTGCAGTCCTAGAACGAGGTATGAGACGCCTGCGTGCGAAGGACATTCCTATGCTGAGGATACAGTGGTCGAGACGAGGACCTGATGAGGCTACATGGGAGACTGAGGATAGTATCCAGAGGAACTATCCAGAGTTCTATGCCGAGATAGGTGCACCAGTAGGATCACCGAGTAGATCTTAGTACTATCTTGGTGAGTATTATGTGCTTATATGCTTATATGCGATGATGTGTTTATTTTCATACTAGCTTTGATGTGATATATGATCTTATTAGATCTTGTGGTGCTAGTATGATTATTGTTTATAGCTGGAGATGGTTCTTTTCTCCATGCTATTGTGATACGTTTAGGATTCAGCTGGAGATGGTTATTCCTCCATGCTATTTTGATGGACATAGTGTTGCTGGAGATGTTTTTCCTCCATGCCTTTCTGTTATGAGTATGATACGGCTAGAGATGTGATTCCTCTATGCCTTGTGATGTGTTTATAGTTTGGCTAGAGATGGTTTTCCTCTATGCCCCGGATAGTGTTTTATTGCTGGAGTGGATGATTTTCTCCATGCCTATGTTTGAGGTTATAGAGAGAGTTGTACCTCGGCTTTTGAGTCCGAGTGGTTTCAGGACTTTGCAAGTTTCGGGACGAAACTTGTTTTTAGGGAGGTGAGATGTAAGAGCCTTAGTCTTTTGGACCGAGTTTTCCTTAGCCGAGATTTGGCTTAACCGAGATTTGGCTTAGCCGAGATATTACCTTAGCCGCCCCCGCGGGCTTGTGTGCCGCCTCAGCGGGTTTCCGCTCCCGTGGCCCAGGGAACCACCCTCGCGGTGTCTTGCGGCTGCAGCCGGTTTTGTTGACCACTTGACCGTCTTTACTCTCTTCCTTACCTTTTCCTTTCCTTGCTGAGCAAGGGCTCCTTCTTCACTTCATTCCCAGCTTCCTTACGCCCTTCATGCTTCTTCCTCTTCTCTCCGTCTTGATCTTGATCTTGATCTTGTTCTTCCTTAGAGTTTGAAAGAATTGTGAGGATGATGATGTTGATGATGTTGGTTGCTGTGATGAGCTTGAGAGCTAGCTGTGAAGCTTGTTGACCTTCCTTGCAGCCTAAGACCACAAGTGTGGTAAGCTTCTTGCTTCTCCTTCTTTTCTTTCTTCCTTGTTCTTCTTCCTTAGCTTAGGATTAGATGAATGGATCATAGATTGATGTTGGAATGTGTATGTATATGTATGTGTATGATTTTCGAATGAAGAGGACGTGAATTGATCACGTGAAGAGCCGAAGAAGAGTCGTGGGATCACATTTTGCATTGTCGCCGCCCCGCGCCTGGAAGTTGCCGCGCCTGCGAAAGCCGTGCCACAACGCCCGCGCCGTGCTTGCGTTGCCTACGGTCATTGTCACCGCGCCTGCGGCTGAGCCTTGTCGCGCCTGCGATTTTTCTGTTCCGCCCCTGCTTCTTTCCGTCACGCAGGTGCGTCTTGTCCCGGGTCTACCTAGGGTTAGTTTTATCCTTTCCTGTCCTAGTATGAGCGGGTTAGTAGCATGCTAGGTACGTGTATGAGGTTAGAATGATGATGAGTATGATATTGTTTATGCCAGTTATGGCTTTGAGGTTTATGAGTTAGGGTGTGATCCTTATGGATCCTTTACGTCTAGGTGTGACCCTTTGATGGATATGAGTATGATCTATTGTTATGCCTTGTTATTAGGCAGTGTTGTCCTCCAGATTGGAGTGGACCGTGTTTGAGACCGTGGTTGGGATTACTTCGAGGTTGAGGTAAGTCCATAGGACTTACTTAGCTACCATCCTTATATTGGATGTGTGCATGAGTGGTGTGTGTTATCTGCTTTATAGCATGAATTATGATGATTACCGACCTATGGCATAGTGATTGCCCATTGTAGGGCTTGACAACTGTCCCTTTCATCCCTTTGGAGTCTGGGCGGTTCTTTGTGGTTGGGTCAGGCTTGGTAAACGGTTGGCCACTCCCCATTCCCTCAGGGTACACGGGTGGGTGTGACAAGGGACCACTCCATCTGCCATGAGCACCCAGAGGCAAGGGTTATATTCCTCGTGTCACATATATTCATATTGATATATATATATATACACTTGAGTGACTGGACGTTATTAAGATAATAAACCGGGTAAATGTGTGACAACATGGTGATGTGTTTACTATTCATTGGTGTGTGATTGTGCTTATGCATCTTCTTATATATGCGTATGGTTAGCTAACGGTTTTATACCGTGTTGTAGATCCTTTGCAGGTTAGGAGAGTTGAGAGTGATCTAGAGTGGGTGATCCGCTGAGGGCTCCGTACACTGGGTCGTTATCGGGGTTTATGGGTTATTTTATTGTACAATTATGTTTTATTTGTACTCAGCGGTACTTATGTATTACCTTTTGATATATATATATATATATATATATATATATATATATATATATATATATATATATATATATATATATATATATATAGGGTCGGGATCCGGTAAGAACGTGTTTTGCCATAAGAAATAAGAACAACTATGTATCGCTGGATTAATGCACGGACGGATCAGATTCATTCTCCATATAAGGATACATTGATGTCTAAGTTATTACTGCCAATGTCCATATGGTAACTATATATTATACGCATCTTATTATGGAAAGCATTAATCTATACTTTAATTAAGGGTGCAAAATTTGTTATCTCTTAATTTACACTCATCGCCGGCGGCGTCAAGCATGTAGTCGTGCTACATAAATATTTAAATCATGCATATCAGAGTTAGTATATAGAATAGTCGTGCATGAGTATAGTAATGATTACACCGAGTCGTGCTTGTTAATGATTAGTCGTGCATGTAATCTACTAAGTTTTTTTTCTTCATGTTATTGGTTCGTGTAAGTAATTTATAACGTTATATTCGTGCATATCCATTTGAAGTCGTGCAAATGGTGTGTATATGCATTCGATACGTGCGTGTGTATGAAGAGTCGTGCAAATTGATGTCTCATTATCAAACATTAATGAATAAAATAATATAAATCATCTAAATTTAAGAATAAACAAATATGTGCATCACTTTGATTATATATAAATTTTATTATATATAAAGATGGGTTACAAATATTACTAGCACGTGTAAATCATTTACGTGCACATGTTTTTGCATGCAAAATTCATTCTATTAGTAGAGCATACACCATTTCGTGCTTATCCACAATGAATAGCCGTACAAGGCGATGTTTATCCTCAACCATAAATATCTTTTTTTTTGAAAGGAACCATAAAAATCAGTTTGTTCAACGTGTAAAGACTCGTGCAATTCCAGGAAGACGACTAAATATGTATGATATAAATTGTAAGATTCGGTGATTAAGGAAAAAAAAACTATTCACCGTATTAATAAGGAAGTATCTAATATTTCATTAACTAATGGCTATATATGGATCTCATCATAACCGTTAAATTATTTTAATCATGTTCTTATTTCTTACTGTAACTCTTGTTCTCACTTGATCTTATTCCTATATATATATATATATATATATATATATATATATATATATATATATATATATATATATATATATATATATATATATATCAGTTTGATGTTTTGTATTTAATCTATCTGTGCCTTGTTGTAAGATTCAGTGATCTTGTTCTCAGGCCAGGGTCAGGATCCATTGTGAGATCCTAGCCCAGTAGCACCTCGAGTCCTACGGATTTGGGGTGTTACAATACTTATCTTTGCTTTTCCTCAAGCAAGTAGTAAATCCAAGATAGGATAACATGAGTTATCTATGCAAAGCAAATATGAAAAACTCTTTTTAGTTGTGTTGTGCTTACATACATGATCACTCTCAAAGGTGTAGTCATATGGCTAAAGACATATTACAAATAAGCTCAAGTGAAATAGGCAAGTGAAAGAAAATCAAACTTTGCAAGGAATTCATAATCATCATAGAAATTTCAAATGCCTAATATGCATGAAAATCAAGTTTAAGCCATTAAGTCAAATACATGTATACATAGATCAAAAGGACTTAATGAAAAGGTCATAGAAACGTGATCAAGGTTGGATGATATAGGTGATGTGGTGTTAATCCGGGAAGAAGAACAACACAATGAAATTTTTTCTCAACATCCATCCTTTCTTGCATTTTTCTTTCTTTTCCTTTTTTCTTTCTTTTGAGTGAAAGGCATTGGTGCACAATAGCCGAAACCTTGGTGTTCAATTTCCTTCACGTACCTCACACCAAAATTCACATACCAAATCCACTCATAGGGAATATTTTTAAAACTAATTAGACTTTGGCAAGACACAAACACTCAATTATGTGAATGGTGCCGAGTTCCTCATCTTCATAGCCAACAACCCTTCAAAATCTTTTGCATTCAAAACACATCTCATACATCACATTCAACTTCTTCACATAGCACATAAGAACTTTTTCTTTGAAGCACACACCTTCAAACTTCAAAGTCCGAATTCCGAGATAGGTCAAAGGAGGCAAATATGATCAATGTTTGACGTGCTAAACATGAATAAGGTAGAGAAGAAGAAGAAATCGAATTGCCTAAATCATTCTCATGCAATGTATAAGAACTCATCACATAGCTTCAACTATCAATTTCAATTAAATCAAAAATAAAAATCCCATCAATCATATAAATTCATGTAAAGAAATCAATTCTTGCAAATACCATAAATCATTCAAACTCAAAATAATATTCGAAAGCAAATAACATACACCAAGTTTCATCATAGAGGTCCCATCAAGTCTAGAAAGCACATACACGTTTTTTTTCCGATGCAAGGCATAATAAAAACGTGTGACAATAATCTAAAAATGTTCAAATGCAGTAAAAAAATCCAAATATGCTGAAAAGGATTGTAAGCATCCTACCCCATTCTTAAATCTCACATTGTCCCCAATGTGAAAAATAAGAAAGGATAAAAACAATACTTACAATGTAAAAGATGGTGCAAGTCTTTGGCGCGTCTATTCGATAGGTAGAGGTTTTGTTATTGGACGTCAAACCAAGAATCTCGGCCAAGATCCATCTATCTCGGGCCGAGATCTTATCCTCTGTCGTGAAATCTCGGTCGAGCCTTTGGGGATCTCGGCCGAGATACACCCAGAGGTGGCCGAGATTTCTCCTTTCGCGTGTATTTCGTCCTTTTTCCTCCGTTCTTCTACCTTCTCAACTAGATCCTACAAAAACAAAAACACAAAACGCGTGAAAACGTGAAAGCAAAAGCAAAAGACAAGGAAAAAAAGACTCTTACCTTGGGTTGCCTCCCGAGAAGCGCATTGGTTTAAGGTCTCTTGCCAGACCTAACTCCGTAGTAGAATTAGTTTAGGTGATTGGATGAGAATTGATCTACCGGGATGTGCGGTGTGTACTTCTTCAATCTCTGTCTGTTCACCTTAAAAATTCCGGAGTCTCACCCTATACATCAACTGCACCATGGGGGTAAATCTTCTTCACAATGTATGGTCTTGTCCATCTTGACTTTAACTTTCTTGGAAAAAGTCTGAGCCTGGTGTTAAAGAGAAGAACAAAATCACCTTCCTTGAAGTTTTTCGGCACAATGTGTTTGTCATGCCACTTCTTTGTTCTTTCTTTATAGATCCTTGCATTTCTCATGTGCATTCATCCGGATCTCCTCCAACTTATTGATGTCTAGAAACCGTTTCTCTCCAGCTTCCTTCATGTCAAAATTAAGCAATTTCACTGTCCAATATGCTCTATGCTCCAACTCCACTGACAGGTGGCAAGACTTCCCATAAACAAGATGGAATGGTGTAGTACCTATGGGAGTCTTGTATGCAGTCCTATATCCCCAAAGTGCATCATTGAGCTTTATTGCCCAATCTTTCCTGGAGCGAGAAAAACTGTCTTCTCTAGAATCCCCTTGATTTCTCTATTTGAGATCTCTACTTGACCACTAGTCTTGGGATGATATGGGGTTGTAACTCTGTGAGTTACCCCATACTTAGACAAAAGAGCCTCAAAATTTATGCCTGTGAAATGCATTCCTCCATCACTAATGATGACTCGAGGTGTGCCAAATCTATGGAAGATAGTCTTATTAAAGAATTTGACTACAACCTTTGCGTCATTTGTGGGTGATGTAATGGCCTCAACCCATCTAGACACGTAGTCTACGGCCAAAAGAATGTAGAGATTTCCAAAAGATGTTGAAAAAGGTCCCATGAAATCAACTCCCCATATATCAAAAATCTCGACCTCTTGGATGTTATTTAAGGGCATTTCGTTCCTCCTAGATAATTTCCCTATCCTTTGGCATGCATCGCATGAAGTGACAAAAACCTGCACATCCCTTAAAATATTAGGCCAAAAGGATCCGGGTTGTAATGCTTTGGCGGATGTCTTATGGGCGCTAGTATGTCCTCCGCAGGGTAGGGAATGGCAGTGTCGAATCACGCTCTCGATCTCATCGTCTGGGACGCATCTCCTGAAGATCCCATCTGGTCCTCTCTTAAATAGCAATGGTTCATTCCATTAGTATTGCTTCACATCCTTGTAGAATTTCTTTCTTCTACTAGAAGACAAACCTGGAAGAATTTCACCACAAACTATATAGTTAACAAAATCAACAAACCAAGGTTCCTTATTACCTGAAACCTGCAGGAGGTACCCTTCCATCATGTGGACATGTTCGCCTATGAAGGCATCATCAACGGGGATGTCGTCATTCTCTATAAGCTCCAATGGTAACCTGCTAAGATGGCCAGGAACAGAATTTTCCGAACCTTTGTTATCTTGTATCTCTAAATCAAACTCTTGAAGGAGAAGAATCCATCTGATTAGACATGGTTTAACATCCTTCTTGGTGAGAAGGTACCGAATTGCATCATGATCAGTGTACACAATCACCTTAGCTCCTACAAGATAGGAACGAAACTTCTCGAACGCATACACCACGGCTGTGAAATCTCGGCCGAGATACTTTACCTCAGACGATCTCGGCCGAGATTGATCTTCCTCGGTCAGCGATGGAACTCCCTGTTGCAAAATCTCAGCCGAGATTTTTGCATCTCGGGCCGAGATTTTGTGTACGTATGTCAATTCTTCGAATCCAGCTTCTTCGTCGACGGGGAGTAGACTCAAAGGTTGGAAATCCTTGAAACATTCATCTTCTTTCTCCACATCCATGATGCTCATGGTTAAAACCTGCTCAAGAGAATATGAGGATAGAATTGAATGTACCTTTTCTCATGAATCTTCTTCATTATCAAGGATGTTGTACATGTCATCTTCAAAGACTGGTTCCTTGAGCAAAGAGGGGAGGTCGAATTTTACCATCTCATCATCAATTTTGAAGGTAAGTGTTGCTCTCTTACAATCAATTAGACAACCGGATGTAGCAAGTGTTAAGGGTCAAATTTATATAAATACAAATGATTTATAAAAAAAAATGCTAAATCTTCAAATCAAGTAAGGCACTCGATTGGTTAACAACCAACTTTTCTAAACCAAATAGAGGCCTGAATCATGTGCAACGGAACCCTAACTAAAAAACCTTGACCGATTAAAAGAGAAGGTTGGTTATTAGGGGTCTTAATGACCATATAAATGTATATGGTTAAATTGTTAATCAAGCTCTACAAAAAAAAAAAGAGTCTCTTTAGGCTTTCTTTTTGTAACCTCACAAAAATAAATTTTTCAAAAAAATGACAAGGGAAGTCTAGCTAAATAATGTGACGCGTACATCACAATCAACTAGCTCTAACATTCTCTAATATGAGAAATTGATTCCCTTTTAACAGCCCTTGATTTTAGCCAAAAAAAATGGACTAAATTAAAGTATAAGAAAAAAAAGAAAGCATGAAAATGTGTTATATGGGAGATATTATGACGGCTGTTATTCACCCCACCATCCAAAAAAAAAACCCAGTTCATATAGCCCTAATGTATGACAGAAGATTGAAAAGTGTGGGCCAACTGTTCTCTCATGGGTAATTCATATGAAAGAGAATTGAAAATTCAATTTTCATGAGCAACGAAACCACCGAGAAGAAACGGCTTGATGGATTGCATTACAAGGAATATTGTGGTCATTAGTAGCATTTAATTGAGGCTATAATATAGCTGAGGGTTTCCATTGCTAGTCTACTGCTCACCTTTTGAAACGGCTGTCATAATTACATTGAATTAAAGACTAATTTACATCATTATATAAGGGATGTAAATTCGGTGCCTTAGAAAGAAAAAGAGGTAGATACGCTGCACAAAAATCAGAAAAGGGAGACTAGATAGTTCAGAGCAAGAGGAAGCTAAGCTAAGGAAGAAAAGGACAGGAAAGCTGAAGAAAGACACGTACAGAAACAAGAAGGGAATCAAATACCTTCGACTTCGTTCAAACGATTTAGTCTCCAAGCCTTTAAATTGACTAAGGTATATTAAGGTTATATTCTTGTCTATTTTGTTTTTGATTTGCAGCTTGAAGACGAATGGTTTTTCAATATGCGGGATTCGAGCAATCCTAGCGTACAAGTTGGACGGATCCAAAAAATCAATCGGAGATGGGCTCAATATTGATACTAATCTCATCCGTTAAGCGCCAAGCTCCTTCAAATTTATGCTGCAAGGTTCAAGAAATGGTGTGTTGTTACAATAAGACAATAAATCTAGGTATACTGATACAATGGGTCAGGGGAAACATATTTTGGGCCCGGGACGACAGGGGGTGCGGGGGGCGGAGGCGGAGGATTGTATCTATTTATAGAATTCTATTTTTTTATAGGACTCTATCTAGTTATAGAGAATTTTATCTATTTATGGTTATAAATAGATAGGTTTAGGGTTATATTCATTATCCACCAAAGTATATTGAAAACCCTAGCTGCAAGGTTTGTGCAGCAAAACCACAAAACGTTTTATCTTCTCTTCTTCTCTCTATTTCCTGCTAAATAACTCGTTGAAATATCACAACAATTGGTTTCATGAGCAAGGTTGTCGATGAGTTCCGTTGCAAAATTTGAGGTTCCGCAATTCAACGGAACTGGCAACTTCGGTCTTTGGAAGCGACGAGTTAAGGATCTGCTAACGCAGCAAGGGATGTTGAAGACGAGCTTTTGCAGCGTGACCGCGAGGGTGGATCAACAGAGTCGCGGGTGCGGATCCAAGAAACTGTAGGGGCGGCTCAGGCCACCGTAGAGGCGGCGCCAGGATCCGCAGGGGCGGCGCCAGGAACCGTAGGGGAGGCGCTAGGAGGCACCAGGCGGCGCCAGACAGCGCCAGGAATCGCAGAGGCGGCGCTTGGAGGTGCCAGGAGGGCGCGGGGGCAGTGACAGATCCGCAGGGGCGCCATCTTGACTCCGCAGTTGCGTTTTCTTCAACAATGCCTTGCAGGTTTTGGACGCCGCCGAGTGAGTGGAGGAGTGGACAGCCGGGGTCTCCGTACATTATAGGACGGGGACATTTTTGGGGTCATCTCTTTGTGTTGGATGAGTGAGAAAGCCCCCTGTCAAGAGAAACAAGGAGGATTTGGTGACAAGATCCTGGAGTTGTATGTGTGTTTCCAATAAATCTAGGTATACTGATACAATGGGCCAGGGAAAACATATTTTGGGCCCATGGATTAATGAGCCCGGGGCGACAGGGGGGTGCGGGGGGCTCCGCCCCTTGTGGAAGAGTCTATCTATTTATGGTTTTAAATAGATAGGTTTAGGGTTGTATTCATTATCCACCAAAATATATTGAAAACCCTAGCTGCAAGGTTTGTGTAGCAAAACCACAAAACGTTTTGTCTTCTCTTCTCTCTATTTTTGAAGTAACTCGTTGAAAGATCACAACAATTGGTATCAGAGCAAGGTTGTCGATGAGTTCCGTTGCAAAATTTTAGGTTCCGCGATTCAACGGAACTGGCAACTTCGGTCTTTGGCAGCAACAAGTTAAGGATCTGCTAACGCAGCAGGGGATGTTGAAGACGAAGAAGACGATCTTCTGCAGCGTGACCGTGGGGGTGGATCAACAGATCCGCGGGTGCGGATCCAGGAAACCGCAGGGGCGGCGCCAGGAGGCACCAGGAGGCGCCAAGAACCGCAAGGGCGGCGCCAGGAACCGCAGGGGCGGCACCAGGAGGAGCCAGGCGGCACCAGGAGGCACCGGGAACCGCAGGGGCGGCGCCAGGAGGCGCAGGAGCGGCGCCAGGAGGCCGCGGGTGCGGTGACATATCCGTAGGGGCGGCAGCTTGAATCCGCGGCTGTGTTTTCTTGAACAAGGCCTTGGAGGTTAGGGACGCCGCCGAGTGAGGTGGACGAGTGGACAACCGGGGTCTCCGTACATTATAGGACGGGGACGTCTTTGGGGTCATGTCTTTGTGTTGGATGAATGAGAAAGCCCCCTGTCAAGAGAAACAAGGAGGATCTGGTTACAAGATCATGGAGTTGTATGTTTTTTCCAATTTTTGCATTAGATTATTTTGTCTAGGTGGAGATTGTTATAATAAGACAATAAATCTAGGTATACTTATACAATGGGCCAGGGAAATATATTTTGGGCCCATGGATTAATGGGCCCGGGGCGACAGGGGGTGCGGGGGCGGAGCCCCCGCGGAGGATTCTATCTATTTATAGAATTCTATCTTTTTATAGGACTTATCTAGTTATAGAGGATTCTATCTATTTATGGTTATAAATAGATAGGTTTAGGGTTGTATTCATTATCCACCAAAGTATATTGAAAACCCTAGTTGCAAGGTTTTTGCAGCAAAACCACAAAACGTTTTGTCTTCTCTTCTTCTCTCTATTTCCTCCTAGGTAACTCGTTGAAAGATCACAACATGTGCCAGACATATGGAGAATGAAGTGTATCTCTTCCAATTACTTGAAGATCGATTATATACCTTTCATGATGTTCGTCTCTAGTAAAGATATGTCTGTGTAAGAGAGAAGGTCGATCGAAATGAAAAATCAGATGAAAAACAATGTTAAGGGAAGCTTTTATTCAAAAAACGAGGGGAATGAGTTCGTATGCCAAGCTTGGAGGTTGCCATGAAAGCAAGGAGCAGTCGGTGGAGGAACAACAACTCCTGTGCCAAAGCGAGACCACCCCATCAACAATGGTACCGGCAGTGCTGCAGCAATCGCCGCCGCTTCAGATTCGATGGCACCGTTGGCTCTCTTGTCCCCTACCTTCAAGTTTAGAGTACCTTTCATGGCCAGAGTCACCGGAGGATAATTTTGGCTTTTCAAAATGGCTTAAAAAGTGAGATAACACATTTTCTCATCTAACCAAAATACATGGGTTGCTCCTTGAATTTTTGCAGTTCAGAAGAGCTCCGGGGAGATTGCGGCGAGATGCCTCTTTAGTCAAATAAAATGAGTACCTCTCACCATGCCACTACAAATTTAAACATAGACGGGTTGATTGCAAGTGGAGACATAGAGCATATGTGCTACAAGGGATCCAAAGCAAAACTATGGCTAGGTGTTTTAAAATTATGCAGAAGTACGCCTATTGCGTTGGGTGAAGTCAAGAATGACTTATTTACTTTTTTTGATTTCTCATGTAAGGAAGGGAGCTTATGTTGTGCAAAGTCTTCGGTTTCAACGTCCCTAGTAAAAATATAGTTTGTTTCTCGTGGTTTGTTTGCAAGGGAAAGATCATTGATCCTTACAGGTTAATGCCGCAAGGTTATCCATACTTCAAGAAAGGAAGGATATGAATCCCGTCATTTTGATGTCGTTCAACGCGAAGAAGATTAAAAGCAAAAAAAAAATCCCTATACTTATGGTGACTCAAACCGTAGTCTTCGTTCGCGAACTACATTTTTTCTGTGTTGGCTCAGTGAAGATGATAACTTTATGTCCCTCCGCATGGTTTGTCGTACCTAGCTTGACGGGATTGTCCCTCCATTTGAAATAGAGTTGGTTCACCTTTACACCGAAATAGATAATTCGTCGTCGTTATGTTTGACCGGAAAGATTGTCTTTCTCCTTCATGGGTTCTCGATCAAAAGAAGCTTCAAGAATGATGATTGTATTACTTTTCTTCATGGTTTTCAAACAACAAGTATGAGGAAGGTTTATAAATATCAAAGTTCAAGCATACAATAAACAGAAAGTAAAGGAACAAAATAGTCAAATAAAAGTGTGAATCAAAATCAAAAGATTGAAACTTATATGAGATGACAGTACATGGGAGGACACCTAAGGTCTCTTACACCTTGTTAGACTCATTTTGATCGAGAAGATTGGGTCAAGCTTGACAGCAGGTTGAAGATGTATAATTGAGAGGTTGTGAATTCTTCAAGCAAAAGCGAGTGGATGAAACGACGAGAAATTTAAAATGATTTAAAAAGAAATACGCTACATGGGAAAAAGAAATCGTTGGGCCTATAAAAAGAGCGACCGAAGAAATTAAGAGGAAGGGCTACGAGTCTTTAGTTTTTTTTTACTCATACACAAGGAATAAGGCTAAATTAGATGTGGAAGAATGAAATATCGGCCAGAAAGTGGTCTTTAATCAACAAAGTCTCAAGCACTCTCTGAGCTTTATACACGAATGAGAGGCAAGTGCAGAAGCAAAAGCCAACAAAGATACAAGTACGGAGGCAAAAGCAAACAAAGATACAAGTATAGAAACAATAACGTGTTAACACAAATACTATGATGCAAAATACAATGGTGAAGCAAAAATAAATATGTTTGCAGTCTTATAGTTCAACCAAAAGTGGACAAAGGGGTTGACAAACAATTGATACAAGAGATGAAAATAAGAAGACCGGAAGAAAATCTACCTTCTACCCAACAAGCATAATGCAAGGGATTTGGAAAATCGAAAATGGCACAAGTAGAAAGAACTACGTCCGATTTGATTCCTAGAAAAGGGTACGTAGGAAGCTTGACTAAATAAATTGTCAAGTTCAATCGCAAATACCAAGTTAATGATTTTCTAAGTTTTAAAGAACTACGTCGGATTTGATCCCTACAAAAGGTTACGTAGGAAACTTGACCGAGTAAATCATCGAGTTCAATCGCGGATACCAAGTAAATGATTTTCTAAAGGCATTTCCAGAACTACGTATGATTTGATCCCTATGAAAGGGTACAAAGGAAACTCAATTTCATGACCGTTGAGTTCAATCACAAGTTCCGAGTTAATACCCAAACAAAATAAATTCTTGAGAACTACGTTTGACTTGATTCCCTCGAAACGGATACGTAGGAAACTCGCCGAGTTCAATCATATCTCATACCCCAAAAAAAAGAAGAAAAAGAGACCGACCGCATAAATTCTCGTACGCAAATGATAGGCGGATAATTTAGAAAACCCTTCATAGAAGGTGGGTCCGAGTGATTCCGGTGATGCACAAAAAGTTGAGAAATGCAAGTCATAGTTGTTGCGGATTATGGACGACCTGTCCTAAAAGTTAAGTTTGGTTCTGTTCTATGATGCACGGAAATCGAAGTTAGGAAAAATATTCAATTGAACTACTTAAGGATTGATCCTTCCTAGGGAAGGTACGTAGGCAACCCGTAGGGTGCAGCCCAAATTCTCAAAAAATAAAAATAAAAAATCAAGAGGTCATCCGAAATGTAATCAGTATTGTTTTAGAATCGTGAGGATACGACGAATAAGGGTCGAACCTTATAAATATTTTCAAACAAAATGTGTTAAGTATTTTTATTTTCTTGTAATATTTTTGCTTAACAGCAAGAAAAGGTCTCCTAAGAATGATAGGGACTGAACAATCAGCCGAAATGTCCATTACCACAAAATCAATAGGGATGGAGAACTTATCGAGCTGGACGGGAATGTCTTCAATGATACCAACCGGACTTGTAGTAGATCTATCGACCATGTAAAGAGTCATCTTTACAGGTTTCAGATCTCCGAGTCAAATTTTCTTGCACAATGCGAAGGGGATAATGCTCACACTAGCTCCAAGATCGCATAATGCTTTGTACGTTCCATCTCCAACCTTGATTGGTACACAAAAAGATCCGGGATCCTTCAAATTTGGTGGCATTCTTCCTTTATTCCTCTGGATGAGCTCGGTGGATTTCCGGGTCATCCTAATTTCCGCCATCTCCTCTAATTTCCTCTTGTTGGAGAGGATCTCCTTTAAGAACTTTCCATAGCCGGCAACCCTAGAATAGCATCAACAAAAGGGATTTTAATTTTCATTTTATTCAAAATGTCAAGGAATTTACCAAATTGCTTGTCCAGATTGGCTCTTACTCTAGATTAAGGGAATGGAAAAAGAGGCTTGTATGGAGGAGGTGGAACGTAGACGGGTTCCTTCTTCTTAGGCTCCTTCTCCACTTCATTCCTCTCCTTCTCTACTTCTTTTGGTTGTGGATCATTGATTTCCAATCCACTCCTAGTAGTAATTTTCATGGCTTGATTCCTTGAATCAATTTTAGTATTTTTAATCTCCTTTTGCCATTGAATTTCCAAATCCTTTTGAGTTTTGGTAATTCTAGTGACAGAACTCTCCAAGTTACTCATCTTTGCCATCATTTGCTCAAACGTCATCTCAACTCGATCTTTCGGTTGACGTTTCTCATCCGGATGGGACATTTTTCCTGCACTATCAATAGATGGTTGAGGGCTTAAAGCACCCTCAGGATTAGAATAAGAAAAGCCTAGATGATTTTAGTTAGGCATGAAATTCTTTCCCTAGTAAGTTCTATTGAAATTATTATTGTTATAACTTCTTTGATTTTGATATCTCCCTCAAAATTACCTATATTCACATAATTTGCACTTCATCTTGCTGATTTTTCACATTAGATGCAAATAATTCTTTCAAAGATTTAATTTCATTATACAATGAATCAAACCTTGCATCCGTCCGGGTTTCTTCTCTTACCTCAAACACTCCCGGTCTAGTCTTTTTCTCTTCAACCTTCATGTGAGAGTACTTCTCCATAAATAAGGCTTGCTTCTCAACAAACTCTCAAGCCTCATCTTCTTCTTTGTCCATGAAAGTACCTCCAGAAAGTGACTGCAACTTGAATTGAGTGTCCTCATCAAGTCCCTTGAAGTAAATTTCCAGCAACTCAGTCTTAGGGATCCCATGATGTGGACAATCTAGCAATAGATGCTTGAACCTCTCCCAAGACTTGAACAAGCTCTCCTTATCCTTCATGGTGAAGGCATTTATCCTTCCACTAAGCTCCGTAGTCTTGGAAGGTGAGAAGAACTTTGTAAGAAACTCCGTGGTCATCTCTTCCCATGTGTTGATCCGTCCGTATGGTATTGATTGATACCAAGCTAGAGCCTTATCCCATAGAGAAAAAGAAAAACCTCTTAGCTTATGACTATTACCTTCCATACGGGGTGGTCTTACCGAATCCATTAGAATCTCATAATTCATCAAGTGTTGATGAGGAGACTCCGAATCCATTCCTCCAAACTGATTCTGGCGAATCATTTGGAGTACATGCGGTCGCAACTCATGCTCATGGGTTGCGGGATCTCCAAAGTTAACTCCAGGACGGTTAATCCTTTGGGCAGGATCTATGCGTTGTCCGAGTGTTTGTGGATGATCCACGATAGGCTCGTATTGGACAGGCATGAGAAGTGCAGCAGTTGGTGATACAACATGTGGAAGAGGAGGTGGAACGACGCGGGGTGCGTCTTCCAGGGCGTCCTCCTGCACGTTTACCACGGGTTGTGGAGCGGCTTTTCCTTCGTTCTGAAGACGAAGCATCTCTCTAATGTCTGCTCTAAGCTGCTCCATCATCTGTGTAGTGGTTGCCTATATCTCTCTTGATGCCGCTCTCTCGGCTTCTAGCTCTTCAATGGAAGCTCTCAACTACGCTTCATAGTCTCTTGCTTGAGACATCTTTGAAGTCTTCAAAGCCCTATGTCTCCTTCTTAGTGTCTTCTCATGTTTGGGATCAAAAGGAACTAGTTCTTTCGAACTCCGAGTCCTTCGTATACACCACAAAAAGTACCTAGTGTCCTGAAAAATGTCAAAGACAAAACAAAAGCGAGATCAAAAGTAAAAAAGACCTATACTATAATAAATCAACTAACAAAATCAACTAAATAGTCCCCGGCAACGGGGCCCAAAACTTGTTCGCCTGTTTTACACACCCTATAAACCCTTATCAAAAATAGACAAGAAAGCACAGGATGCACAAAAACGAAGCAATGTCTTTAATTTATAATTCACAATATCTACTCTAAATTACAGCGAACCCACAGTGTATGGATCAATCGCAATAATGAGCAAGTATTCTGAGGTCGATCTCAGGGACTAAGTTAGATGACAATGAGAATGATCTAAAATAGTATAAATCCAGAATAAGAAAGGAATTGGAAAAGAAAGGGAAGAAGGTCAAAACAGTTTTAAGGGGTTGAGTGGAAAGAAATGCAGTTCCAAGGATTTGAGATCATTACTTATACGCATTGGATTCAGGATTATGGATTCTCACGTAACATATATATATATATATAAGGTTGAAGAGCTCATGATGAATGTTTCTTAATCTATGCTCTTTTACAGTGACGTGTCTCAAGAACATAAAGGTCTGTAGCCTAATACCTATAGCTTTCAAGGTAAATAGGGAGAAATAAACAAATAAACTTTATTCTTTCAATCAAGGAAACACAATAACCCTTTACAGTTACATCTCAGGAATTATTGCCTCAAAAGAAGGAATAATGGCACATTTTATCCAATAAAGGTCAAACCTTTATTACATAGGAACAAGTTGTCTTATGTATCTAAATAGGAATATCTTAGTTACGACACAATTCCTACTTAGGTTAACTTGGTTTAGATTGAGTCTAAACCTGCAAAAACCAAACCTTTTCATAGGATTTAAAGCGATTTATTCAACCTATTATAAAGAACAATCAATCCATCATAGTCCAAGATATAAAAAATTCTCTAACTACTTTTGTAACACCCCGAATCCGTAGGACTCGAGGTGCTACTGGGCTAGGATCTCACAATGGATCCTGACCCTAGCGTGACAACAAGTTCACTGGATCTTAGAACAAGGAACCAATAGATTAAATACAAAACATGAAACTGATATATATATATATATCACAAGGTAATACAGAAGTACCACTGAGTACAAATAAAACATAACTGTACAACAAAAGATCTCATATCCCCGATAACGACCCAGTGTACGGAGCCCTCAGCGGATCACCCACTCTGGATCACTCAGCAACTCTCCTAACCTGCAAAGGATCTACAACAAGGTATAAAACCGTTAGCTAACCATACACACATATATATAGAGATGCAAGAACACAAACACACATCAGGAATCATAACACCTCATCATGCTTTCACACATTTACCCGGTTTATTATCTTTATAAAGTCCAACACTCAAATCGTATATATATAGATATCAATATGAACATATGTGACACGAGGAATATAACCCTCGCCTCTAGGTGCTCATGGCAGCTGGAGTGGTCCCTGGTCACACCCAACCGTGTACCTTAAGGGAATGGGGAGTGGCCAACCGTTTACCAAGTCTGACTCAACCACAGAGAACCGCCCAGACTCCAAAGGGATGAAAGGGACAGATGTCATGGCCCTACAATGGGCAATCACTATACCATAGGTCGGTAATCATCATAACGCATGCTATAAAGCATATAACAAACACCACTCATGCATACATCCAATATAAGGATGGTAGCTAAGTAAGTCCTATGGACTTACCTCAACCTCAAAGTAATCTCAACCACGTAGTACTTTCAAGTATGATCAGCTCCAAATCTGGATAACAGCACTGCCTATACAAGGCATACAGAGATATCAATCTCCTATCAAACAAAGGGGTCACACCTAGACCCAAGGGATCCATAAGGATCGTATCCTATCTCATAAACCTCAAAGCCATAACCGACACAAACGATAACATACTCCTCATCATTCAAACCTCAAACACGTACCTAGCATGCTACTACCGCTCATACTAGGAAAGGAAAGGATCTACCCTACTATAGGTAGACCCGGGACAAGACGTACTTGCGTGACAAGAAGGATGCAGGGGCGGAACAAGGCAAACCGCAGGCATGGCGACACTTGGCCATAGGCGCGGTGACAGCGGCCGCAGGCGCTGTGACACGGCTCCCGCAGGGGCGGAGGCTTCCAGGCGCGGGTGCGGTGAAAAGGTTTCCGCAGGAGCGGCGGTTCACAGCCATGGGGGCGACGACTATGCAGAATGTGAACCCCGATCTCCTCTTCGGCTCTTCACGTGATCAAATCACGTCTTCTCCATTCCAAATCCAAACATATACATATACATACATAAACCAACATCAATATACCTCAACATGCATCTAATCCTAAGCTAGGAAGAGGAATCAAAGGAAGAAAGGAGAGAAGAAGAAGAATGGAGCTTACCACAGCTGTGGCCTATCCAAGGACTGATCACCACTAACAACTCAGCTGGCCTCCAAGCTCAGCAACAACATCCATCAACATCATCATCAACAACCACACACAAACTCTTCCAAAATCTAAGGGAAACCAAGATCAAGAAGGAAGAAGAGGGAAGCAAGAAGGACGTGAATTGGCTGGGAAAGGAAGTGGAAACCCTTGATCACGAGTCAAGGACGAGGATTAAGAAAGAAGAAAGAAAGAGTAAAGCATGAGTCAAAGGTCAACAAAACCGGCTGCAGCCGCAAGAAACCGCAAGGGCGGTTTCCTGAGCCACAAGGGCGGAAGACTACTCGAGCCGCAGAGGCGGCCTCACGGACCCGCAGGGGCAGCTAAGGCCAAAACTGGCTCCCAAAGACTAAGGCACTTACACCTCTCCTCCCTAAAAACAAGTTTCATCCCGAAACTTGTATAGTCCTAAAACCACTCGGACTCAGAAGCCGAGGTATAACTCTCTCTATAACCTCGAACACAGGCATGGAGGAACTCATCATCTCCATCCAAAAGATCACTACACTATCCAGGGCATAGAGGAAAAACATCTCTAGCCAAAACATCATCATCTCACAAGGGCGTAGAGGAAAATACATCTAACCAACTCATCAACATAACACAAAGGCATGGAAGAAAAACATCTCCAGCACTACTATTGATGTGAGCCCGCCGGACTTAAGCAACGAGAGTGATGTACCGGCACTTAGGTCATCACCACCTCTCACTCGAGCTAGAGCTCGCATGCTAGGACAAACCACATTGATCTACCATCCTTTTGGATCTCCGACATGTTGGTCCGACCTTGAACACAAAATGGTAAACATGCTTGAGGCGATTGAAACTTCCGGTTCCGGCTCGTCTTGATGGACCTTATAGTTGTATTTTATTTTGTATGTAATAAGTGGTCATGCTTGACTTTATTTCATGATATTTTCATGATATTATGGAATAAAGTGGGTTGTTTAATACAAGTGAAATAAAATATTCACTTGCATTAAACTAACCATTCAAGAGGGTGATTTACTACATTTTATGTTGGGTTTTTGGGCAGCCACGTTTTGTCTCTTGGAGCTTCCAAATGGCCGGCCATTTGATGGTCTTTAGGCCCTTTTGTTTGCTTGCTTTTATGTGGTAAAAGCCCTTTGTTTTTCCTTTGCTTAATTGCCACCACTATTGAACTTGTAACCCTTTAAATTGGGAGTTTAGGTGCTGATTTTCCAGCCTATATAAGGCCTCTCCCACACCCTTTTCTACAGAGACGAAATATAGAGTGATTCTTCAATCAAGTTGTGTTTTTACTTTGAACAAAACAAACCTAGAAACTAAGGTGAGAGGCCAAAGTTTCGAAACCCACGAGGTAGAGGCTGAGTGGTGTCCTTACGGTGAGAGGCTAGGAGGACAAAGGAGATCCAATCCCAAAGTGAGATTCCGAGGGAGAAGATCTCGAGCCAAGGAGATCCAAGGTGAGAGACTGGACGATCCTTGCTTGGCATATCAAAAAAAACATTAAAAAAAATCATCAAAAAGAAGTGGACGGAAGGAACGATCACCGGTGGATCCTCACGTTCAACCGATGAAGGGTGCATCAAGTGGTATCAGAGCCCAATGGTGCGAGTTCCTCAAGCTTTCGGGGTACGAATTGCTTACCTAAACTTGTTTTTAGTTTTTGCAATTTTGAGTAGTTTCCCCAGAAATGTTGTGCTTTAATCTTCATTCTTGTGAGTCTTTAGAGAGATCTTGTTGTTGGCCTTTACCAAAAAAAAACAAAACAGAAGTTATAATAATTTTCGGCCAAAACACATCCTTCAACAAAACAAGACAAAGAAGTTCTAGTTTCGGTTATTCCTTGCTATATATATAAAAAAAACAGAATATATATATTTCAGTAAAAGTTGAGCAAAAAAAGAAAAAAAAAAGAAAAAGAGACTTGCTTGCTTGCTTCGATTTATCTCATGTTAGTGAAGTGTTGAAGAAAGAAGTTGTTTGAAGTGTTATCAATCTTTGCCCTTGTGTGTGTTATCATCTTGTCTTAGAGTGTTCTAGCCAACCCCAAACACAACCCGCACGTTTTGGGGAAAAACGTTTATTATTGTCTTGACTAACTACTTGTTAGGAACTAAGCAAATACTCGCCGGAAGGCTCGTATTTGTTGTGGTTTTTGTTGTTATTTTGGTGTATGCTTTTCTAAGGTTTACTTGTAGAGGATTTATATTGCATCATAGAACATTGATTTGCCTAATGGACTATCTTAGGCTCTTACAGAATTGTGGTTACTAAGTGAAAATTTTGAGTTGAGAGCATTGCCTAGTGCACTATTGGAAAAGGTGAGGGAGAGCTTTGCCTTGAAGCAAGGAAAAGGGGAGTTGTGTGAACCAAATACTATCAAACACTTGAGTGAGTGTGAGGGAAATATACTTGAGAGAGGTGAGAGAAAGAACGTTTTCCTCTAACCTTTTGCCCCTGAGTTGTTTTGTGTGATAGGTGAATCTCAGTTTTCAAGGATTTGTTACAAAGGTGCAAGAACTAGCCAAGTTGCAAATCGGCCGGTTTTGCGGTTTTTGCAGAAAACGGGCATCCGAAATCAGAATTTCAATTGCTATACCTTTCCGAGAAGGGAAACGGGCTTCTGAGTCCAACTCACCGCTTTGCGTTGACCTAAGGCCATTTTTGGCCGTTTGAGACCGTTTCGGCCTCGAAAACTGCATTTTTACATCTTCGGTTTTGCTTTTGAGTTTATACTTTTTGTGTTTTGTTTTGGTTTTGAGCACCCACTTGCTTGTTGTGGAACCAAACTTTGGACACTTGTTTTTGTTTGTTTCTCTTGCTTGATTAGTGATCCAAAACAGGATGACAACCGTCAATGATAATGGGGTAAACCGAGACCAACGTCTTGATAACTTTGCAGCCCAACTAACCGAGCTTCTAAGAAGATTACCTCCCCCTCCACCTGAAAAAAGTCATGGAGAGCAACCAAGATCAACCCCGTCGAGGTCGAAGACGGAGTGTGAATAGCCATGCAAGCAGAAACCAAAACATAAACCGGGACATAAACAAGGACTTTAGTCCTCAATACGATGACTCAAACAATGAAGAAAACCACGGTCACCGCAATCGGAGGCGTTACCATGGATCAAAGGTGGACATTCCATACTTTACTGGAACCGCAGATGCTGAGACCTACATTGATTGGGAGACTAAGGCCGAACAAGTCTTCCGATACTATGAGTTTAACGAGTTTGAAAAGATTGAAACTGCTACTATTCACTTTGTTGATTTTGCACTAACTTGGTGGCAGGAAGAATTAGAATATGTGGAGGCCCATCAAGAACCACACATCAACATTTGGTTTGAACTCCGTAAAAGGATGCGTGCTCGGTTCATACCTTCAGATTACAAGCAACAATTGTTGCTCAAGCTTGAAAGGTTACGTCAAGATAACCGAACTCCGGATGATTATCACAAGGAGTTGAGGACTCTCCTACAAAGATCGGGAACTCGACAACCCGAAAACTATGTCCTAGCCAAATTTTTGTCTGGACTTAACCCCGACGTGTCAGAAATAGTTGAACAACTTAGACACACCAGCCTTACCGATGCCCTTCACCATGCTAATCACGCCTATAATTTAATCCAAAAACGTAAGGCAACCGGGTCATTAAAAAGATGGACAAGTCATGAATCAAACGAGCCCACACGAAATAATCGTCCTACCCACAGAACCGGTTCATCCCCAACAGTAGCTTCCAAGGCCACGTCCGCCCCTAACCCTAGCACCCCTCTTCCTAGTTCCACTCCCAAACCAAAAACCAGCCGGACTAGAGAGGTGAAATGCTACAAGTGTTATGAGCATGGTCACTATGCCCGAGAATGCCCCAACCCCCACAAAGTATTATTGAACGCATTTGGGAAAGAGGTTACCAAGGTCCATGAACCGGAAGAGGACTATTAAATAGTAGCGCCAATCATAAAAGGAGATGAAGTTGAAGCCCATGCTCATGTGGGAGATTCTTCCTTCTAGCAACTAAGGTTCCAAAGATCAATGAATACGAGATAATAGTCCAAAGTCCAAGTGGAGATCATTGCCTCATCACAAAGAAAGCCCTCCAAGCGAGTGAACTCGTTCCCAACGTCTCACAAAGGGAGAATCTCTTTAACACTTGTTGCTTAATTTCGGGTCAATTATTTACCGTTATTATTGATAGTGAGTCTTGTTGTAACATTGTTAGTCAGGAGGTAGTTGCACACCTAGGACTCAAAACAAAGGCACACTCCCAACCATACTCACTCCAATGGCTCAACACCAACGCTCCCCTTCAAGTCAAGGAGCAATGTTTGGTTCGTTTTGCCATCGGACCCTACCAAGATGACGTTGTTTGTGAAGTGCTTCCAGTTTCGGCTTGTCACCTCTTGCTTGGGCCACCATGACAGTTTGACCGAAGGGTGTTCCATGATGGATACACCAACATATACTTCTTCGCCATGTCAGGAAAGAAAGTTAAGCTTATGCCTCTTACACCATCCGAGATCATGGAGGATCAAATGGTTAGAGAAAGGAAGAAGTTGGAAAAAGGAGAGGCTGCACGAACAAAGGGAAAGACCAAGATGGCTCTTGGCACAACACCCGAGCCCAAGGCCCTACTCACCGTGCGGTTACACGACGCCCGTCGAGCCCTACAAAGGGGGGATGTTTTCTTCCTTCTTGTTTGTGTAACTAATGGTTTATCTATACCTACTATGGAAACTAATGATTTGTCTTTGTCTCCTTCTATTACATGACTATTTGAGGAGTTTAAGGAGATTATGCCCGAAGAGATGCCCCCGGAGCTACCCCTGTTTGAGGCATAGAGCATCAGATTGACTTCATACCCGGATCATCCATTCTTATTCGTCAAGCATATCGAGCAAACCTGGTGGAAACAAAGGAGTTACAAGCTCAGGTGGAGGACCTTTTGAGCAAGGGGTATATTCGGGAGAGCTTGAGTCCATGTGCAGTTCCGGTGTTGTTGGTACCCAAGAAAGATGGGAGTTGGAGGATGTGCGTCGATTGCCGTGCCATCAACCAAATAACTGTAAGGTACCGACATCCTATTCCTCGTCTTGATGATATGCTAGATGAACTTCATGGTGCTACTATTTCTTCTAAAATAGATCTTAGGAGTGGTTATCATCAGATTAGGATGCATAAAGGGGATGAATGGAAAACTTGTTTTTAAAACTAAGTATGGTTTATATGAATGGCTTGTAATGCCTTTTGGTTTGACAAATGCACCTACTACTTTTATGTGCCTAATGAACCATGTTCTACGTGATTACTTAGGTAAATTTGTTGTGGTGTACTTTGATGATATACTAGTTTATAGCAAGACCTTAGACGAGCATGTTGAACATTGAAGTGTATTTCTTGTGCTTAAAGAACAACGTTTGTTTGTAAACTTTAAGAAATGCCATTTTTGCTCAGAATTTGTGGTCTTTTTGGGTTTTGTGGTAGGAAAAGAAGGCTTGAGGGCTGACGAGGAGAAGACAAAGGCAATAACAGATTGGCCCCACCCGACAACGGTACCTCACATACGGAGTTTCCTTGGACTTGCCGGGTTCTATAGGAGGTTCGTTCGGGATTTCAGCACCATTGCAGCCCCCCTCACCGAGTTGACCAAGAAGGGTGTGCGTTTTGAGTGGGGATCCGCTCAGGAGGAGTCCTTTGTGTTACTTAGAGAGCGGCTGACCCATGCTCCCGTACTTGTGCTTCCTGATTTCTTGAAGACCTTCGAGATAGAGTGTGACGCTTCAGGAATCGCGATTGGAGGAGTGTTGATGCAGGAGGGCCGTCCCATGGCTTATTTTAGCGAGAAACTGGGAGGAGCTGCCTTGAACTACCCTACATACGACAAGGAGTTGTATGCCTTGGTTCGGGTCCTCCAGGTTTGGGAACACTATCTTTTACCCCGTGAGTTTGTTATACATTCTGATCACGAGTCCTTGAAGTATTTGAGAGGACAAGCCAAGTTGAACAAACGCCATGCACGTTGGGTGGAGTATATTGAGGCCTTTCCATTTGTTGTGCGCTATAAGAAGGGAAAAGACAACATCGTAGCTGATGCATTGTCTCGTAGGTACACACTTCTCTCTTCTCTAGATGCATGTGTTTTGGATTTGGTTTAATTCGTGATTTATATGCTCTTGATGTTGACTTCCGGGATATCTTTGCTCATTGTTTGCGCTCTAGTAATGACTCACATGCTAGTAGTTACTATATTCATGATGGATATTTGTTTAGAGCTTCTAAGTTATGTTTGCCTAATTGTTCCTTGAGAGCCTTAATCGTTTTAGAGGCCCATGGAGGTGGATTGATGGGACATTTTGGGGTTACTAAGACTTTAGGTATCTTGCGGGAGCACTTTTATTGACCTAAGATGAGAAATGATGTAGAAAAATGTTGTGCTAGTTGTGTTCCCTGTCATAAGGCTAAGTCTAAGGTTAACCCACATGGACTATATTTGCCTTTGCCTATTGCTAGCACACCTTGGGAAGACATTTCTATTGATTTTGTTCTAGGATTGCCTCGCTCTAGGAGAGGACATGATTCCATTTTTGTGGTTGTTGATAGGTTTTCTAAGATGGCGCATTTTATTGCTTGTAGTAAAACTGATGATGCGTCTAATGTGGCTAATCTTTTCTTTGAGCATATTGTTAAGCTACATGGAATCCCTAGGTCAATACTGTCAGATCGAGATTCTAAATTCCATAGTTATTTTTGGAAGACACTTTGGGCCAAGATGGGGACAAAGCTACTATTTTCAACTTCTTGTCACCCTCAAACGGACGGTCAAACGGAGGTAGTAAACCGGACTCTTGGCACTTTACTTCGTACTATGTTGGATACTAACTTGTGCAGGTGGGAGGATTGTTTGCCCTTTGTGGAGTTTTCTTATAATCGGGTTATTCATTCTGCGATCAAGAAGTCTCCTTTCGAAGTTGTTTATGGCAGGAACCCCCTCACTCCTCTAGATTTGATTCCTCAACCGCCCCCACAACCCGTTGATTTGGATGGACAATCTAGGCTGAGTTTGTGAAAGGTTTGCATGAGTGAGTCCGGGTCCAATTAGAGAAGCGTACCGAGAAGTACGTCCGGCAAGCCAACAAGGGGCGACGGGAAATGCTCTTCATGGAGGGAGACCTTGTGTGGGTCCATTTGAGGAAGGACCGCTTTCCATCTCTTCGGCAATCTAAGCTCAAACCAAGAGCGGATGGTCCATTCCGGGTTCTTGAGAAAATTAATGATAATGCATATCGCATTGAGCTTCCTAGTAAGTATGGTGTCCATAATGTGTTTAATGTTTCTGATCTGTCTCCTTTTTATGTAGGTGACGAGGTCGAGGATGCGGAGAATGAGTTGGCGGATTCGGGGTCGAATCCTTTCCAAGGAGGAGGGGATGATGTGAGCCCTCCGGACTTAAGCAACGAGAGTGATGTGCCGGCACCTAGGTCATCACCACCTCTCACTCGAGCTAGAGCTCGCATGCTCCGACATGTTGGTCCGACCTAGAACAAAAAATGGTGAACATGCTTGAGGCGATTGAAGCTTCCGGTTCCGGCTCGTCTTGATGGACCTTATAGTTGTATTTTATTTTATATGTATTAAGTGGTCATGCTTGACTTTATTTTATGATATTTTCCTGATATTATGGAATAAAGTGGGTTGTTTAATACAAGTGAAATAAAATGTTCACTTGCATTTAACTAACCATTCAAGAGGGTGATTTACTACATTTTATGTTGGGTTTTTGGGCAGCCACGTTTTGTCTCTTGGAGCTTCCAAATGGCCGGCCATTTGATGGTATTTAGGCCCTTTGTTTGCTTGTTTTTATGTGGTAAAAGCCCTTTGTTTTTCCTTTTTTTAATTGCCACAACTTTTGAACTTGTAATCCTTTAATTGTGGGAGTTTAGGTGCTGATTTTTCAGCCTATATAAGGCCTCTCCCACACCCTTTTCTACAGAGACGAAATATAGAGTGATTCTTCAATCAAGTTGTGTTTTTACTTTGAACAAAACAAACCTAGAAACTAAGGTGAGAGGCCGAAGTTTCGAAACCCACGAGGTGAGATTGAGTGGTGTCCTTACGGTGAGGGGCTAGGAGGACAAAGGAGATCCAATCCCAAAGTGAGATTTCGAGGGAGAAGATCTCGAGCCAAGGAGATCCAAGGTGAGAGGTTGGACGATCCTTGCTTGGCATATCAAAAAAACATTAAAAAAAACCATCAAAAAGAAGTGGACGGAAGGAACGATCACCGGTGGATCCTCGCATTTAACCGACGAAGGGCGCATCAACTATGTCCATCAAAATATTATGGAGGAATAACCATCTCCAGCTGAATCCTAATCATATCACAATAGCATGGAGGAAAGAGTCATCTCCAGCTATAAATAACAATCGTACTAGCACAACAAGATCTAATAAGATCACAAATCATATCATAGCTAGCACGAAATATACACATCATAGCATATAAGCACATAATCACAACACTCACCAAGATAGTACTAAGATCTACTCGTCGATCCTACAGGTATGTCTATCTCGGTATAGAACTCTGGATAGTTCCTCTGAATACTATCATCAGTCTCCCATGTAGCCTCATCAGGTCCTCATCTCGACCACTGTATCCTCAGCATAGGAATGTCCTTCGAACGCAGGCGTCTCATACCTCGTTCTAGAACTGCAATCGGATGCTCAACAAAAGTGTGGTCCGGCTCAAACACCAAATCACCATAACTCTCGATGTGTCTCCGATCGGGTATGTACCTCCTCAGCTGAGACACATGAAACACGGGGTGAACACCCTCTAATCTCGGAGGCAAAGGTAATCTGTATGTTGCGCTCCCAACCCGATCCAGAATCTCGAACGGTCCGACATATCGGGGCTCAACTTCCCCTTAATGCCAAAACGTCTAACACCTCGTGTCGGAGACACTCTTAGCCACACATGAGCTCCTACTTTGAACTCTAGGGTCTACGCCTCCTATCTGCATAAGACTTCTGACGGCTCTGTGCAGTCAGCATCCTCTCTCTAATCAGTGCTACACGAGCCACATCATCCTAAATTTGATCAGGTGTCAAACCACTAACACTGCTCGGCTCATCCCAGCATACCGGAGTACGACATCTCTATCCATACAGAGCCTCATATGGGGTCATCCCAATCGATGCATGCTAGATGTTGTTGTATAAGAACTCAACTAGTGGGAGATGATCCGTCCACACTTGTCCCCAATCCAACACACAAGCTCGCAGCATATCCTCTAGTGTCTGAATGGTCCTCTTTGACTGACCATCTGTCTGAGGATGAAACGCAGTCGTGAAGTGTAAACTCGTCCCCAGGGCAGTCTGAATCTGCTGCTAAAACCTCGAGGTAAATCTTCCATCTCTGTCTGAGACGATCGTCCTCGGTACACAATGGAGTCTCACTATCTGCCTAGTGTACTCCTTAGCTAATCTACTCACTGGCCACGTTTCCCGAATAGGGATGAAACGTGTCGTCTTCGTCAATCTGTCAACTATAACCCAGATGGTATCAAAGCTCCTACTCGGTCTCACCCAGTCACAAAGTCCATGGTGACGTCCTCCCACTTCCTCTGTGGAACAGGAAGTGGATGGAGCTCACCACCAGGTCTGCAATGCTCGATCTTGACTTGCTGGCAGGTCGCACGCTGTGCCACAAATCTGGCTACATCGGGCTTCAACCCTCCCCACCAATATTAACGTCTCAAATCCTGGTACATCTTACTCGTACCTGGGTGCACTAAATAAGGCGTACAGTGAGCCTCCTGTAATAACCTCTATCTCAACTCCACACCAGCTGGTACACAGACGCGACCGCGGCGTCTCAATACTCCATCTGCTCCTAGAAGGAACTGTGGTGCCTCATCCCGAGACATCCTCTCTCGGATCCTCATCAGTGTCGGTCAGGTCCCCTGCTACTGTTGGATCTCACCCAACAGATCAGGAAAAACCTCTAAAGTACTCAGCTGGGCGTCCTCATCAGGAAACTAGACGTCCAACTACAGCCAAATCAGGTCTCTCTGCAACTAATGTTGAACTGTCAGCCTCGCAATCGCCTGCTCCCGAGGCGTCTTCTTGCTCAGGGCGTCGGCGACAACGTTCGCCTTTCCCGGATGGTATAGAATCTCCAGATCAAAGTCCTTAATCAACTCAAGCCACCTACGCTGGAGGTTATTCAATTCCCACTGCGTGAAAATGTACTTCAAACTCTTATGGTCTATGAAGATCAGACATGTAACACCATACAGGTAATGTCTCCAGATCTTCAGTGCATGAACTACCGCTGCCAATTCCAGATCATGAGTCGGGTAGTTCTCCTCATACGTCTTCAGCTGTCTAGACACATAAGCAATCACTCTGCCTCGCTACATCAATACACATCCCAAGCCTAGATGCATCACTATAAACCACAAAATCCTCTGTACCCTTTGGCTGTGCCAAAATAGGAGCAGAATTCAGACGTCTCTTCAGCTCCTCAAAACTCTGTATACACTGATCAGACCATACAAATCTAGTAGTCTTCCTCAGCAGACTCGTCAGTGGACGGGCAATCACAGAAAATCCCTCCACAAAGCGTCGGTAATAACCGGCTAGGCCAAGAAAGCTACGTACTTCCTTGACGTTCGTCGGTGTCGTTCAAGCTGCTACTGCTTCGATCTTTGCCGGATCCACCTTGATCCCTTCATCTGACACAACATGACCCAGGAATGCTACCTCTGGCATCCAGAACTCGCATTTTGAGAACTTAGCATAAAGTTCTCTATCTCGTATAACCCGCAACAAAATCCTCAGCTGCCCTGCATGCTCCTCTCTGCTGCGAGAGTACACCAAAATATCATCTATGAAGACCACCACAAACTGATCCAGGAAGTCGATGAATATGTTGTTTATCAACTCCATAAAGACTGTTGGGCATTTGTAAGCCCAAATGACATCACTACAAACTCGTAGTGTCCATATCAGGTCCGGAAGGTTGTCCTGTGCACATCTTACTCTCTCACCCTCCACTGGTGATACCTTGAACACAAGTCAATCTTGGAGAACACAGTCGCTCCCTGAAGCTAATCTAACAAGTCATCAATACGAGGCAATGGATACTTGTTCTTGATGGTCACCTTGTTCAGCTCCCTTAAATCAATACACAATCTCAACGATCCGTCCTTCTTCCGCACAAAGAGGACAGGTGCTCCCCATGGGGATACGCTAGGGCGGATAAAACCCTTCTCAGCGAACTCCTCAAGTTGCTTCTTCAGCTCCAGCATCTCGACAGGCGCCATCCGATATGGGGCCTTCGAGATCGGTCTCGTACCAGGCTCTAAATCAATGTCAAAGTCCACGCTCCTTTGAGGCGGAAAACTGGATGGCTCAGCGAATACATCTGTAAACTCGCAGACCACTGGAATATCCTCTAATGTTGGACTCTCCCCCTCCTTCATGGCATAACACCAGAAGGCCTCACAACCCTGTGTAATCAGTCTCGCTGTCCGTATTGCACTAATAACCATACCTGATTTTCCAAGGTCCCAACCTCGGAAAACCTCTATTTGTCCTAACTCGGTAGGGAGGGTTACAATCCTCCTACCTACATCTAACATTGCCTGGTGTCTATCCATCCAATCCATACCTAGAATCACTTCTTCATGCTCTAATGGCATGACAAAGAAGTCGACAAGTAATACACGGGTCCCCACAGAAATGGTACAGTCACGAATCTCACGGGTACCTTTGACCCTACTACCATCGGGTAACCCTATACTAAAGGGTATCCCTTCAGTCGTATCTAGACTCAGACGCTCAACACATGCATTAGATATAAAAGAATGCGTAGCTCCAGTATCAAATAAGACTCTAACAGGTAAACCACGAATCAGAATGGTACCTGTAGCAGTCGGTGCAGTTGGCTCCTCTGCACTCCTCAGCTCAAAAACTCTACCCTGAGCTCCTCTGATATCAGTAGTGCTCCCACCACGACCTCTGCCTCTACTCGGCCCAAGAGCAGATCCCTGAGTAGTAGGACGATCTGGGACTCTCTACTGTCCTTGTATCTGCTGCTGAGGTGGTCTCTACTCACCTCCTATTACACTAGCAGGAGAAGAATCCTTCTGTGATGAAGCTTTGCCCCGTCTACAGAAAATCTGTTTGTGACCTGATCTTCCACAAGTAAAACAAATCATTGTCTGCCTCGGGCACACTGGTCGTAAATGTCCAAGCTCCCCACAATTATTACATCATCGACCCGTAGTTGCAACCTGTGTAGATGCGGGGTAACTTGGGCGTCTCTGGTTTAGTTCAAAATCAACAACTCCACCAGCACCACTGGTCTGCCCAGTTCGCTGTCTCTTCCCAATTATTCTATGCTCCTTTGGAACTTGAGTAATCTCAGCAGCACGTGCCGGTACAACTGGCACCTGAGTAATTCTATGGATTCCTTCAAACGATTCCCCATGTGCAGGCAGATCCGGAGTACATCTACCCGCCCTGGTAGCGTCCTCCACTTGTCTGATGTACGCGCGAAAATCTGGTCCCCTCATAATGATATAACCCGAGTCATCTGGCTGAACTCGTTGTGGTGTATGTCTCCCAGCTATACCGTTCCTAGTCTCAGGAACGACACTTTCAGCAACAACCTCATGAACTTCCTCCGCTGCAGGTGGATCATCAGTGGGAATCTGACTTTGTCCTACCTCTACTAGAGGAAGAGGGGATCTACCCCTACCTCGTCCATCTGCAGATACAGCTCTAGTTTGAGCCATCTGCAGAGCAAATACACCCAATCTATAAGGCTATATATATGCCATATGTATAGATATATATCAAGTCAATCACAACATAATACCTTTATATATATATTTATACTGTCGAGATCTTTAGAGGGGTGATGGCTTCTCGTACACGCTATCCCAAAATATTTGTACTCATTTCAAAACCAAACTTTGTTGTCAACCTAAGGCTCTGATACCAACTTTGTAACATTCCGAATCCGTAGGACTCGAGGCGCTACTGGGCTAGGATCTCACAATGGATCCTGACCCTAGCCTGACAACAAGTTCACTGGATCTTACAACAAGGCACATACAGATTAAAACAAAACATCAAACTGTATATATACATATCAAAAGGTTTACATAAGAACCGCTGAGTACAACCAAAACATATACTGTACATACAAAATCTCATAACCCTCGCATAACCCAATGTACGGAGCCCTCGGCGGATCACCCACTCTGGATCACTCTGCAGCTCTCCTAACCTGCAAAGGATCTATAACACGGTATAAAATTGTTAGCTAACCATACACATATATATAGAAGATGCATAAGCACAAACACACATCAGGGAATAATAAACACCTCATCATGCTATCACACATTTACCCGGTTTATTATCTTTATAACGTCCAACACTCAAATCGTATATATATCGGAATATGAATATATGTGACACGAGGAATATAACCCTCGCCTCTCGGTACTAATGCCAACTGGAGTGGTGATTTGGGACAACTTCCCCCGTGTACCCTAAGGGAGTGGAGACAGTGCCCCTCCCGTGTACCAGATTTGGCCTGCCCGCAGAGAACCTTCCACACTCCCAGCAGGATGAAAGGACAAGTTGTCACGCCTTACAATGGGCAGTCACTAAACCATAGGTAGGTAGTAATCAATCATCACATGCTATCAAGCATATATCAAACATCACTCATGCATACATCCAATATAGGGATGGTGCTAAGTAAGTCCTATGGACTTACCTCAACCTTGAAGTAGTCTCAAACCCGATCAGCTCCAACTCTAGAGAACAACACTGTCTAATAACAAGGCATAACAAGATATCAAACTCTTATCCATCAAAGGGGTCACACCTAGACCCAAGGGACCCATAAGGATCGTATCCAACTCATAACCTCGATAAACAACTAAACCTCAAAGCCGTAACCGGCATATAACGATATCATACTCATCATCATTCTATCCTCATACACATACCTAACATGCTACTATCACTCATACTAGGAAAGGAAAGGATCTTCCCTACTCTAGGTAGATCCGAGACAAGACGCACCTATGTAACAAGAGGGACGTAGGGGCGAAGCAAGGCAAACCGCAGGTGCGGCGACACTCGGCCGCAGGCGCGGTGACAGTGACCGCAGGCAAGCGCAGACACGGGCGCAGGCGCTGGGACCGTGGCCGCGGGGCGGCAGCTTCCGGGCGCGGGTGCGGTAACAAGGTTCCCACAGGGGGGCGGCTTCTTGACGTGGGGGCGGCGACTTTGCAGAACGTAGAGTCCCGACTTCTCTTCCACTCTTTATGTGATCAAATCACGTCTTCTCCATTCCATATCCAAACACATACATATACATACACATTCTAACATCAATACACATTCAACCACATCTAATCCTAAGCTAGGGAAGAGGAAACAAGGAAGAAAGAAAGGAAGGAGAAGCAAGGAGCTTACCTCTACTGCAAAGGCCTAAGCAAGGGAAAGATCACAACACCAACAGCTGGCTCCCAAGCTCAGCAATACACACATATGCTCAGCATCATCAACCATACAACAAAACTCTTCCAATCTCCAAGGAAAACAAGCACAAGATCAAAGAGAGGAAAGGAAGCAATAAGGACGTGAGAAGCTGAAGAAATGAAGATGGAAACCCTTGCTCAGAAGCCAAGGAAGAAACTTAAGGAGGAAGGGAGAGAAAGGATAAAGCACGAGTCCAACCGGTCAACAAAACCGGCTGCAGCCGCAAGAAACCGCAGGGGCGGTTCCCTGAGCCGCAGGGGCGGTTCCCTGAGCCGCAAGGGCGGCTCCCTAAACCCGCGGGGGCGGCTAAGACCAAAACAAACTCCAAAGACTAAGGCTCTTACACTATAATTATTTATCTATTTATTTTTAGTAATTTAGTTAAATAATTAGTGGTAGACATTTAAGTTTAAGTAGTGAATGTTGATGTGAGTTATAGTTACGGAAATAGTATGGAATGATTAGAATATTGAAATTGGAACAAGTTAAGAGTTGTTATGTTAGTTGGAATCTGAATAGAACGATAAGAAGTTATAATGTTGGATATTGATAGACGATATACGAGACTTCCGAGATAGCGGAACATTAGTGAAATGACTTGAGGATAATACGCGAATTTGGAATGGACGTCTAGGTTTGTGAACCTAGGCCGTAGAAAACGCCAGGGTATCGATGCTAGATATCATACCCTGATTGATTAGAATGATAAGTCCCGCAGTTTTAAGGGTTGAAATAGTTATAAGGGTTGCTAAATATTGATCAGGGAAATCGGATCTCTGACTAGCAAGATCGCGATAAACGTTGAGACCAACACTGATATATAAGGTGCGCTCATATGACTCACTTAGCTACCTTAAAATATTGAGCGTGCACTAGAGTAGTGTGTGTTATGTTTTTGAATTAAAATGAACGAACTAGATCACTTCTTTTAAATTTCTAAAGAGAGGCACAAGTGTATTATAACATGCCGTAGCTTTTTGTCTGGACCGAGGGTGCTAGAAGATTTCCCCGCGACCAGTCTAGTAGAGCATACTGGGAGAATGCATTAAACTAGTTCTACTGGTTAGTATGGTTATCAGGGACAGGGGTAAGACTCGATGAGACTCTTGCGCTACCATGAGAAGTTGGAAAATAGAATGACAAGTTTTACCAAAGAAAAGATAATAACCGGGATCTTGCGTGTTGCATGCTGATTGATTTATAGTAATTCCTTAAATGTGTGTGTTTTAATGACCTTAATATTAGAATTGTAGATAACGGCTTTACCATGTTGTTAGTTTTTTGCAAGATAGATCTTTACCGAGAAATTGGGAGTGGAATAGTCAATCGAGTTTCCGTACTAGGAGTTATGGACATTGGGTTTACACAATTATTTTTCATTTATTTATTATTTATTATTACAGTAGAGTTTATTTAGTTCTCAGTTGGCTGACGTACGAGTTCAGGGTCTATCGAGTTTAAATATGTATTTTTGAAAGGATTTGTATTAAAAAAAAATTGTTGCAAGATCCAACGTCATTGATGTCAACCTAAGGTCGGGACCCACTGTGAGGTCCTAGCAAGTAACCTCCGAGTTCCCAGAATTCGTGATGTTACACTTTCAAAACCTATATTTTCTCTCCCTTACTCTTTTTCTCTTATCCCTTCACTTAGAGTAATTGTCTATTGGTCATATCCAAATTAGACGCAGTTCCAGTGAATTTAGACACTTGATATATTACAATTGACCCCATCACACTTGCGGGTATTGTCATAGTGCATCCGTCTTTTTTTATTGTCGAGTCTATATTTGTTTTTGAGTGTTGATTGTTGTTGTGTTTTATTTTACTTTTTTCCATTATTATTTATTGAGTTTGTATTTATTTATTTTTTAGTACAAGAGTAGTATAATTCTCCGGGAATGCATTAATAATGATGCATCACAACATCAATAGTTTGGTTGGTGGAGATATGGTATATTATTTGTGATTCTCAACCTAGTAGTTTTCTAATCTTTTAATCAATTTGTGCATGAGTGCTCCATATCTTAAGAGTAATGTAATAACTTAAAACTTCCATGGTTTGCTTTCATTTTGTGCATTATGAAGTGCCATGTGGAACTTAAAATGTTTTCTAATGATGATTTATGGAAAATAAGCAACATCCCCTTTTCATGTAAAAAGTGTTCTAATATGAATTGTAGATAATTTCACATGCTGAATTATTATAATGGCTCTCTTTTTCCTCAATGTTTATTGTTATCTTGCTAATTACAAAAATATTGCATTGTTTTTTGTTCCATTATGACACTACTTTTATAAATAAAAAAAAACATTTTTGGGATTATCCAATGAGGCTTCAATGGTTAGTGATTCGGTAATGCAACTTCGAATTTACAACTTAATTTTGTCTATCATTATTAGTTAGAGTTACTATAATATAAGTAAATGCTTGTGTTTGCAAATTAGTGCCTCGGATATTCCACTGACTATACTTTAATTACATTCGATAATCGTGATTGGATTAATTGTCATTCTATTGACATTTTTGGGAAAGTAAGTTATATGTTCAATAGTTTTCTTAATTGTCATTCTATTAATTGTCATTCAAGAGAGTTGTGAAAATAGTTTTTAAAAATTATTTTTATTAAATATTTTTATAATAAAATGTTCACTATTGGTGTAAAATGGTGGTGAACATTTAATGAGTTATAAAATTAAAAAAAAACTTTATAAAATTAATGTGTTTAATAGTTTTCTTGATAATTGTGTCAGTGCTAAAAACTCTTCTTCTTTT
Organism: Fagopyrum tataricum; assembly: GCA_002319775.1. Lineage (NCBI taxonomy): Eukaryota > Viridiplantae > Streptophyta > Magnoliopsida > Caryophyllales > Polygonaceae > Fagopyrum > Fagopyrum tataricum. The sequence continues at coordinate 53,733,836 of CM008281.1, read as the reverse complement.
TCTTTTTTTTTGTGATCAGAGGAAGTAATATATAGTTTGACACTTCACTCACACTTATCATAGTAGTAGGTCATTGATGTTACGATAAAATTTATAGAAAAGGCTTTCCAACTTTGAGTTGATGAATGGATAATAGCACATATCTAAATTTTTATTTTATTTTTGGATCGGAAACAAAAGCTTAAATATGATTTAAAACAGTCATTACATGTTGAGGAAGAACTTCATTGAACACTTGTTCGACCCTATCCAAGGCTCAACTCTAGCCATAGCATCCACCACGGTATTAAACGCTCGATTAGCATACATCAGTCCAACACATAAGTTCAACAAATTTCATCCAAAAACGAATTTACAATAAGAACAGTAGTTCACCGACCTTATATACTAGGCTTTTTATGTCTCGAATTTGATGTGGAAACTTAATTAGGGAAGATTGGGAATACTAGAGCCTTTTGGGTTTAGCAAAAACAAATTAGGCCACTAGTAATTTCACATATATTTTTAATTTTAAAATCAAGGGTAGAAATGGAATTTTATAGAGAAGTTAAAAAAACCCTATAAATAGGATTTATCTAGGTTCGGGTTCGAGTTCGAGTTCGGGTTCGGGTTCGGGTTTCGGATTCCAGTTCAAGTTTAGGTTCCAATTCGGGCTCGGTTCGGTTTAAGATTTGTATTTTTTGCATTTTGGATTGATTTTTGAGCTTTATTAAATTGAAATTACCAATTAGTCTTTTTAAATTTATCTTTATAAATAAATAAGAGAAATTTAGTTTGTCACCTACAAAGAAAATGAGCATTTTTGGTGCTTCTTTTACATAAAAAGTCCACTCTCTCTTTTACCCAACTTATTATCTTCAACATGCCCCACAAGTAAAACTAGAGAATATAGACCGAGTTACACTTGTCAACAATTTGGATCACGAGACGAATAGAGGTTAACCGCTCTGATATCATGTCAAAGTCCAATAATAACGGACCGGGTAGAGAGGGGGATCTTGTGTATACGAGTGCACATGCGCGTTAGTCTCAAGCCGAATACATTAACTCAATGAGGTTCCATAACCCACCGACCTTATATAATAGGCTCTACATGCCCCCAACTTTTGGTGTCGAAACTTATTATCTCCAACTGAGATATTTGATGTCACCTTCAAGGGAATCCTTAGCCTATTAACTTGGTTACCTAGGACGATATGTCATAAATCCGACACAAAACGACAGTATACCCTATCTTTTTTTGCTCACGTAGTCATCTATCTTTCGTCAATATACTCTAGAAGTTGAATTCAATCCTTCCAAAATCAAACCAAACCAGTCCGTTCTCCCTTAGATTTTTTTTTTTCACACAATTTTTTGTTCCGACTCGGCACCATTTTCAACAATCTAATCAATCTAACCAATATCAATCTAACATAATTTAAATCTGAAATCTAAAAAATGATCAATAACATATGTAGATGATGAATATCTTATTCTTTAAACTTTATAAACTCTAGAAACATTTGTTTGCGTAAAAATGAAGGCATTGATAATAGAGTATATGAATGTGTTGCCTATAAATTCCGTAAACTGCCATTATACATAGAGTATATAAGAAAGGCAATATTTTTAGAGTTAAAGGAAAAAAGATGACAGCTTGGGCTTCATGTGTACACTTTGAGGTGTTGATATCCATCAATGTTCTGAGTTCTGACGCTATATATTCATTACTTCAACCTTCAACTATACACTTCATATCATTTAATAATACATTTTGAGTATTTATTTTCATTCTGTGATGATGAAAGAAACCCCGATTTATTGCATGAAATCAGAAGCGTCGCATGAGAAGCTTGCAGATGGTAAGTACATGCAAATTAATACTGACATCATATATAAATACTACAAAACCAATATAGCCATGCATATATAATCTGGCAACGGCTTATAATATATTATTTATTTATATAAAAATGCTTGCGTTATATATATATATATATATATGCCAAGTGCCTAAGTGCAAACTGCAACGTAAAGCAATTCCCCGAAAATGATGCGGTAGACGCAAGATGTGTGCTGTGGAGAATCGTCATCGTACCTACATATCTTCTTCATGGTATAAATGTTTTTTTGGTGATAAGACACTCATGACATCCACGTATCATCGACTCATTATCGATCAATTAATACTCTTTTTGCTATAATAGTAAACACTTTCAATTTTTAACTCATAATATACATATTATGATATTATAGGAGCATAAATATATAATTTATATAGAGAGAGAGAGAATTGTAATTATTTTTCTATTTATTGTTAAGTTTTGTCATCACTAGATTAGCTATAATCATTAAATTTTTTGTGAACCAACTCTGTTAGAAAGAAATTATGCAATCTACAACCTATTATTTGATAATTAATATGTGTAATCTATAGAGTTAGTGCCTTAGTGGGTTGATGATTGGGAGTTGTGTGTATAAGATGGATAATAATTTGGACAAACTCCTTTTTGGGTTCTACATTTTAATAGATCTCCTATACGGAATATAATCTATAAGATTTATAATTTGTGTACAATATAGGTTTTACGGTATAAAATAATAAAAATATAATCTTAATATATCCGCATATTAAGAATATTGTACAACTAAACATTCGAACATCTGTTATTAAGTAATACTAATAATTTGTTAATTTTTATAAATACAATGTTTGAAGGCTAAACAAATTTCACGTTTATCGTGCATTAGTTAAAATTAAGTATAATATTAATTTTTATTATTTTAATATTTTTAATATATAGATTATAGACCGACTGATATGTGGGCGGTTATCGATCCTTTGATATTAAAAATAAATTTTCTACAATACGAGTCATCAAAACAACTTTAAAATAAGGTGGTAAAAATAAATAGAATGAACTTATTTATTTATATATATAAATTTAGATACTCATATTCTTCAAGATCATGCTAAATTGCTAAATAATTTGATTTAAAATTCGATTTATAATTAAATCATAAGTCCTGTTTACCGATAAGGATTATTTAATGAACGTTAAGTTCAAAGTAAATATTTGATTGATAAAGTATCTATGCAATACATTGATTAATCATTAATTGAGATGATAAGTTTAATATTAACATTCGAGAATATATTTACCGAGAAGGAAATAAATGAAAAGGCTGTGCAGAACAAAGATACATAATCGGACAACGCATTCCAACAAATAGTGCATATGCAATAATACTCGTTCACATATTAATTTCACTATTTGAATATCTATGTTTAAAATTTAAATCAATATACTCGTGCATTGCATGTTGAAGGTCGTGCACACCTAAGATCAAATGCATATATATTTTGCTCATATAAGTTCATATACTTGTGCACAGTAAAATATCAATAGCACGAGCTTGTAAGTTCATTTACTCGTGCACATATGAGTTCATATACTTGTGTATTAGGAATGTAATACGAGTCGAATAAGCGGATCATTTACATGTTTAAGTTTGACTCTTTTATATTGTTGCTTATATATATATAACTCGTGAACATTGATACATGACAATTGCATGTAAGAATCTAAAATAGTCTTTGACATGGACAAACAAAGATCGTGTTTTCCAACACACGTAATGATAACATCGAAATATACTTGTTTTATGCCCAGTTATTCATGATGTTTTACAAGTCTTTTGGCAAGATATGTATTCCTATAGCGCTGAAAGCGTTCGTATTATGTTTTCGGTATCTACTTCCGGTTATTTAATGTTTCCGGCTTTAAGGCTGAATATGGAGTAAATACCACAACTTTAACTCAAAGACGCTCAAAGAGCTCATTATCCCCTAAAGTCAAGCTGCCACAAGACAAGATCATGAAGACGAAAAGATAAATAGCTTAGAGATACCCTCTACAAACTCCGAGAAAATGCAGAGTTAGAAGAGTTATGACTTCCATTATGTCCAAATATGGCCATAACGAGTGATAACGAGTCATGAGATCAAAGATAAAGTCCGGCCCAGCTCAAAGACAAAGTTTAGCCCAACTTTCCACGCTGATGATGTCGTTATTGTCACAGTTACGCCCCCTTACAGCCGTAACCGAACGTTATTATCGGGCGTAAGGCTTAACGTAACGACGGCGCTGAACACAAATTTCGATGACCTAATATTTTACAGGTTTTTCAACGGGCTTGCGACCTAGGGTTTTGGCCCATGTATTTCCTATATAAAGGACCCTTTGTCTTAAGGTTAGAATAATCCAATAACATCCGATTAGCATCCAATCTCTGCAAGTCTGGCTTCCATAGCCGTTGTTCTCTTCTTTTTTCTTCTTTCTTTCTAGTTTCAATAAGAGGTCATAATACGGTTCTCGGGTACTCGACAGTAGAGTTGAAGGTCATACTTATTTTGTTATTCTTTGGCTTTGAGATTTATATTATGCAAGGTTTTTTTCTTTCATTTTATCTCTCTCCATGCTCTATGTTTAACTAAGTCTCCTTCGATCTAAGGGTTCGTTGAACCATATGATAGTCGACGACGGTTGTGTATGTGAATTTCTGAATTAATATCAGCAAAGTTTTATAGTTCATTTCAAAGGGCTTAAATCTACCTTTCAATTACCTTCGTTCACCGAAGTGGCGTTCTTGATTGGTTTAGATAAAACAAAGTGAAGAGCCAAACAATTTTGTTTTATTAGATGTTTTGAAAACAAATTGGTTTTGAGAGTAGCGCTTTATCAAAGCTTTGAGGATTCTTAATCATCGTAGAATTATTCGGCACCTTTATAAACTGATGAACCTCCGGAGAAGGTTTATCTAGGTCTTTTCTGAATTTCTAAATACTTATGGATTTTCGCCCTATACTTTCCGAACCTCCGGATTGAGGGCTACGCAAGTTGAAAAGCACAATCTTGGTTTGTCTATGCCTAAGACTACTTTAGATAGTTACCTACATCACTGCTGATTGAAGTTCATGATATTTACATATGCGGTTACTATGAAAGTCTATCATAGTGGGGATACATACATTCTTAGATCTCTTTGTTAAATCATATATTTAAGATCCCTTAAATTTATCTTGTTTCGTTACCAAACAATTCTTGTCCGTTTCTCCTTATTTTATCTTAGTCTATTAGTTTATTTGTTCAATCAAAATAGACATAGTCCCTGAGTTCGATAACCCGTATACTATAAGTGATCACATATCCTTGCGGGGGATATAGTTTTATTACGGTAAAACTTATATGATCATGTTGTTGGCGTCGTTGCCGGGGACTAGCTATAGTTTTGGGTGTATCCAATAAACCTATATTCTAAGTTTTCTCTTTTTACTTTGATTTGCGTTTTCTTTTCTTTTTATTGTTCTCACTAGAGATAGCGTCAAACATACAATGGGAGACGCCGATCTACAACCTATGCTTGAAGAGCGGATGAGTCCTAACCAGTCCATTCCTGCTTCAACTTGGGTATTTCCTGTAGAAGACGGAGAATATGTTCTTAGTGCTTCAACAATAGCACTAACTCAAAAGACCTCATTCAACGGAAGGTCAAATGAGAGTCCTCATCAACACTTGAGGCAGTTCGAATACTTTATAAACACTATGCGGTTTTGTAATGTATCCGGAGACGCTATAAGAATGCGAGTATTCACTTTCTCCCTAGATGAAAAAGCTAAAGATTGGTATTCCAAAGAACCAACGGATGTGTATTCTTCTTGGAAAAATTTTACCGCAAAATATCTTAGTACTTTCTTTCCACCTGATAAGACGAGGCAGTGCAAAATAGACATTTCAAACTTCGAAATGCTAGATGGGGAAAGTTTACATGATGGTTGGAGAAGATTTACCGACGTGCTGAACATTTGTCCACACCACGTATGTTGGAAGCATGTTTTGCTGAAAGCCTTTTACGGTGCTCTCAACAACAAAACTCGTGAGATGGTAGACATTGTAAATCGTCATCAATTTCCATTTCTATCCATTGATGAAGGGTGGAAATATCTAGCAAAGACGGCTCATTTTGAGGAGACATACCCAATGAAAAAGAAAATCAAAGAGATTAAAAAAAAATGTCGATGTATGTCCAGAAAATTCATCTCCTCCAAAAACAAGCACAAAAGAACTTGCTAAATTTCTCCAAGCCAAGGAAGAAAGATTAGAATCACTAGAGACATGGTTGAAAAGTACAATGGAACCTTACGAGCTTTGGAGACCAAACAAGTTGTCAAGCAACAAAAGGCGGTAACTATAGAACCATCTGCAACTGTTTCTTATTCATCTCCAAATGCTCAAAGATCCAAGGAGAAGTTGGAAGATAAGGAACCACGCTATATTCCTCTTCCTCCATACAAACTCCACTTTTATTCCCCCAGAAGAGGAAAAAAAGAAATCCATACGCACGGTTTGGAAAATTTCTTGAATTAATGAATAAATTATTATATGTAAAAATTATTGTTTTCGATGCAGTCACACAAATGTCCACTTATGTCAAATTTATAAAAGGACATTATGTCTAACAAGGAGCTTGTCAAAAGCAAGAAAGCAATACCTCTCATCAAGGAGTGCAGTGCACCTACTCGTGGATCAAATGCATGAGAAGCGCGACGATCCTTGAAGTTTTTGTGTTGCCCTCAGCATTGAAGGATAACCTCACGATTGTCTTTGTGATCTTGGAGCCATGTATTATTCCACTAGATCTTTGCAAGAAAACTGAACCTTAAAGACATTCAACTTGTTAAGTTCACTCTTGTAATGGCGAGTAGAACTACAGTAAAACATGTTGGTATGATGACTGATGCACAAGTACAACTTAACGGTTTTGATGTTCTGATAGACTTTGTAGATATAGATGTCAACGTTTCTTCTATACTTGTTATCCTTGGTAAACCTTTTCTAGCTACTATAGTCGCGCTTATAGATGTTCGTGATGAAATCTTGTACTTCCGTTTTGGAGACAAAAACAATTGTATACAATCTTTCAACAACTGTCAAGAAACCATCTGTGACAGTCGAAGTAAACTTCACTGATCAAGTAGACCTCGTTGTGGAAGCATGTATGCGCAACATGATTACTGATGATCCCTTGCAGGTTTGTTTATCTAAAAATGTGCAGAACCTTGAAGAAGACGGAATCTTATCACCCGCCTTGTGCTCGCTCACGCAATCAAAAGAAGATCCGACAACAACGTTCGAGCCTCTTGCAAAGCCAAGGTTCACCGACAAATTAGCATATGCAAACTCTAGAGTCGGCAAGAACATTCACTTCGGCGAAGCTCTACACGCCAATAATGTTAAGGAACCTCCTGGAGTGGCATCATTTGATGAATATTGCTACTCCAAGAGTACGATCTCGAAGTTCAAGACAAGAAAGGCACATAAAATCTAGTTGTTGATCACCTTTCCCATTTCCCAATCTCAGCTCACTCCGATCTTGCTAAAGAGGCGATCAATGACGAGTTCATCGATGATCAATTTTTCAAGATAAAGACTATGTTCCATGTCTCCACTAAATCCCCGAACATGCCATGGTACGGAGACATCATAAACTTCCTAGCATGCAACAAGCTTCCACCAAATTGTGATTTTCACCAACGGAAAGTGTTCTACAAACTCGTCAACAACTAATATTGGGACGAACCTTTTCTATACAACAGAGGAGACGATGGAATTTAAAGAAGATGTGTCCCGGATGAAGAAATGCATAGCGTCATCACACATTCCCATTCCCATCTTGCCGGTGGCCATGCTAGTACAGGAAAGAGGATTGCAAAGATCCTCCAATGCGGATTCTACTGGCCAACAATGTTCAAAGATGTAGGGCTATTCTTCGTTGCATGCGACTCATGCCAAAGAATCGGAAACATTTCAAAGAGGAACGAGATGCCTCTGAACAACATTCAAGAGATCAAGTTGTTCGATTGCTGGAAAATCGATTTCATAGGACCATTCCTTCCTTATGGAATCTACAACTACATCCTCGTTGTTGTGGATTATGTGTCGAAGTGGGTTAAAGCAGTTGCGACCACCACTAATGACGTACGTGTTGTCTCCAAGTTCATCAAATAAAACATCTTCGCCAGATTTAGAGTTTCCCATGTCTTAATCAGCGATGGTGGATCCCATTTCATCGAGAAGAAATTCAAGACGTTGTAGAAGAAGTATGGAGTATATCACATGATTGCTAGACCTTATCAACCCCTAACCGACCGGACAAGTCGAAGTCTCCAATAGAGAAATCAAAAGCATTCTCGAGAAGACTATCTCAATCCAGGAAAGATTGGAGCTTAAAGCTCCATGACGCTCTTTGGGCTTCCATAATAGCTTTCAAAACTCCCATCGGTACTTCTCCTTTCCTTCTCGTCTACGGAAAAGTATGCTATTTTGCAGTTGATCTTGAACACAAAACTATGTGGGCTTTGAAGTACGTACCTGAATTTCAACATCAAGAATTCCGTAGAGCGCCAATGTTTTCAAATTCAGGAGTTGGAATGAGATTCGACTCAACGCATATGAGAATGCGAAGATCTACAAAGAGAAAACCAAACAATGGAATTATGCTAAGATCATACCAAGAGAACTCAAAGTAGGTGACCAAGTGTTGTTGTTTCAGTCAAGACTGAGACTATTTCCTGAAAAATTTAAATCTCGTTGGATTGATCCCTTCCGTGTTACGAAGGCCTATCCCTTTGGCGTCATCGGGATCAGTGGCAACAAAAACACTTTCAAGGTCAATGGCAACGCTTGAAACACTACATCGCTGGACAACTCCTTCAAAGAATTCCTACGGAAGTCATCAACGACCCACCCCCATCCTATCCCCTTGCACGGTCGAGCTAGAGACCTTAAAATAAGCGTTCTATGGGAGGCAACCCGAGATTTCTCTCTTTATCTCCCTTTCTCTCTTCCATTTTCCCTTTTACTAACTTTTCTTATTTGTCTTAAGTCTGGAACTCTGTGAAATCACCAGCATTGCAGATCAATCGGTAATGCGATTTCATTACAGAAAATAGAGGAGTTACGCCCACCTTACGGGCGTAACAAGGCGTGAGTTAAATTATTTTGTTTTTCGGAATTATAATGCCTAGAGAAACATTTTTGGTTCTGTTCAACATTACGCCCACCTTACTCCCCCCTTACGCCTACCCTTACGGATGTAACCGAGCGTCAGAGGATGTAACTTATAAATTAATTCTCTTGCGGAATTATAATGTCGAGAGCAACATTTTTTGTTACGCTCGGCGTTACGCCCACCTTACCCTCCTTTATGCCTACCCTTAGGGGCGTAAGAGGGCGTAATACTTAGCATAAATTTAATTTCAGAAATCAAAAGTCGAGACGGCTATTTTCGTTACGCTCAGTGTTACGCTCGCCTTACTTCCCCTTACACTTACCGTTATGGCCTTAACCAGGCATAAGCGGTGTAGTGAACGAAATCCCTTTAAAAAAAACCTGATTTGCTTCTCTCTCTCCCCGACAAAAAACCAAAAACGAAACCCGTCGGAGATTTCCTAATTCTCCCTGCCTCTAAAAGCCTCGTTTTTCAATGGATTTCCGTGTTAAAGGTATGAAATCGAACTTTATTCCATGTATTTCATGAGACTCCATGCTTATTTCGTCAGATTTGTTTAATTCTGAGTTTTTTCTACACTTTTGCGTTTTTCCCTAATCGGAATTCTTGCCGGAATACAAATCTTTCCGGCGACTGATCTTGATTGCATTGTTGTTTATATGCTTTGTTTCATCTATTTCTATGATTTTTGCGCATTATTTCGAATTTTTGGATAATTTGAACGTTTTGGATATTTTCATGCCCTCAGAATGCCTGATTGAGAATTGGAACGTTAGGTTTTAGTATTTTCCGAGTAATTGACGTCTAGAAATTCTTATAATTGATCCATGCATAGGTTTTATTTGTTTGTTTTGCTTTGGATAGACTTGAGTCAATTTTTGATTTCACGGGGAAATTCTGCCAAATTTCCCATAAATTGTTGTTTTTTCACATTAGCTAAACTCAATACCGTTTGAATTTCAAGATGCGTCCAAGAAGACTTGCCCAACATGCGCATGACAACATCGTCATCATTCCGCGCTACGCTCGAGGTCACGGCCTTCTGAGCGCTGTAAAGGCTCTACCAAGCCGTTGTGTTGATCCCTGGGTCTGTAACGAGATCCATGCTCGGGTAGGGTTCGAGTGGTTGGCCACCACGAGAAGCTTTTGGGACCACATGACTACCTCTTACTTGAGTTATGTGGAACCCACACTATAGTTCATGTTGTCCCTCTAGACGGATGCACGGGCCCTATCAAGAATGGAAGGATCACCTATTGTTGGGTCGTGCTCATGAGACAAAATTCGAAGAGTTTGGTACTTTGTTCGGTTTCCAATCCGGTGGACTCCACATCTTGCCCGCCGATGTATTCGATCCGGTTGACTTTTGGCCTTGGATCGTTGGTGCCGATGTTGTATTAGATTGCCCCATTAAAGCATCAAATATCTAACACCCGAGCTTGTAGCTTTTTCATTTCATCCTCTCCACTTGCTCGATCCCGAAGAAGTCCTTAGTCGGGATGATGACGACGCAGGAGTTATTCATCACGTATTGTCTGCTTCATGGGTTGAGGCCGGATTTTAGCTTCTTCCTTGTCATGAACATCATGTCAAAGAAGACGAGAGCCAACAACACGATGTTCATGGTGGGCTTGTGACCCATCTCATAACCTAAACAACTGGGTCGACATATTTATCCGACAAGAGTATGAGCCTCCTCTCACGGATGCCGAGGGAGAGGGAGGATTCAACAATGATGATGATGATGATGATAATGATGAGCTCTTATTCCGGCATGTTGGTACCCATGCTTTCGAGGCTGATAGACCACCTACTCGAAGAGTCTTTCCCGACTCCCATTATGAGGCCGGTGCATCATCTTCTGCTCCTCCACCTGACTTCATGCAACAGTTCACTGATTGGAGCCTATTTGAGACCCAAGCACGTGAGACATTGCAGACCTGGCAGACATCGCTATTTTTCGGCTATAGCACTCACCTCATAGCTCTTGATGGCCGGATGACTTCTCTAGATAGCAGGATTTCTACCTTGGATGGTCGGATTTAGTCCATGGACAACCGCATGTCGACTATGGAGATACACATGGTGATCATGGACGGTCACTTGGATTCCATTGGTAGCACGCTCTTTGACATCGGCACTTCAGTGAGATCCTATGGTGGACACATGGGCGAGTATGCTCGCTATATGCAGACTATGGCCAACCAGAAGGGCTGCATGGTTGATGCCTTCCTCAGGCATGGCATCCAGATTTCCGGGAGACATCCTGATGATCCTACCGATCACTACGACCGCATTGATGATGTGTGAGTTTCCTTTTCTCTGACTATTGCTACTGTGGTTCTGAAACTTTGAGAAAAAATTTATTTATAAGTATGGGGTATGTATTCACTTGACTACTTTGATATGTTTCCCTTGGATGTTGAAAAACTTGTAATAATTAAGCTACTTGTTTATGTGCTTTTTGATTATCCCATTTAAGTATCTTGTTTATCCTTTGCATGAAACTGCGTAAAATGTTTTCCAGAAAGCTTTTGCTCCAAAACTATATAGAAACCGGTTTTATGAGCTCAATGATAACTGCTTAACATTACATGCCTATGGTGCTTTAAAATGTTAACCTTTTGATATTGCCTACGTATATGAGTGTTCTTGGAACAACTTTGATGATGAAGAGCCTAAACCGAACAACAACGGGTGACATTTTCCTAAACCTCGGACTTATACTCTTCTTCTCTATCTTTTCATGAATGATCTCCAAATTGCTTAGGATTCTTCTAGAACTTGTGATTGACTCTTTTCTGAAATTTACTTGCTCATTGATTTTCTCATTATTTGATGTAAAAAGGATCGATGTCCTCTTTAATAAACGTTGTTTTCCTTATTCCACATTCTACGTATATCCCTTCTAATCACCATATTCTTGCCTATATGCATATATTTGTATACTCCCTTCTTTGGTGCTCCACAAAAAAGCCTCACACCATAGTTGCCAACATAAAACAATATTCGGGGTCAAGAAGTGAAAAGAAATACAAAAAATGCCAGTATGGGTGATCCCTAAAGAATGTCAAGAGTCGTGACGATTTGAAGTACAAATGAAGTTCCCAAACTATTTTCAAGACTAGTGGAGAGGACGAAACTTTCACGCTAGAAAATCCTGCAACACATCAAGAAAGAGATCGTGTAGAAGAACTATGCTTCGGTTTGTCTTAAAAAGAAATACAATTCTAAACGGTATGATGTTCTACAAGAAGTATAAATCAAGTATGAAGAGTTTGTGAATTCTAATGAAGAAAGGAACCGACACCCTAGATATCACTAGCCTATTTCAACCTACTCTTTTGGCCTACCAATTGTCCCATCATTCCCATTACACCTTATAAAAGACCTCATGATTTACATCTATTTTGAAAATTTCTTTTATAGGTAGCAAAGTTTAAGACGTATTGACAAGTTATGGTAAGACCTTTGTCTTTTTATTGAGCTTGAGCGATAAACCTAAACACACTATGGTGTGCTAAGTTATAGACATATCCTTTGAGAAGTTTGAGAAGGTTATGATTCATTCTTTCTTGTTCTTCTAAAACGATGATTGCTTACTATGATGGTTTGGTTTGAAGGGCTAATTCGTTTTCCTAATTGAGGCATGCACTTGCTACACCATGCAGTTTTCGATGTTTATATCACTCACTCGAGGACGAGTAAGAATTAAGTATGGGGTATTTTGATAGCATCGAAATATACGTGCTTTATGCCCGATTATTAACAACGCTTTACAAGTCTTTTGGCAAGATATGTTTTCTTATAGCATTGAAAGCGTTAATATTATGTATTCGGTACCTACTTCCAATTATTTTATCGGTAAAACTTACACGATCACGTAGCTCTCATTTCATCGGTTCGGCGAATATAGGAAAACCCATTAAGTATATAGAAATTCGAAAAAGACCAATAACAACCTTCGCTTGTGGTCCTTCAGTTAGAAAAAAGGTACAAAGACGGGAATGTTCTACGATAGTTAGAAATCCTTGAAGCGTTGATTAATTGTTACTCTTAAAACCGAGTTTATTTCAATAAATCCATTAAAACAAACTTCGCTTTTGGCACTGCACTTGTTTTATCTTAACCAATTATAAACATCATTTCTTTCGTAGGTAAATAAAAGATAGGAATAAAGAGCTTTGAAATGAAGCAATATCAAAATCTCAATTCATATATATAAACAATTAATCAAACCATTATATTGATCATCTAATCCTTAGATCAGGAGGAGATTTAGCAAGGCATGATCATATATAAAGAAATTAAGAGACAATAAATAAAATCTGGAAAGACATAAACTCATAATTATTTGGTTCCAACAGGACGAACCTTCACAACAAAGCTAACAACTACTTGATGGTTAGGGTAAGGTGAAATTTGAGTACTACTGAATTCAGGTAGAACCAGCGTATCTAACAACTACTTGACGGTTAGGGTAACGATATATATATTCAATGGGCTAAACATGAGAGGGTTAGCTTTTATCAAAAACAACATGTGTTTCTTCCGTTCGCTTTTGACACTTTTGGTTCCCTTGTACCCGATGTTGTCGGTATTCTCAAGAGGGTGCAACGGGTCTTGTACGGTAACATTATGTCTCCCTGGTCGTCAAATGTTTTTAGGGAGAATCGATTTTGCAGTTCAGAAGTGGTAGGTGGCATAATCTATTGTTCGTCTCCCCAATGGCTCAATGTAAATAATCATATATATATATATTTCTAATGCTAAACAAACGTTTATTTATAACAGGAGGGAGTAATAATTATTGCGTAATTACGTTACAAAAACCATATTCGTTTGGTACAAAGTAAAAACAATATTGACAAGTAGTAGTTTAATTTTCTGTTTCAAAAAAAGTTAAAATATTATTTGAGGCTAAATTAGTAGCAATGATTCTCAAAATATAATAATATAAAAGTGAAACGGTTTTGTATAAAGGAAGGAGTCCGTATATAAGTTTAATTATTGACATAATTGTAATGATGATTTTATATAAAGAGTTAAAAGCATGAGGAAATGCAGCAGTTAAGGACGTGGCACATACAATATCGCGTGTTTAGTGAAACTATAATATATACACTCACTCACGCAAATGAGGCTGTTCTAGTCTTTACAACAAGAAACTCCCTTTATTTCTTGATTTGGGGAGAGACTTTACTTACTTGAGAACTCCTCCTTAATCCCCTACTGCCCATCTCTCTTTTTCTCTATTTTAATTTATTTTTTTAAAAAAAAAACACTTTCTTTACCTACTAGACTCTCTCTATATATATACATACTACCTCTCCTTCGAGCTAAGCTCCTTAATTCGATCCATTTCTTCTTCTTCTTCTTCTTCTTCTACTAAAAAAAAACTCCAAAAAAAATAAATTAAAATAAAATGGTTTGTTTATCAGGCGAGACATTGGGGCCATTGTTGGCTATGGTGGTGGTGCAGCTCGGATACGCGGGTATGAACATCCTCTCGAAGGTCGCTTTGGAAGAGGGCATGGATCCTTTCATCCTCGTTGCTTATCGACAAATTATTGCTACTTTTGTTGTCGTTCCTTTCGCTCTTTACCTCGAGAGGTATATTTCTATAATCTTTATATTATCATGCATGCAAAAAAAATTCATGTTTTATATTTTGGAATTTTATTCACTTCAAAACTCAAATTTTCATTTTTTTTATATTTATTTTCCTAGTCATAAGTCATTAGTCCATGTCATTAGGAAAGTGGGTAAGTTGGAAGGTCTAAAAGTTGACTGCATAAAAAAAGTAACGCATATAATTACATAATACCTTACTATATATGAGTATGCATGCATGAAAGAACATCAAAGTAGGTAATATAATAAATACAATAATAGTGTGCAGTTTGCATGGGTGAGAGATAGGATGGTGTGAGCGGCGAGACATCGGTCATTTGGCCATCCACTGCATGACATGCATTCGTTACCATCAATTTTCATTGTTGACAAGCATTTGCTGTGCTGTAATTTTATTGGGATTTGATTAATGCTAATTTTGACTAGTTTTTAATGACAGGCATATTCTACGCCAGATAACAAGACAAATTCTGTTCCAGATCTTTTTATGTTCTCTATTCGGGTAATTAATTGTATATTTTTGTAATTATATTTATTTAAATTAATTTTTGAGATGTTTAAAGTGACATGCATGTACGTATAGAGCGACGGGGAATATACTTCTTTACTTTGTTGGACTTAAGTACACTAGCGCAACTATCGGATGTGCGCTTAACAATACACTTCCTGCATTCACATTCATGTTAGCTGTTCCATTTGGGTAAGTCTTTTTATCATTTTTGTAATTGATTTCTTTATAATTTCGATAAATGACTGATGTTTGTTGTGTGTGTCTAGTTTGGAGTCTGTTGGAATACGGACGAGATCGGGCCAAGCTAAGGTTATCGGAACAACTGTGTGCATTGGCGGTGCAATGTTACTCTCGTTTTACCATGGACATGTGATTGGACTTGGAAACTCGAAGCTTAGCTGGAATTATGCTGATGCACTACAGAAGACGGCTAGCGGTTCTTCCGGAGCCTCTTCCGGGATTGCGAGTTTGCTTCTCGGCCCGTTTCTTATTCTCGGGAGCAATATGTGTTGGGCTATTTGGTTCATTATCCAAGTAAGACCATCTCATGTCTCACAATTCGGTTTCTCGGGTTTAGCTTTAATGTTTGTAATTGAATAACACGTCCTTTTGTAGGCCAAAATGGGACAGAGTTTCGACGCTCCGTATACAACCACAATGCTCATGTGTTTAATGTCCGCGTTTCAATGCACTGTCGCTGCTCTGTTCTCCAGCCACACGAGCGCGGGATGGACTTTGCTCCCACCCATCCGAGCCGTTTCCAGCATCTATGCGGTAAAAAAAATCTCGTTAATTCATTCATGTGTATTAGCGACTTTCAAGTCCTAACGTGAATCTGAAACCGCGATTTAGGGAGCCATTGGATCAGGGTTAGCATTCTGTATCATGACATGGGCAATCCAGAAGAAAGGCCCTCTGTATGTCGCAGTGTTCAACCCGTTTTTGCTTGTTGTTGTTGCGTTCCTCAGCTGGGCTTTACTCGAGGAAAAACTCTACATCGGAACGTAAGTACTTAATCTACATTAATCTCAATGTGTTGTAATAAACTTGTTTCCTTTGCTGATTTTGTCGCGGTGGCAGGGCGGTGGGGTCGGTGCTCATAGTAGGAGGGCTCTATGCAGTCTTGTGGGGAAAGAACAAAGAAGCTAAGACCGGTAAGAGTGGCCAAGACAATGATAGCGTGATTGAGGACGATGCTGACGATGCTGATCTCGAGCTGCAACTCAAAACAAGTCCTAATGGCTATGTCAAAAACAAGATAACAGCCAACAATTAAGAACTTAAAACCATTCGACTTCACTTGGTTCTTTGGTTGTGAGCTTTAAATCGCCATTATAGTGTAAAACTTCAGCATGAGTGTATCCTAATCCTTGTAGCAAAACAGAGGAGCTGAGAGCTCTGTTTCTCCATTTTTAGTGTTATTTATGTCTCAACTTGTGTTTCTACAGTCCATTTAAAATATTACAATACAGTAACAAAAGATCCTGGTAAATGGGTAATACACCTTTCAAATAGACAAGATACAGACATTTTTGCAGGGCAAATCACTTTAGAATTGAGAAACAACCGGTAAATGGTAATAGAAAAAAACAACTTTCTCTGAGCACAACATTACAGATTTATGTGTTGTATCAGCTGACCTTTTTCATTGTCTTACAACTCTATTTGAGGAGTAGACGAAGTTTTCTTCACCTGCAATAGTAGAATTTAGCCTTCCTCCCGCCCAACCATTGTTCAATGGCCTCACAGCAGCACTGACCGGGTCCCCAACAACTCGGCTACCCACAATTTGTCTTTCAAATTCAGGAAGGCCTTTTGCTTTTCTCTCTTTTCGCCTCTTCCTTTCCTCGTCTCTCTCTTTTCTCAACCACCTCTCCACAGTTCTCTGTATTCAAAAAGCGCGTTAGGTTATCATACGAAGCAACACCCACATTTGTTATCTCTTTCATACTTCACCTATGCAAGTTAGGGCCCGTTTGGTATCAATATATCAAATATCGGTATCAAGATATGGGTATGGGATTGATATCCACCGGAGAAATAACTCTAGAGAGAAAAAAAAAAATAGAAGAGGGATGTAAAATATAAGATATGTGATACCACTACCTTTTTTTGGAGTACATTAAAAGGGAGAAAAGGTGTAATATGAGTATATCAAATTGATATCCATATACTTATACACCAAACAGGGGATATGAATTCTTTTATGTCGATAACCATATTTGATATCTAGATATAGATACCAAACACGCCTTAATACTGACCATTAGTGACAGGTTTGACATCGCTTTGAGTTCCTCCATTGTTAGTGCTAATTCCAACCTTCCATGAGCCACATATGCCTAACAGAACAGCAGTCTTATAAGTAAGAAATTAAGGACAAGAATGTGAATATATTACGGAACATGGATTTCAAAGCCATTTTAAATTCAACTCACAATGCGTGTTGGCCAATTTTCAAGACCGTCAAATATATGGGTTGCATAAATTATTATTGCACCTCGCCTTTCACATTCCTTCTTGAGAAAATTTAGAAGGTTAGCCCTTGCCAGGACATCAAGGTCCACAGTTATCTCATCAAGAAGAAGAACCTACATGGTCACACAAACAAATTTAATCAACTTGTAGAGGCCGGTGAATATGGGATGTGATCAGGTCTGTAGCATACCTTAAATGATTTAAGCAGACCCATACATATCTGTACTCGTCTTCTCTGCCCATCAGATACTCTGTGCATTCTCCAACTGAGATCAATATCTAGGACCTATAATTGACCGGAATCAATTTCAAATCATTATTAGTTTGTCACAAGATAAACAAAACAGTCTATGTTTGGTTTCTAGTTCATAAGAGAAAAAGCACAACAGATGAAAATAAATAGATTCTTCGAGAATACTGTGGAAACAGATTTTAGCAGTTATGAACAGAATTCCAAATCAAAAGTCCTAACAACGCATATACGCATTCAGCGAAGTAAAATAGGGGAACTGACCTTGATTAGTTCAGCTCTCCTTTCCGGATCAATACCTGACACCCCAAATATCATTTTTTCAGCAGAAACATCCATTTGTATTGAGACCTCAAATCCAGCAAAGGCTACATCTCGTTTCCACTGCATAAGAAAATTTATGTAATTCAGAGATACCAAAGCTTGTTTAACTATAATTCTACAAGAAAACATCCATGAGGAAGGTCACCAAATTCTTTCAGCACTCAGCTTATGACATCAGGCTTTTATTAGAAGGGAATTGATTAACTTCTTTCATTCATGGAATTCGGAACACGAAGATTGTAGCTAACTAATGATCTTACAGTTCAAAATGATCAGTACAATGTCAATGCCAATCCAAAATTGAAAAAGGAACATGAGAAATTGCATGTATTCGTAATTCTATTTAGCAGTATTTCATCAGTTGTACAGGATAGAAATACACAAGCCAATTCATCATCCATTCTAGCTAAGGTAAAGTTTTAGATTAGCATGGTATTTTGACACTGTTCTGTTGATGAGCACAACACGATATTAAGTATTTTATGCCCTTTCTAGCTTCAAACTTCAGTAATAGTGATATTGTTAAATCTGTTGATAAGATTTCTGAAGATCAAGTAGGGATTTGTTTATCTCTAGACTAATCTTATGCACAAAGATCAAACCCATAATTAAAGGAATTCAAAAATAAAGGCCAATTAAGCAATAAACAATGGCGCCAGTATGACCCAATCATTCAAATCAGAAAGACTCCATTAACATGATTCGTAAAACCAACACAATCAAATTTGGGGAAATGCGCACCTCTCCTCCAAGATAAGAAAGATCACCAGAAGATGTCAATGATGTATCATGGAATGCAGACCTTCCAAGAACCCTAACCATGTGTGGTTCCACCATATGCTTCCCTCCCAGTATCTTCAAAAGAGTCGTTTTTCCTAACAATATCAATTCACCGTCAGGTGAATTTCCTTTTCTTAACACATTTAAAACTTCATAAAAAGGAAAAAGAAAAACCTGCGCCATTTGACCCAACGAGCAAGCAACGGTCCCCGGCTTTCAGCGTCAGCGATAAGTTCTCGATTAATGGAGTAGATCCCGGTGGCGGATGGCCGTCGATTCCAGGGTATGTGAACTTAAGTCCGTTGATCTCTACTGTCGAATTTCTGGAATCCGCCATAGCCACAGTTAGATCAGATTTACACAGAAGCGAGATGCATAAAAAGGAATTAGTGGGTTGGTGGTGTCATAGTGGTTGAGTTTGGGCGCGTGTTTCGATCGGAACCGCAGAATGGTACACCGACTTGGGGAGGAAAGAGAGAAGGGGAGGCGCAATTAATACAGCCGTCAGAGGGCAGTTTCGTCATTCACAAAATTAGAGATTAAGAGCTCCGGTGTAGGAGTAGCGAGTCCAGGTCACAACGGCTCGGGTGATGCATGAACGTTTCAGCCGACCCATATCAAAAAATTGTTCACCTAAACTATCATTTATCCGATAATACTTTCACCCAAGGTATAGTCGGGGTGATCGGATGAGTTAGTTTATTTCGAGTTCATCCAAATAAATTAAGCTACTTTCAAAGTAGATGAAAAATATTACAATGTATGACGAAAATTAATTTTCAAACATAATATAGGGTCCGTTCAGAACACATTCATAGTACGTTCATCGCTAACACAAACAAACAATTAAAATTACGCGTCTTATAATTTAAAATATCAAAAGTTGAAACTAAGTTTTAACTATAAAACAAACTGTTTCATAAAGCATTTAAGTTATTGATTGAAAATACTCACGATTGTAATCTTTTATAAATCAAAATATATTAGAAACAATGAAATTAATATATACAATGTAACATTTATTAATTTATGTTTATACTTTGAAAGTTATTTATGCATATATGAAAAATGATTACCCTCAAGGTTCACTACCGAAAGGAACCAAATATTTTTAATTCTTAATAAAAGTATTACATTCATGGAAATCATCGTTATGTAATATGAAGCGGTTAAAACAATTCAAGAAGTGTTGCTTATATAAACATAATAATAAGTAATTCCAGAACATATAAAATGTAATTCATAATATTAAACCTAACATATTACAATATATGATCTTGATCGCATACTTAAATAGATATCAATAGACATCGTGGATGTGTGAGACAGGATAGGTTGAAACCCTACTAGAGTAAACTATTGTTCTTGGGAACAAAACCATTGAGTTGTTGCGTATTGGAACTCGAATGAGTTCGAACTAGGGCAAACTCCAAATTGTTTCGTACTATGGAAGTCGCTAGCGCTGATATAGGAAATTGACAAGGGATGAAACGTGAACCTCAAATTTCATAAATAATTACAAGACCAAATTATTTGTACACAATTGGGATTGAATTTAGAGAGATCGATGTAGTTATTTGAATCATTAAGTGCAAAGCCATATACAAATATATAAATAAAATAGCACAAATGAGAACACAGAAAAGAAACATAGAAATATGACTTGATTGACCAACAAAGAGGTAAATCGTTCAACTCCCCGTGGAGATCGACAGGGTTTAAAGGAGAATGATATATATTTTATGGATTGATCCATTCACGGTCAATCAAAATACATAACATCAACATATGTGATTTATAAAGTAATCACAGAACCTGAATCAATACAACAATACATAATAGAAATTCAATTCAGGTCAAATATATCCAAAGTTATATATACTCATGCTATGTAGGAAACATTCAACACACATCTCTCGTACTTTTAGGAAATTAAAATATTTATTTACGCAGCTCTCACATCTTGCAAACAAGCATCCTGCTGCACAAACAGACCTAGGAACCATGCTTGCGCAACTTTTGCATCACGTAATGGATGACCCTCGGACTGTTATGAATTAAGACATATTTATTAAAAAGGATAAAAAATAATTGATAGCATCCATTTTAACATCTTTTTCACCATCAATTTAATTCATCTCTTAACCTTTTGGGGCATATTAGCATAACTTATTGGCATATTTCCTTTCTCTTGTGTTTTGAAAATCTTCCGGTTAGTTTATGATATTGTAGGCATTCTAAGCGTTTGCTGGGATAAAATAAAGCTATTTGTGATATATTGACCTCAAAAACACTAAGGGTTTCCTTGCGGTCAAAGAAGTCAAGGTCAAGACATAGTTGATTGAGATCCGAGAGCAACGATCAAGTATTGATCGAGTCTTGTGCAGGTTGATAGATCACTATTAAACTAGTCAGCCAATTACCCCCTACACATGTTAAGAATTTAATTGTTATTCAAGAGCAACTATCTTCCAAAGCATTTCCAAAGTGATAGGTCGATTGGGCCGCACTAGTCGATCAACCGATTTCTGGGTCCCCGAACTACAAAGAGATCATTATTTTGGATCTTATTGTAGTTTTTTGTCTATCCTATTCCTATCCATTTTGGATATAATATCTTTTATGACAAAATGCACACCTGACTCTTCTCAATTAGTTTAGTTATTATTATTTCTTAGCTTTTATTGTCATAACACTATAAAATTCAGGCTCCAACCTCATTGATAAAACAAACTTTGGTTATTATACAAGAGTTGTTATCCATAGTTGAGGTCTTACAATCTTTGATTAATGAGCTGTGTGGAGTGAGCTACTTAAGCACGGACACCAACAAAGTAACTAAATTCATCGAAAGATTTGTACACCCTCTCGCACTTCACATCAAGTAGGGCAATCACTTATTATCAATGGCGGTTGTTAGGTAGGATAGGGGCATAGGGAGCAACAAATTGGAGAATGAAGGTTCCATCTACAATCTCCGGATCGTCTCAATTATCGCTAACTTGAATACTAGGCACGATAGAAAGAACACGTAGATTAGTCGTTGATGTGAAAGATGAGGAGTATCCGATCTTTTGCCGAGTTCAACTTCTCCGATTGTTAAATGAATCGGTCAATGAATTATTGGGCCAAAGAGGTGAAAATTAAATAACAATAATAATAATAATAATAATAATAATAATAATAATAATAATAATAATAATAAATTATTGGGCCAAAGAGGCGGAGGGATCGGATCCAGAATCTCGATCCATGGGTCTGGTAATAATCATCTGACCAAGGTGGAGAACAAACCGGTCAATGAATCTCGCTCAAAGGATAAACCCGCATGATTTCAATTGGCAACTTATTAGGAATTTCCGAGCGTCTTCCCACTATATTTGGATTTTTGTGCAAATTGCAAAGTTGTAGATCTTTGAAAGACTATCAAAAGTAGTTCCCGTACGTTTACTAGATCCAACCACAACAACGGGAATATCCGTTTTATTGAGATCGTGCAAAGTTTTCATGGATGGCTCGATAGGCATATCACGGATCGTATCATCCTCCCCTTCTTGACATCGAATTGTCCTTGACTCTAAGATATTTGTAACGCATGGGAGACGAGATGACAATGGAGGAAACATATCAACAAAATAAAGATAAAAAAAATCCTCAATGTTGCCCGTACGTACAAAACCCCCATAGAACCAAAATCGACCTCATCGAGTGCTAATAATATCAAATCATCTGGTTTTAATTGTAGTCTCCATGAACATTTCAATAATAAGATCATGATTAGGGATGAGCTTCACCTAGAAAGAGACATTGTCTAGTTTAAAACATCTTTTCCGCGTCTTCAATAGCATTTTTCGTAGCTTCATCCATGTCTTCACAAAGTAGATCTCCATTATCATTTGCATAAGTATCCCATCTAAAATAATCATTGATGCTGGAGCATCTAGTAGCTCTCCTTCATCTCCTTGCACCTATGAGCACACGAGCAAGAGGAGACGAGTTACCAATGAGGAAGACCAAGACCGAGACGCGGAGAGGAGCAACTGAGACCGAGACTTAGACATGGACGTGAAGAGAGAGGTTATTCAAGATACATATGAAGAGGAAGTGCGTTGGGCTTCTTTTGAAGGAAGATGATTTCGGGCTAATTTAAGTGGCTAAATTAGGCCCAATTTGTTTATTATTTTTCATCCCATTCTTGGACATCTTTTAATTAAGATGTGCTTGTATTTTAATTATTGTTTTTGGCTTTTTAAGACTTGTTAGTTCAACCCTTTAGTTTGATCTTATCTATTAAAGATTTGATCTTATCTTATCTTATCTTTTTAGCTAGCTTGGGTTGGATATTAGATTTGGCCCATAGCCCGTAGGAAACCCTGGAGAACGTCCAACATGCCTATATAAGGCCATCCAGGACGTCATTCTTGCTTACCCTTGAATGAAATTAAACCTAATACTTTTTAGTATTGTTCTCTCTTCTCTCCTTAGTCTTTTCGTGGAATCGATACATCTTTACTGTGCGGATTGGTGGAATCTCGTTCGCCTAACAACTTGAACTGCTTTGAGTCGTGTCACTTGGATTGGCAAGTTGGTGCTCTCAATCATTTCCAGGTGACTTCTCGTGCTTTAGGGACAATCACTCCCTTTTGTGTGAGATTATAGCGGAAAGGCTTCTTCTTTCATTCCAAGTTATGTGTTAGGGCCTTAGTTTTCCTAGTGTGCTCTTGGTTGTCTTAAGGGCTCGACCAGATATATCCAGCTACGATCCATCACAATCACCGCTTCGTCCATCTCTTCATCTTTCTTTCTTTCATATCTCTCCTTTCGTTTCTAGTGTTGAAAGATCGGGCAACCTCACGGCTAACCCCGTATCAAATTGGTATCAGAGCAAAGGTTCATCAACATCCTCTAAACACACGTCCCATACACAAAACAAACAAAAAATCGAGCTTTCAAGATCCGTTAAGAAGGGTCTACACAAAAAGAGTCACCGGAGCAGGATCCGTAACGGTTAGTTCTACTATTCTCGTTATTTTCTGCATTTTTCGATTCCGCATTCAATTTGTTGAAAAGAAAGATTCTTTGTGGCCTATTGTTAAATTTTCATACACTTTTTGCCAAAATATTCGACTTTTTTCTCGTATTGATCGAAATCTAACCCATACCACCACAAAACACCCACCCTCCGCCCATACTCGCCGCTTGGCACCGCCGACGCCGCCTTCCCCGCAACTGCAACCTTGCGCCGTCCGTCCGAGACTTTGGCCTCCACAAAACAGCCGCCCTCCCCTTTTTCGGCCTCACTAGCGCTGCCCATCACAGGCCGCCCGCTTCTGCGCTGCCGCCTACCGAGGCTTCGGCCTCCCTCACCCGTGGCTTCGGCCGCCACCTGCTACCCTCTTATGCCGCAGCCGTCACACCTCAAAACCTTACCCGAAACCCTAGCCGTCGACTACGTCGTCGCTAAACCCTAACCCTAACCTTAGCCGTCAACTCCGACGCCGCTAAACCCTAACCTTAGCCGTCAACTCCGACGCCGCTAAACCCTAACCCTAGCCGTCGACTCCGTCGTCGCTAAACCCTAACCCTAGCCCGTCCGATTCATTCTTAAACCGGCCCATTACCAAACTAGCCCAACTCATCTCGGCCCATCAACCGAGGTCCAACAAAAAACCCCGAACCGAACCCAAAGGGTTCACCGCCTGCCCGCCGCTGCTCTGC
The DNA here is from genome assembly GCA_002319775.1 of Fagopyrum tataricum. Lineage (NCBI taxonomy): Eukaryota > Viridiplantae > Streptophyta > Magnoliopsida > Caryophyllales > Polygonaceae > Fagopyrum > Fagopyrum tataricum. Next base: position 53,709,087 of record CM008281.1, on the reverse strand, counting down.
CGCCGCCGCCGCTCAGCCACCGCTCCCTTGTGTTTGTCTAGTCTCGCAAATTCGTAAGTCAAAAAAAAAAAAGAGAGAGAAAGGTCAAAGGCCGTACAAAAAAAAGAGGTCGAAGACCTTCGTAAAAAAAAAAGAAAAAAAAAAGACGTTACTTGCGAGATAAGTCATTGAGTTTTTTGTAGTTGTTCCGTTGTTCATCTTATTATTCCCTGAGGCTTTTGCTATACCCCTGGGAACCCTGCAGAGCATTGTTACTATCACTTTTTTCCCTTGACATCTATCACTTTTTTTCCCTTGACATCTTTTGTTACATCCCTGGAAACCCTGCATCCTTGCAGGGCAATTGCTAATCATCACTTTAAGAACATTGACTTTTTGCTATATTCCTAGGAGTTCCCTATATCCCTGCAGGGCAACAATTCAAGACCTTTCACCCCTTTCCCTTTGTCCTTTTTCTTTTCTTTTTTTCTTATTATTACCTTTTTCCTTTTATTGCCTTTTTCCCTTTTCCTTTTATTTATTGTATTTAAATTTTTCGTAAGGCCTCAATTTGTCTTTTGCTTTGAGCTAATTATTTTGTTGGTTAAGAAATATGCAGACGAGTTTAGTTTTGCTTTTTCTAGCTAGCACCACATAAAAGGCCGTTTTTCTTTGAGATCTGAGTCATTTCCCTTTTTTTTCTTGAACGCTGTCACTTGTTGTTGTTTGAGACATTTTACTAGTAGATCCACAGTGATCCTCCCAATCCGGCTAAGAGGAGTTGCGAAGCCTACGAGATAGGTTTTTGAGCGAAACACTTGAAGAGGGTAGCTTAGGAGATTTCTCTTTTAACTAACCTTAACGTGTTTGCTTGCTTTGTTTGAGTAATGTCTGCTTCAGGAAGGGAGAATGAGAAGCGGATACCCGATGCTCCACGTGCTATAGACGTTTAGACTATGCTAGCCCAAATCACGGATAGGCTAGATGTTGTAGAGGCACGTGGTGAGAGGACGCCCGTGAGGAACGATCCACCACCACCACCACTACCCTATCAGCCACTTCCACTTCGGGCCAACCCCGGAACTATGCAACCTAAGTGATTCTTACGGAGAGAGTTGGACTATAATGATGGTCATCCCATACTAGAGACTGAGGTGTATTCTAAAGCTAAGGTAAAGATACCACGTACCTTTTGAAGGGAAGTGTGATGCTGATGTGTACCTTATTTGGGAGGCTAAAGTAGAACAGATCTGGAGCTGTCATAATGTTTCAGACACTAAGAAGGTACAATACGCTGCCCTTGAATTTACTGGTTATGCTTTAATGTGGTGGAATAACTGGTTGAAGGAAAGAAGACGAGCTTTAGACATAGATATCAACATGTGGGAACAGATGAAGGTCATCATGAGAGCCCGATTCGTTCCACCTTTATCATGGGAGAGACCTTAAGCAAGTAACTACGAGTGCAGAAGAGGTATATGCAGCCATGGAGATGGCTATAGTTCGAGCCGACGTACAGGAAGATGAGGAAGCTATTATGGCTCGTTATCTTAGGATATTACATCCTTACTTAGCTCATGAAATAGAACTGTATGCTTATTCTAACCTGACGGATTTGCTACATCTCGCTGTGAGAGTGGAAAAGAAGCTGAAAATACGAAGTCAGGATAGGAGATCTCACAACACCACGTGGAGAAGTGCCGGCCGAGACTACGGCCGAGATTCTGCCAGTTCCGGCCGAGATGCTGGCAACAGCAGCCGAGATGCCAAGACCCCGCTCCTGCCCGCAGCTGCTTCTACAATGGGCAAAACTATTACCCCGACACCGCAGGGAAGTGGTTCTAGTTCCTCTACTAGATCTAGAGACCTCACTTGTTTTAAGTGTGAAGGACGAGGTCACATGGCGAGAGAATGTCCCAACAAAAGGACCTTGTTTATCAATGAAAAAGGATGTTATGAGTCGGATTCAGAGGAAGAGGAAGAGGAGAGACCGGTCTTACTCGCTGAAAATGATGAAGAGGAAGAGGACCAGCCGGAAGAAACATTCGCTTCTGGATTATGCCTTCATTCCAGTAAGATCGTTCCTGACCCTTGTATTAATTTGAGTACTTTAGATTCTGTTTCTCCTAATATTTCTATTGCTACACATGATCTAGATATACCTGCTGAAAATTGTAGTCATGATCCGGAGATATCTAAATGCTTACATATTAATACCATTGCTGAAATTGTTACTCCACCTTCTATGTGTTTAAGTGATGTAGTACCACCTACTATGAATGCTGGAATTGTAGGGAATATTGCTGAAATTTATTCACATATGTTAGTCCTTGTTGATGCACTTGATTTACTTGCTGATTTTGTTGAGCATCCAGCTGAAATTGAGACAGGGAAGGCCACGATTGAGGCCGAACAAGAGGCCGTACCCCACAGCTCACAGGGAGAAGAATTAACGAGTATTATATGTGCCCCTCACCTTTTTACTAATGTTGATTTGACTGACTGTTTTGTGATTCGGAGAGCTTTGAGTATCATACCTTCTCTAGATGAAGATAATCAAAGATAAAACTTGTTCCATACACGTTGTTTGGTTCAGGGAAGAGTATGTAATATGATCATTGATAGTGGGAGTTGCAACAATCTAGTAAGCACAGAAGTTGTCAGTAAGCTGCAGTTGAATTCCATTCAACATCTACGACCTTACAAGCTCAGATGGATGAATGATTGTGGAGAAATTAAAATAAATCGACAGGCTCATATCACGGTGAAGATTGGAGCCTATGAGGATACAATCCTATGTGATATTGCACCCATGCATGCATGTCACATCTTGCTTGAAAGACCATGGGAATATGATAGAGATGTAACCCATAAAGGAAAAATTAATCGTTATTGTTTCACTTCTCAGGGTAAAGATTTCATACTAAAGCCCACGACTCCCACAGAGGTTACTGACTACTACGAAAAAGAAGAAGAACAAGGGAGAGGATACCAAGAAGAAGGCGCTGATCATCACCAACACAAATCCTCCCAAGAATTCAATTCCTAACCCTTATACTTTCCCCACTTACAGCTATGTATATCAGGAAATCTTATCCTCTTGGCAAAGTGTTGGCATGGTAGAAAGTCTAGTAGAGTCGTTCTATGGACTTCGGAAATCATTGAAGTACATGTGACTGCGGAGGTTGAGCTACCCACACGTATACCCATGTTTTATCCATATGATATGGAAAACAGGGAGATTTTCTCATCTCTTCGATATAGGACATTAAGACTTATTGATGTCACCCTTGTGCCTAAGACTGATGGATGTTGTACCTTGACCATTTCTGTAGGAACTGATGAATGGCTATCATGCCACCAGACTACATAGTAGTTCCACCCGTCCTAGAGATGAAGGTAGTACGTACCCAAAGAAGACGTATGGGTAGACGTTATGGAGATAGAGCCTGAAGAGTTCAATGACTGGGAGATCAAAGAACCAGATAGGATGCAAGACGAGGAAGAAGATCCGATAGAGCCGTCATATTCTAGTCATACGACCGAAGATTGAGACGGAGATTCCTCAAGCTCAAGTAATCCAAACGACCCATTGCAGCGCATATCAAGTCCATATTCCGTGGATTTGTGGTCGAATTCTTTCCAAGAGAGGGAGAATTATGCAGGAGCATCTACTAGCTCTCCTTCATCTCCTTGCACCTATGAGCACACGAGAAAGAGGAGACGAGTTACCAATGAGGAAGACCGAGACGCGGAGAGGAGCAGCCGAGACCGAGACCGAGACATGGATGTGAAGAGAGAGGTTATTCAAGATACATATGAAGAGGAAGTGCGTCGGATTGCTTTTGAAGGAAGATCATTTTGGGCTAATTTAAGTGGCTAATTTAGGCCCAGTTTGCTTATTATTTTTCAGCCCATTCTTGGACATCTTTTAATTAAGATGGGCTTGTCTTTTGATTATTGTTTTGGGCTTTTTAAGACTTGTTAGTTCAGCCCTTTAGTTTGATCTTATCTATTAAAGATTTGATCTTATCTTATCTTATCTTTTTAGCTAGCTTGGGTTGGATATTAGATTTGGCCCATAGCCCGTAGGAAACCCTGAAGAACGTCCAACATGCCTATATAAGGCCATCCAGGACGTCATTCTTGCTTACCCTTGAATGAAATTAAACCTAATACTTTTTAGTATTGTTCTCTCTTCTCTCCTTAGTCTTTTCGTGGAATCGAGACATTTTTACTGTGCGGATTGGTGGAATCTCGTCTGCCCAGCAACTTGGACTGTTTTGAGTTGTGTCACTTGGATTGACAAGTTGGTGCTCTCAATCATTTCCGGGTGACTTCTCGTGCTTTAGGGACAATCACTCCCTTTTACGTGAGATTATAGCGGAAAGGCTTCTTCTTTCATTCCAAGTTGTGTGTTAGGGCCTTAGTTTCCCTAGTGTGCTCTTGGTTGTCTTAAGGGCTTGACTAGATCTATCCAGCTACGATCCATCACAATCACCGGATCATTCGTCCATCTCTTCATCTTTCTTTCATATCTCTCCTTTCGTTTCTAGTGTTGAAAGATCGGGCAACCTCACGGCTAACCCTGTATCAATCATCCAACAACTGTTTCTCATCTTATTCATCAAAATCCATGGGAGAACATTAGTGCATTAAAACCTGGGCAAAATACGAATCTTAGAAAGTTGGGCCGTTTTCTACAAATAAAATCCGTGAGAAGAATTCGCAAATATCACAAAGCAGGAGGTCAAATTTGCAAATATCAAAATTAGTTGTTGAAACCCTAATTTCTTCTTCGTTATCGCAAGTGACGGCGCTAGATGGTTTTTTCCAACAAGAATAGCGGCAGCCCGGGAATGGACAAAGATGTGGCGGTTGCGAGTCAACGGCGGTGGACAATGAAGACTACTGCAATATGCTTGACTTTATCGGAGGCAACAAAATTTTGTTTCCTACAAAAATAAATGGGAAGCCTTGACATTGATGACATTCGTAGCAAGTACACTTGTACAAACCCGGACCCGAGCTGGACTTTTGAAAAAAAGTTACTTGTATTTCCGGGATGGACTCAAACGAAGCACGAAATTTGGCCTTATGTCTTGTCTGTACCTGCCCAATCTGGGTTTCGGGCCAAGCGGGTACCATTTATATATTTTTTTTGAAAAAAGAAAAAATTATACATATTAAATATTAAATGAATAAAATTATAATATATAAATTAAAGTAGCATAATGGTCGTGGACATTTGAACCTTACCTTGGAGTATTAGATTTGATTCCTCCCATTCGCTTTTATATTTTACCCATTCAGATTTTTTAAATTAAATAAAATGGGTTTTTCGGCCGGGCTCAATGGCCCAAGCGGGTCTACACCCTTGCCCGCACCCGTTTGGTGGGCTTGGTCGGCCGGGCTCAATTGCCCGGATGGGCCTCCCTAATCTTCCATACTCACCCGTTTTGTCGGGCAGATGGGCATGCCCGCGTTTGCCTAGGTTTAATGGCAAGGTTGGATGTGCAGATGTGAACAAAGAGTGTTGGTGGTCTGCGTTGTTGGAGACCGGTCGAGATTAGGGAATATCTTTAGTGATGCTCTACTTTGCGTCTTCCCGCGAGAAAGAACTTTCCCGGCGAGGAGAAGGTACGTGTTGTCAAGGACTATGGAGGAAATCCGGCGAGGAGAAGACTGCTACAACTTTTTTTTCTTTTTTGTGGGAGGGGTGAGTACGGACGTTGGTGGACAACGATGAACTCTCTGACGAGCAATTGTTGCTCTGATACCATATGATATGAAAGACGAGAGGTGTCCCGATCTTTTGTCAAATTCAACTTCTCATATTGTTAAAAGACTAATATTTGGATATATGTTAATTGGTTCGACAAGGAACTAAATGAAAAAGGCAATACATGCGCTTATTAACCTAATTCAAGTGTGTTTTATTAATAAGACGAAAGTCATAACTTATAGCATTTACAAACGATAATAATAGAAAATAAAATAAACCATCTAAACTAATGCAAAATAATATTAAAAAAACTAAAATATATTAACTAACCACACGAATACAAAAATAAATTATCTTAAGAAATAAATAAACTTAACTTAGACATAAAATAAATAAACTAAAATAAATAAATAAATACACAATTTAATAATAAATAAACCATCCGGACAAGAAGACGGACAAGTCGGATCCAAAATCTCGATCCATTGGTCTCGTAATAGCAAATCATCAGGCCAATGTGAAGGATGGACTGGATATTGAACATCGCTCCAAGAATGAACCCATAGGATTTTCAAATGTCGGCTTATCGAGCATTTTCGAACATCTTCCCACCAGATTTAGACTTTCGTGCGAATTGCAAATTGTAGATCTTCGAAAGACATCGAAATTAGTACTAGTGTGTTTTCTAGATTCAACCATAGCAACGGAAATATCCATTTTACTGAGATGGTGCAAAGTTGTCGTGGATAGCTCAATAGACATATCACGGATCGTATCAGTTGTAGGGCAATAATCATTACTCTTTCGGACAATCACTACGTTGGAGGTGAGTGGAGCATGTGTTGTGTCTTGGTGGAAAATGAGTTATTGAGGCAATGCATGACTTTAAGTACAACATGGTGGAGGCCATCAAAGGGGGAGACTAGGAAATGAACCCGCCAAAGGAATACGAGTAAAAAAAAAGTGGTCGGTATACCTTAAATTAGAAATGATCTTGGATCTTCAAAAACACAACAAGATGAGTTAGACAACAAAGCAAGGATATATGCCGGGTATGTCAAAATGGATTCAGATCCTAGCCCACACAAGGAAGGCTAGAAAAGTTGGGCCAAATGTGAAACCATAAGAGTATAAGACAATAGTTGATTGGACGATTTGTTTGGAGCTTGACAAACCACTTTTGCTTTTTTTTTTGTTGCTAAACACTTGCAAACAAGAAAATAACAAAATTTGACTCCCATTCTTAAAGTGAAGACGGGGTAGAGCAACCGAAATTTCACAAACACAACTTATGTACCTTTGACAAGATTCAAAGATGAATTTTTTTTGAAAATTTTCTAAAGCACTTTTGTAACAAGAGTATATTGTTTTTTCATATATCGGGCCCTTGACCTTTTGAAATTTGACTATTTACTTTTTTTGCATGTGTATTGGTTTTAAATTCAATTGCTTAAATTTTGGTCTTTGATAAATCCATAAAGTATCGACTTTGAAACGGTCCATAAAATGGAGTTTTAAAACGTCCCTTTTTATTTGTACTAGAGACTTGTTACTAAAATATCAACCATCACCAACACTTCGGATACGCTGATGAAGGGATGCACTTTCCAATACGATAGTACCAATTCAAATAAATTACCAATCATCCTCATCACATAGTGAATACAGAGCGAAAATACGTTAACATATAAAGTTGTGTAAAAGCAAAATAAGAGGGAAAAAATCTAGGATGTCAGGAACCAAAAAATACTAGGAATTTTTTTTTTGAAATTCAAAAAAATAAATTAAATAATCATTTTTTTGTAAAAAAGACAAAAGGAAGAAAAATATGTAAATGAATCAAATTCTAAAATAACAACAAAGTGGGTGATAAATGCACAATTTTTTTTAAAAAAGTCTCAAAACAATGTTCCGACTTTTGATACTAGTTTGATGTAAACAAAATGTATAACTCTTGAATCTATTTGTGCTGATCCGATCTCTCGAATGAGATTCATTGTCGAATGCAATGGAGAACCAAAGCCTCATTAATACTCGGATTCTAAGACTGATATGTCATAAACCCGACCCGAAACAAGGGTATGAAAATCGGTATAATAGCACAATTAACAACGTATTCCTTGTCAATACTCGAGAACTAAGAGCTAGTATATCATAAAAAGCGTAGAGAATATCAAATGCAAATTAATTGAATTGAAAAATTAAAGGAGGAAACACAAAACTCAAAACAATGTTTTTTTTTGATATTGTATGGTAAGATATTAGACTGGATCATCTTCTAGAGACTCTCCAACCTAAGACATCCTTTTAGATGAGATCTTCCACCAGGGGGTGGCCGGTGAAGAAACTTGCGGGTAGCCAGGTCCCAATTCCACGAGCTTATCGGTAACACAATTAACTTCCCTAAAGACGTGACGCATCATGACTTGATGAAAACAAGCCATAATGTTAGAAATATCCTATATAATAAGGTCAAGTTCCCATGGGGTTCCCACTTTTTTTTTTTTTTATAACAAAATTGATATTTGTAAGGTTATCCCCTTGGACTTAAATTTTAGTAATTTTCAAATCACATTCTTTGATCAGACATTCCCGTAACGCACATCCTTTAGCATGGGGGACCGATATGTTTCCACATTGTCCATAACCAAGGTTAATGGTTGAAGCATGTTGATCTCTAAGGATAAATTCGAAGGTTGGTTCTACATATCCATGTTTAGAGCCATCAAAATTTAGTTTGGTGAATTCATTTCCGGGTTTAATCCAATAATTATTCCAGGTTTTCCTTTTTGTTCTTAGGTGTGCTTGGTTTACTTTGAACCTCCTTTGTTCGCTTCTTGTCAATCCTTTATTGCAAATTTGCAATTGAACAACAAAATCCATGTTTAGTGGTTTCTTATTATTAAAAATACTTTAATTTCTAGTGAGCCAAATAATCCACCAAGTCATGGCCAACAATACTAGTGTTTTATCATCTATTTCATCTATAGAATAATAAACATATTTAATAGCGGTCATTATCTCCGGAGGAAGAGAGTTTCATAGTTTGTAGTCTAGTTTCTAGGAGTCCCATTTGTTTTCACAAATGTAATTGCTAATTGTTTATTCCTCATCAATAGCAATATTATTCTTAATTATTTTAACGAGTGGTTGATCCGACACCCAATGATTTTGCCATCACATGCACTCCATCGGAAACCTAACTCAAATCTAGGTTTAAGATTCATAAGTTTCTTCCATTGACAAGAAGTATTTGGTAGTTTTGTAGTTCCATAAAAAGGAATCTTTGTGGGTTTCTTTTCGTTTATGACCTTAACCAAAATATTATCAGATTCCGCCATAATTTTTCATAGTAGTTTTATTTGGAAGACCTTATTCACATCCTCTTATTTCCAGATATACACTCCACCTCTTTATTAAAGTTTGCAGAATTTGTCCTAGTCGGTAAGAGGGTGGAAAATGAACCCTTTGTTTCATAAGAAAGTTGGCTTTATTTGATCTAATTCGTCTTGAGTTAAAATTGTTGGAGCAAGCTATCGCCAAAAACCAACTTAAGAGAAAACAACTAGTGTGATAAAATATAGAGATAATTGAGGTAGTAGTGTAGATTTTTTATTTAGGGTATTAAGTATCTAGGTATAAATAGGATTTTTAGAATTATTTTACCCTTTTCGCTCCTCTATTTTCTTCGTCTCCGCTCTCTCACCTCTCTTCTCGATCGCCATAGATCGGCAGAGGGAGTCCCGATTCCAGAGTCATAGAGCCAGAGTCTTGATTTTTCCATCATTCTTCGGCGGGGATAAGGTTGCTTTCACAGTGGCCGGTTCAGCGGCAAATTCCCGATCGTCTACGGCGTCGGCTTTCGGCTCTATCTCTCAGCTCTCACTTCTTCCGTCGATTCCCCCCTTGCTCGCCGCATTCTTAGCTTTGGCAGTCGCCCAATTTCTCAATCTCTTCACTACCTGGTTCGTACGTCCCGCTCTTTAGCATGTTCTCTCGATCTGGGATTGTTTACAGGGAGTAACAACCATGCTTTCTCGTTAAACTATTTTATCATGGTACTTTGCCTAATGTCATAGTTTAGCCTGATACTACTGTTTATGGGTTTCACAGAGGAATTGGTTCAAGAGCTGGTTGAAATGTTCAAAGCGGAACTTATTTTGAAGGTAACTTTCAATTGTTTTGCAATTCAGGCACCTCTATGAGTTTATTAAATGCTCTAGATCGAAGCAGCAACAACATTGCTGAAAACCGTAGAACACTTGTCAATCTTGCTCAGAAGTTGGCTTTGCAGCATTGGCTATTCTAGATTTCTCATCTTATATGTTTTTTATACAAAACTGTTTATGATTAGCAAACAATCAGCTATTTGAAAGTCCGATTGGTGATCACTTTATAACTAATTGATGCCAACAGATGAGTAGATTCGGTATAGTTTAGGAAAACTATCTGTAATTCCATGAGGAGAAAACAAAAGAATAATGGATAAACAGTAGAAATGAAGCCATAATTACAGAAAAAGTTCAGTTCAGTTTCAGATGATTTGCTGAATCAAGCTTATTAAATAATGTAGCGAGGGATTTCACATAAGTCATCATCACAGAAAAATCAAAAGCAATGTCCATCAAATTGAAGTTATATTCATTGTACTTTTACACAATGATTCGTCTTAAAATGCCAGCCGTATTAGATATCATCATATAAACAAAAAGCGGTAACACGACAAAATCTGTAACAGAAGAGTAACAAACGGCAGAGGATACAAATATCATATACAATGAAATCAGAAATCACTAGAGGCTTCAATTCTATTCTTCTCTCTCCACGTGCATCCTTAATGCTATTTCCATTAAAAAAAAACATTCATCTATGTTCATGTTGTTTGCTGGAACGTGGTCAAATGTGTACTATTCATTTCATTTCGTGTAGATCTAATTATTCAACTTAACACCAAATTTACCAAATTAGATACAATATACATAGAATTAAGTTATAGAGATGAGCCCCCGTTTGGTTGTAACTCCGGAAACGGAAACGGAATGAAAACGAATCTAGTCCATATATGTAATTTGTTCATGGAATTATTCCGGTTGGTTTCATGCAAAATACACTTGATTCCCCCTACTTTGTTACCCTATAGGGTATTAAAGCTAATCAAATTCTACTATAATTAGTTCAAACCACAAGTAATGATTCCCAACAACTTCTGAATATTTACTATTCATTTCATGCTCTTAACATTTAAGTCAAACTTTTACTAATCTTACGATCATATAAATCAAGCTTAAGTGGAAATTAGAAGATGCAAGATTGAATGTTTTTGTTTATATAACACAACAGAGATTTGTAGGTATATTTTGATAAAACTGTTGATAGTGTCCTGGTGTAATCCACATTAATTTCCAAGGTCAACTCTTTTTTTTAATCTTTAATTAAGGCTTGATTCTGATAATTCTTTTTCTCCATGTTAATATGACGGTGAAGATGGTTTTGTTTTCAGTTACTCCTGGATAGCCTGACTCAATAACTGATGATGCTAAAGCTGTAACACTTGCTGGTAGTGGTCAGGAAGTGGCGTGGCATTATGCACAACTTCAGTTTCATTAATGGGGCGCTTCAGCAAGGCTAGAACATACCTGATTAGCATCAATCCTGGGTACGAGCGTAGACAGATGAAAAGGATATATACTCTCCTATACTTGAAGCTATCTTTGCTATTTACCTAGGATTCGAGTGGATCCAGGTAACAAATCATTAATCTTCCTTGTCATCCTCAAACAGAAGTGAAAATACAAAGCAAATTTTAATCTTTTGCTTTGAATCATTTGGGAAGACAAACGACATACTTGCACCTATGGTGACACATGGGATATACTCTGATGTTGTACTAGGACATGGGCTATGGAAGATCCATGATCACAAGCTTAGGTTTCGGCAGCGAGTCCTACAGCTGAAATCAGATAGGAAAAATAACAGAGTTTGAAGGTTCACTTCAGAAACCGTTTTGTATTGAGTTTGTTTTTTTTTTTTGGTAGAGTTATTAGAAATTATGTATATTTGTATAAGATGTGAAGTTTGTAAGAAATGTACAATATTGTAATTGAAATAAAAACATGGTTAATTTACAGGATAGAATAGCTAATATAGTTTGTCTATTTTGACAGAGATATGCTTTTTTTTTTTGGAGCTTTTTAAGTATTCCTTTTGACTTACAATGCACATAGTTAATTTTGTGTTAGTACTTGTAGGCATGCTATGTCAACAGGTGACATGACTAGTGTCTATATAGTATTAAAGATTAGATGTAAAAGTTCCCTTACATATTTGCCACTTGTCAATGTAATTTGTGAAGGTAATAACAGCCATAGTATGATTAGTCGGAAAGTTTGGATAAGAAGATGTTAGGAACTTGAGAAGATTGTTCAAATTTGGCCTTCACTTGGCCACCTAGTTGATTCTTCTTTTGAGTTCAAATTAATCTGCAGCATAGGGATTTTTGTAATTGCAAGTACGGAGTTTTGCATTATAGTATGTCCGAAAGGTTGAGAGGTAGTACCATTTGCACAAGTTAATAATGACTTATGGAACGTTGGATATTAAAATCGAGAGGTAGTACCATTTGCACAAGTTAATAATGACTTATGGAACGTTGGATATTAAAATTGGATAACATAAGTAAATTTGGATGTAGAACGTTGAGTATTAAAATCAGGTAACAATAACGGAGCTAAGTGGGACCGCTAACTAATTTTGTAAAAATAGGTTTAAAGACGGTTGATGGGTTTATATAATTTTGTATAAATGAATATTATATAATTAAAATGTGGGACCGCTAACTAATTTTTATACGGAATAAGGGTGGGTTTTTTGTGCTTACAAAAGACTTTTTACGGGTGGATTTTGTTAATTAATGATACATCAAATAATTTGTTGCAAATACCTATTTTATGGGTGATTTTTAGTACACTAAATTATATATATATATATATATATATATATATATATATATATATATATAATGAATTTTTTTATCAGAACTTTTGAGTAAAGATAAATTTGTACACAAATATTTTGTTATACGTGTTGTTAGGCATGGGCACGGTTCAAACCGAACCGCCGGTTTTCAAACCGGCCCAAACCGCCGGTTTGGCAAACCGGCAGTTTAGGTTTGGCCGGTTCGTCGGTTTATGTTTCGGTTTGTGTTTTCCAGAAACCTAAACCGGCGGTTTGAACCGGCCAAAACCGTCGGTTTGGGCCTCCAGCCTTTTTATTTTAAAAAAAAAGCTCAACGACTCTTTTTTGAGCCGTTGGGGCCTTATTTTTTTTAAAAAAATAAAAATAAAAAAATAATAATAACCCCACCCACAACTTATCCTAATTTCCTATAAATACCCATTCTCTCTTCCTCTAAAAATCACACAATCTACAACTCATCTTCTCTACTCTCCTAATCTCTTATTCTCAAATTCTCGATTCCTCGTATTCTCGTTATCTCGATTTCTCGTAATGGCAAACCCAAGTGATCAAATTCCCTCTTCTCAATACTTTCCTAGCACCTAAGAGAGCGAAACACAAATGCCCGACAATCCCGATGTTACCGAAGTTCCACGAAGAAGTCTCCCCCCTCCGAAAATGCTTACATCCGAGGGGGAGCCGGTGAACGATTATTGTCAAGTGGCATGCAACTATTGCCCGAAGGTGTACATGTGGAAGGTGAAGGGCGGTTACGGGACATTGCAAACTCACATGGCAAACGTCAATCCGGAGAAGCTCGGGATTTCACGGGGACAAACACAATTGTTCCACGGGTTTGCATCTTCTACCTCTCATTCTCCTTTATTTACATATAATCATAGTGAAGAAAGTTTAGGATTGACCGATGTTATTTGTTCACATTCATTACCGTTTTATTATGCCGAATATGAAGAAGTTAGGGAATATAACACTAGATATCTTCAACCTTCTTTTAAACCAACTTCTAGGAAAACCGTTTCAAAATTAGTTACTAAATCTTACTTAAAAAAGAAAGAAATTTTTTTATCGAATTTGGCTAGTTTTGAACATCAAGTTTCAATTTGTAGTGATATTTGGAGTACACAATCACAACAACATTTTTACATGGGCATTACTTTACATTTTATTGATAACGCTATGTTTTTGCATAAATATGTTATTGGATTTCGGCATTTTAATCAAAAACATAATGCACTAGGCATTGCAAGCATGATTAAAACGGTTTTACAAGAATATAATTTCCAACATAGAATTTTTTCATATTCTTGATAATGCATCCGCAAATACTGCCGCCGTAAACCATTTGGTTGAGGATGCGGGACAACATATAAAAACTCCTTATACTCATCAAAGATGTGCATGTCATATTTTAAACTTATGTGTTCAAGATGGACTTATGGTTTTAGGAAATATGCTAAGCCCAATCAAACTTGTTATTGATCATATTTGGCATGACTCCGATTTAAGAAGAAAATGGAGAAATTTATGTTTAACAAAAATGTTCATCCTATTGCTTTTTCAAAAGATGTTGGAACTTGTTGGAACTCGACATACAAACTACTTTGTGAAGCCGTACGTTATAAAGTTTTGTTACAAGAATTTGCTTCAATTCACGTACCTTGGTCAATTTTAGATGATGAAAATGTTTGGGAAACTTGTGCCCATATTTGTAATGTTTTAAAAACTTTTAATGATGCAACTATTACCATGAGTTGTGTTTACACTCCAACATCTCATAGATTTGTAGAAATTGCCGTTAACGTTGCCGAAGCTTTTGTAAAATGTTTTAACATACCTTGCCTCATGGATTGCATGTTTGATATGAAAGATAAATGACTTAAATATTATCAAGACATTCCCATGATTTATCTTGTAACCACCGTTTTTGATCCTAGACTTAAACTAGATGGTCTTTCCGATTTATTGACTTGTTATTATGATTGTTTGTGTGTAAACTTAACACAAGAAAACATTAATGTTCCTAACATTGTGCAACAAGTTAATACCGAAATTGTAAAATTACTTAGTACATTTGAATCTAGTGCTAGCTCTTCTTTTACCGCACCTAGTCCATCTCCCTCTTCTACTAGTTCATCTTCTTCTCTTTCACTTGCACAACAAATTTTTGCTAGAAGAACAAAAACACCTAGACATTCATCTTCAAATGCGGAATATCAAGATTATCTTAACACTTGTTTTAATTTTGATGATAATGTTGAATTTGATATTTTGGATTGGTGGAAGAGATTAGCTCCCAAATATCCAACCTTAGTTAAAATTGTACAACAAATCATGGTCGTGCCTGCATCAACGGTTGCGGTGGAGCAAGCATTTAGCCGAGGTGGGAACATTCTCGGTCACAACCGAACTCAATTGAAGCCCGAGAAGTTGGAGATGCAAGTTTGTATTCAAGATTGGATAAGGGAGGCTAAGCGGAAACAACGGAATGCACCGGTGTACGACTCCAAATCGGATTCCAACTCCGAAGACGCCGACACTACTTCCGAGTCCGACATCGAAAGGTAAGCGGGATTAAAAAAAACTCGGAAGTCCGAAAAAGGTAAGCCAAGGTAAGAGAACTACGTGGACTTTGATTCCTCTTAATCCCGAGAGGATACGTAGGCAACCGGGAAACCGGTTCAAGCCCTTTAATTTTTCCGAGTTTTTTGTTAAATTGAATTTATGTTTCTTTTATTTAATTGGTATAAATTTTAATTACTAGTTTTTTTTATACTATTTTTTTTTATAGTAATTTTTTATTTTTATATAATATTATTATTATTTTTTTAACATTATGACCTTGTATTTAATTTTTTTTTAATAAACCGTGCTAAACCGTCGGTTTGCCGGTTTAAAGGGCACCGGTTTCGGCCAAACCTAAACCGCCGGTTTCATCGGTTTAGGTTTGCAGCCCAAGCCTACGTGTTGCGGATACATACTCCTTTATTACACAAATATTTCTGAGTGTGTTGTTTTAAAATAAAAATAAAAAAAACTCTTTTATTACATTTACCCCCGTTTGGTTGTAACTATGAAAACGGAAACGGAATGAAAACGAATCTAGTCAACATATGTACTTTGTTCATGGAATCATTCCGGTTGATTTAATGCAAAATACACTTGCTTCCTCTTACTTTGTTACCCTATAGGGGTATTAAAACTAATCAAATTCTACTGCAAATAGTTCAAACAGCAAGAAATGATTTCCAACAACTTCGTGAACCCTACACCGATGCCGTCCACATTGAGAAATATCGTGGCAAACGAGTAATTTATTCCTCAGATTATAATCATCGTCTTTCTTCTTCGTAGATCTGCATCCTCAATCTCCACATTCTGTTGCTGATTAAGCTTTGATTCCTGTTATCTAGAATACTTTTTCTGTTGCTGATTAAGCTTTGATTCCTGTTATCTAGAATACTTTTTCAGGTCGGAATCGATGCTTATTCATGGCTTCACGAAGGAGGTGATCACCAACCCACACATATCGCTTATATTTTTCTGTTTATTGATTTTGCTATGAGCCCTACTTTTCAGCTCAGCTTTCAGTTTTCAAGCATCTAATAACACCTTCCGGATTCTTAATTTGATGCTTGTTTAATTTGTCAGCTTATTCATGTAGCATGGAAATATCGCTGGATGCAGACAGTGATACCAAGTTTAAGGACATTAGTTACTTTATGCATAGGATTAATGTGCTTCGACATTACAAAATTGTTCCTGTGGTTGTGTTTGATGGTGGTAATGTCCCTTGCAAGGCTGCAACAGAGGATGATAGTCACAGGCATGATACTTGCAACAACTGCTATTTGCCGTTTTAATGCTTGTAAATATTTAGTATGTAATTCTCTTTTCTGATTTGTTGTTGCATGTTGTGATAAAAAATAGAAAGAGGGAAGCCACCAGAGAATTGGCCATGGAAAAGCTTAAAGAAGGAAATGTCAGTGGTGCCACTGAACTTTTTCAGGTAATGTTTGAAAGAAACACATTACACTATCCTTCTTCTCCTTTCTTATTGAGCCTACCAAGGAATTTACTATAGCAATGTTTATCAAATTACTAATTGCTTGATCTTGATTACTAATTGTTTGATCTCAAGGATGTAGTAAATTGGACCATAATCATAATTGAGCCTACTAAGATTTATCAAATTACTACTTGCTTGATCTTGATTGAGCCTACCAAGATTTATCCTCTCATATTTCATTTGTTACTTTCTGTTGTTCCTTTGAGTAATTTACTATAGCATCAACTTCCACAATATCTAGTTATCAGATTACATTTTGAGCTGTTTATATCGGTACATTAGTAACTTTCTTGGCTCAAACTAGAAGATTCTAGCTGCTCAAAGACATTAGAATGTAGCTCTTCTGTTTCAAAAGTTTGACCTTTTACAAACAATTCAAAAGTTTAACCGAAAGTGGCTTTATCTATTAAAAAGAATGCCAGAGCCCAGAAGAAACAATAATTCAAAGTGAAGTGTTACGATTACATATATATTAAAAGCAGGCAGAAAATGCTAATGATCCTTTAATCATTCATCTCTGATCCAATAAGACCACTATGAATATGATTACTATAATATGAAATAAGTTGTGACTAGAGAAGAAAGCAAAACAAGTGACAGTTATTTGTGCTCTTAACCATGTCAGTCCAAAGGATTTAAGCAATGTCAAATTTAAACATAAAAAAGCACATTCTGAAAATGTTAGATACATAATATGTGAGGTCAATGTGAAACTAATATCTCGTCTGTGCAAGAAAGATCCATGTATTTTTAATAATTTTCCAGGTGGAGCAAAAAGTAAAATGGATCCAACAACAACAGAGTGGCTGGAAAGTAATCAAACACCATTTTATCTACGTGCTTGCAGTGCCATGCTCTTATATGCTTTTCACTTTCGTCTTTAAGCAAAATAAAACTATAATCAGGTTAATTAACCCCACTACTTACCCTTGAGATAATTGCAGTACCAGAGTAGCCTAGTTTGGAAATAGTACGAGTCCAGAAGCTATGTTCATAGCCTTCGAGTAGATCCTTCACAGCCTGAACATCCTTATCCTGCATTGTTACAAAGTGAAAATATTCATACACATATGTTAACTCTATTAGCCAGAACAAGGAAATCCTACCAACCAAAGACGACACCTGATTTGGAACTTGCCTGAATTTTCTTCTCCTGTAGGCACAAGACATCAAAATCCTCCCTTGCTGCAAATTTGTCAGCTTATTTAATTTGATGCTTGTTTAAAACACCTACCGGATTCTTAATTTGATGCTTGTTTTGTCAGCTTATTCATGTAGCATGGAAATATCGCTAGATGCAGACAGTGATGCTAGTTTTAAGCACATTAGTTACTTTATGCATAGGATTGATATGCTTCAACACTACAAAATTGTTCCTGTGGTTGTGTATGATGATGGTAATGTCCCTTGCAAGGCTGCAACAGAGGATGATCGTCACAGGCATGATACTTGCAATTGCTATTTGCCGTTTTAATGCTTCTAAATTTTCTAATTTATTGTTGCATGTTGTGATAGATTAGAAAGAGAGAAACCAATAGAGAATTGGCCATGGAAAAGCTTAAAGAAGGAAATGTCAGTGGTGCCACTGAACTTTTTCAGGTAATGTTTGAAGGAAACACATTACACTGCTCAATGCTCATCTCAACAGATGCAGTAAATTGGACCATAATCATAATTGGGCCTACCAAGATTTTTCAAATTACTAATTGCTTGATCTTAATTGAGCCTACCAAGATTTATCCTCTCATATTCATCTGTTACTTTCTGTTGTTCCTTTGAGTAATTTACTATAGCATAACTTCCACAATATCTAGTTATCAGATAACATTTTCAGCTGTTTATATCGGAATATTAGTAACTTTCTTGGCTCAAACTAGAAGATTCTAGCTGCTCAAAGACATTAAAATGTAGCTCTTCTGTTTGAAAAGTTTGACCTTTTACAAATAATGAATTGCTTTTGACTTACGAGTATCTCCAAACTGCATAAGCGCAATACTATGTAATGGGCTTAAATGTGTATAATGTTTGAAGCCATCCTTATTTTTGAGGTCAATAAGTTAGCTTGCTACATATCTTACATGTACACAAACTTATGATTGCCAAACATAAATACATCCAAATATGTGATTTGGTTTGCTGTTTAGAGCACTGATAGCCCATTGTTAAACTTGCACACTAACTAGATCAACAGTACACAATATTTATCGTTTCTTTTTATAGCTTACAACTGAGTGAATAACTAGATGTTAGCAGTACAAATATTCACCTTTTTTTTTTTGTGCAGAGAGCAATCAGTATCACGACGTCCATGGCACATCAGTTACAGGTGCATAATTATACTTCTTGTAGTTAGCTAAGCTGGTAAATAATATTTCTTTCTTAATACCTTTTAACAGCATTCATTTATCTAACTAATGATCATGTCAGACGTTGAGATGGGATGATGTTGAATTTATAGTTGCCCCTTATGAGGCTGATGCACAATTGCCATACTTATCAAGCCTTGCTGTGGAAAAAGGGGGGCAATGAAGTTGTTATTACTGAAGACAGTGATCTCTTGGATTATGGCTGTCCATCAGTAAGATCTTTCACAATTTTTTTTTATCATAACATGGAGGTCTACTTTCTAGTCTGATAGATTATTTTCTTGTCTTGATTGGATTTAGATTAGATTTGCAAATGAAAGGATAATAGATTGAGTGATCTTATTGAGTTCAAACAAGCTATCAAATTCCCGTCCTTGTATACGACAGACAAACTGGGTATTCTGGTTATAGTCCCTCTTTGCTGGCCTATTGTCTACTTCTGATTTTGAAGTAGAAAATCTAAACCCCTTCATCTCCAACATGTCATGAATACGCATTGCTTTACCCCTATCAATTAGTAACAAAGATGAGAAATTTTCAAACAAGAACTAAACGAATTGAAAACCATCCCTATCTGATCCTGAATCTTCCACGTAATATCTTTTCATCATATACTTCATTAGCCTGAACATCTAAGGTCTTTTTTTTTACTTGGTATAATTTGAGTGATGCACAGTGCAGTTTTTGAGTTAAAAATCTGGTGTCATCGTAAATGTGCAGGTTCTCTCAGTTTAAGAATTTGAGAAAAGCAATCAAATACCAGACTATTACTCGAGCTCTTTTAGGCAAGCAGTTGCCGTGTTTCAGCATGCTTGAGTGTAAGTTATTACATTCTCCATGTTTTTTATTTTTTTTGGGAAAAATGAATTTTTTTTGATAATTTCAATTGTTCTTGGACATCTTTTAAATCATGCTGAATCACTTCTCACATTAGGCAGATATGACAAAAAATTTGATAATTTAATTTGTTAATGGTAAGGTAAACATCTGTATCTCCTTGACTATCTTATTCTTCTTCATCTGTTATAAGCTTTTGACTTGTGTTGAACGATCATTTGATGGTATGATCAGTGAAGGACTCTTTTGGATCCTATAACCATTGAAGCCTATAACTGTTCTCAAAACTCCAGAAGGCACCAACCGAAGCCAAAGTTGAAACAGAACAAGGAGTCTACCACGACAACCACAACAACATCAGAGAGTTGCTTTGCAATGTATTCTTCTCAAAGAAATAAGGAGGCTATAATTTCAAGTAAGCTTATATATACTTGTAAACACAGCTTAATCAGAGTTTTGGACATAATTTACTTGACTTGCATTACAGTTGAGACTAAATCAAAATTGAATAAACACTCCCTAGTTTCATCATCAAACTAAAACTAAATCCAAAACTGAAGGATTATAAACAACTAAAGTATAAGTACTAATCCAGAAAGAATACCAAATATGTTCCAGAGACTAATCAACTTGTTTAGTAGTAGCAGCAGCAACTTCTTAATTGCTTTCCTTGTGCTTCTTGCTTACACGATCATCACCATTACTTGTACCAGAACTGGAAGCAGAAGAATCCATGTCGGTCTTGTGGATGATGAAGCAGAGATCACCATTATTGTTACGGAAAGACCATACTTGAATGGAGTCTTGTTCACACAAGCTATTCTCTTTGACAAGATTGTTCCAGTCACTATTGAGTGCAAACCACCAACTCTTCACTTGGTTTGCCTTGAAATTCCACTTGGCTAGATTCATAGCACGCTTCTCCCCGGAAGGATCAAGAACCGTAACCTTGATCTTGTTCTTCTTGTTTCCTTGTCGAGCACTCGCGTTGATGAAATCCTCTTCTCCAGAGTTCAAGAAACTGCCATTCTTGATCTGCTTGTACGGCATGGTGAGACGACCTTGTTTCGGACTCACGTCGGTTTTGTGGAGCCTCTTGCATAGTATAAGCTTTAGAGTTCCTTCGTCAGCGTTCATCTCCTCGATAGCCAAATCACGGTATCTTGAAGGAAGAAGACATGAATCCGGTGCGACGAGTCTCCGGCGCTTCATCCCGGGCATGTTAGCTGCTGTTGCAGGTTCTGTATCATGACCTCTGTTGGCTGCTGTTGCAGGTTCAAGATTAAGGTCAAACGGTAACGGAGGGTTTGTTTTAAGATTAAGGTCTATTAAGACTCCGAACAGCATGGTGACTCCCATGATCACGTGATGAATAAAGTACGAGAGAAACAGAGAGAAACAGAGAGAAACAGATTGTTAAGAGTAATAGAATTAATCATGTACGTTGCTGTATATATATATAGATTTGAGATTGAGATTTTGTATGATAAGATTTTGTATTTCTTTACATAAATAGAGATTTGGCTATATAGTAAACGGATAGATTTTGTAGGAGAGAGATTTTGTCGAACCCAAGTCTTTCCAATATATCAAAAATATATATTTTTTTTATTACAAAAACTTTTTGTCCAGATCACTTGTTTTTTAAATTACATATTTATATAGAACGATTTATAATTATCCAAACAAAATCTATTTTTAATATTTATATAGAACGATTTATTACAAAAACTTTACATAAATAGAGATTTGACGTTGGAAGATACAATTTTTTTATTGGTGCACTATTTATAATTATCAAAACAAAATCTTTACTTTAAATTACATATTTATATAGAACGATTTTAGCCATCCTTTGTTCTAAAATTACTTATTTTCGTTGGATTATTAATTATTAGAAAAATTTTACGTTAATTATTATTTTTGAACGTATCTAATTTTAATATTTCACCCGATAAGATTTTTTAACGTAAAGATTTTGTAAATTTGATTTTGCAGTGCAATTTTATCTTAATTATTTTGACTGATTTTGTAGTTTTGATTTTTGAACAGTTTTACATTAATTATTTTTGTAGTATTGATTTTATCCATTTGTTTTACGTTTATTAATTTTCATTGCACGTAAAAGTTTTATAAAACGAATTTTCTTTTTTTGGAACGGTTATTTTGTTAGAACAATTATTCCTTAAAAATTTTCCGACAATTATCAACATAATCTATTTATGTTAAATATTTTTTATTAAATTTTTTCATCCACATCGGTTATCAAGTAAGCTTGACAACTAGATAACTTTTATATATAGAGAGTTCGGAGATTAAACAAATCAAATACTTCTTGACATTTTGACTAAGTTCAAGTATAATTTTTATTCATATTGGATTAATATATGTTAGGTGAGTTGTTAACCTAATATTATGTGGGTCGTTGACCTATTATGTCGGTCATTGACTGACTTATATATATATATTATTGTCTAAAAATTATTAAAAATAATATCCTTCTGGTTAAGTTCAAATATAATTTATAATCAAATTGGGTAAATAATTATATGTCGGTCGTTGACCAACTGTTACGTGGGTTGTTATCTATATAACTTAAAAAATGTTGAATTACCGATACATATTTGACTTTGTTATTTAGTTTAATGATATCAAATACTTATATTTCGGTATAATACTTTTTTTTTTATTCTTTTTTTTCTCATAATTATTTTTAAAATCATTTGTTATCCTAAATTTATTTTAATTCGGTAATATTTTCATAGATTTTCCTACCTTTTCGGTTATCAAGTACTAGACATGTTCATATCCGGGCTCGGGCCGGGCTTTGTGGAATTTTCGCTCGTTTATCCGGACCCGGGCCGGACTAAGCCCGGTTGGCGGGCCTACAATCTCTGTCGTACGGGCCTCTGGGTACTAGTTTTATTATTTCTTTTTTTAAAATTAATTTAAAAAACTATTTTAAAAATACATTTTATGTAAAAATAAAATATATTTAAGATATTATATGTAATACACATTAAATTTATGATAATTGTACTAAATATTCTATAATTATACTTAATATTTTAAATATGTGCAATATTATATATATTTTTTTATATATTTTTTATAAGAGCCGACGGGCTGGGCTTTTCAGCCCGGTCGGGTTTCCCCCTATGTTCATACCCGTCCATTTTTTCGGGCGGGCTGCCTTGATATGATCAGGTCTATCATGTACGACTAACAATTTGAATATTAAAAAAAATATTGTTCTTGTTTTTTTTTTTTGTTTACGATAAAGTTTAATATTAATTCATATTGGATTAATATATGGTACGTGGGTCTTTGACCTACTAGAACGTGGGCGTTGACGTACTCGTATGTATTTGATATAATACGTATCTATTCGGTATAATATTATTTATGTAGTGTTATTTTATTATTATTTTGTTTAATAAAGTCAAATATGTATTTATTCGTTATAATATCTTTTTTTCATAATTATTATTCTTAAATATATGTTATTCAATTTTTTTTTTAATTCGATCATATTTTTACGGATTTTGCTATCCCACGTCAATTATCATGTAAGGCTAACAATTATAGTCATTTTATTCATATTTGTGCAGTTTTACATAACACTTTAAGATACATATATTTTCTACTTAATTTGATATTAATAAAGATTTTAAAATAAATTTTATTACTTACTAATCAATATTATCAAATATTCATAATTGAATTTGCACTTATATCGGTTTTAAATTCTCTATTTCCAGAATTATGACTTTCTCGCAAATGCTCATGAGTTCATTAAAGATGGATAACAAAATGTGAATATTGACATATGGACACCATTTTAATTTTATTTTGTATTACTTTTTATGAATATTTTTTAATTGTATAGATTTTTATTACTTTTTATTGTCAATTTTTAAACACGCATACTTTATAACATAAATATAAATTTATCTTCAACATTTTAACTAATAATATACACATATAACAATTTATCAACATATAAATTTTTTTTATATATATAATAGTGCAATGTACAAACACTAAACTAGTATCCACAAAATAGGATACAAAATATTATGGCTGTGTTTAGCAGGGCGTTGGAAAGAGTGTGTGAGTGTTTGTGAGTGTTGTTAAATTTAACGTGTGTTTGGCGGGACATAAACACTAGTGGTAAGTATTTCTCGGGCAGTTTCCAAAACCCTTATCAGATCAAGGGTTTGGGTGTCCAACACTAGTGTTTTGAATACGTAAAGACAGCGTTACCCCTATGTTTGAACAAAAATTACGATGTGTACCCGGTATATAAATCTCGATTACCTGAGAGACATTTTTTGTTCAGAGAGCTCTCTTGTTCCGTGAAAAGGGGTGCGACGGCAGGGAAGACTCAAGGAGAGACGAATTCAACAACACATCTCCCACACAAGTACTTCTTTCATTCTTTCGTGTCTTATTCATATATTTGTTTCGTTTACACCGAATTCTAGGGTTCTTCTTTGCTGCATTTACGGATCTAGGGTACTTCTTTAGAACAACGACTGCTAGGGTTCTTCGTTGTTGCGTAGGGTACTTATATCATTCATATATCAGTCATGAAAGATTTTTATGTTGGGTATTTGTTCACAATTGAAGAAAGGTCAAGAACGCCTATATGAAGCACTTTAGGATTGGAATGTATTTGAGGCTAGCATTCGAATAAGTAAAGAAAGGTGAAAAACTGGAATGCTAGGCTATTTGAACTGAATTGAATTGGTTAGGACTTGACATGTTTGAATATGTAGGAGAGCACAAAACTCATCTGAACTAGATTGAACTGAACTGAACTTTTATATAGCTTCATGATTGGAGGTTGTTTGAACTGAACTGTTATATATATAGCTTCATAATAGCCTCACTCTTTTATCCTATTGGAATGCTAGGCTGTTTCAACTGAATTGAACTGAACTGGTTAGGACCTGACATGTTTGAATGTGTAGGAGAGCACAAAACTCATCTGAATTGGATTGAACTGAACTGAACTGTTATAAGCTTCATGATTGGAGGTTGTTTGAACTGAATTGTTATATAATAGCTTCACTCTTTTATCCTATTGGAATGCTAGGTTGTTTGAACTGAATTGAACTGAACTGGATTGAATTGGAATTCTAGGGTGCTTCATGGTTGAACTAAACTGGAGTAGGCTGCTTTCATTGCTTAATTTTTCTATGTTGTGATTGTTGTATGCTCAATGAACTGGAGTTGGTTGTTTATACTGCTCAGTGAACTGAATTGGAATGCTAGTGTGAACTGGAACTCTGAATTAAAGCTGTATATATATATATATCTGAATGCTACTGTTAGGATGCTTTGTGAATTGAACTGAACTGGAATGCTCAGTGAACTGAACTGATCTGAACTGAACTGGAGTTGGTTGTTTATAGTGCTTGAATTATGTATATATATCTGAATGCTAGTGTTAGGATGCTCAATGAACTGAACTAAATTGGAATGCTCTGTTAAATACTCAGTGAACTGGATAGTATAATTTGATTTTATCAGAGCTTGCACTTTGATATTTAAATAGTGTATATCTTATTTTCTGCACATATGAAGGGTATATTCTGATAATAATATGTTGTAGAGTGTAGATGGAGGAGAATAACGTTTCTCAAACTCAAACTCGAACCAGGGGTCCAAATTTTGTATGGACTGATGAACTTGTAAGACTTCTAGTGAGCCTTTTAATCGAATTTCAAACGAAAACGGGAGCAAACAACCATACAATTGGAAGGATATTACAACTACATTTACTACTAAGATAGGGAAGACTGGTGTGAAAGATTTTTATAGAAATAAGTTTGAATCAATGAAAAAGGAGTACAAGGGTTGGAAATTACAAAGAGATTCGGAGACGGGTCTAGGTTGGGATGAAAAAACTCGTACAATCACGACTTCTAATGAATGGTGGGATCAGAAGATCAAGGTAAACTTTTTTTGATTTATTTCTGTTTTTCAAAAATATTTTGTAATATATGGATGTTTAAATAACTTGAGGTGTTTTTTAATTTGTTGTAGGAAGATGTAAACTGTAAGAAATTCAAGAACAAGGGCATGGACGTTGACTATGAAGAATTGTTGACTTCTCTATTTGCTGGAAATGTAGCAACCGGTCGTCTAGCCATGTCCTCTAGGATGGTTCGCGAGTCAAGTCCAGAGCGTGTATCGCTTGCTGATGATTTGGATGTGGATGAGGATGATGGAGATGGTCGTGATTTTTTTTCATAATTTTGTTGGCACCGTCAATGAAGGTGGATGATCTAGCTACTCTGGAGTACCAACAGACATGAATGATGATCCAGTACAGATTCTAGAAGTTCCTCTGCCAACTGCAGTGAACAAAGCAAAGGGTCCGATCAAGAGAAAAAGAAGACAGTCAGTTGGCTCTTCCAAGTTGGAAGCATTTTTTAGGACATTCGAAAGAGAACAGTGACCGGTTGGTTGCACTTTTTCAGAAAGAGGTTACATCTAAGGCAAAAGAAGGCGGGGAAATTGTTAAAAAAGGACTGGAAATTGTTGACCGAATGGTATATAATAATTTGATCGAGGAAGGAAGTCCACTGTGGTGTTTCATAATATCAAAGACTAATTCAAGGAAGGTTATGAATATAATGTTGAACTTAGCGGATCATGAGAACATAGTGAAATGGTTGAAATGGGAGCATGAGCGCTCTTGAATGATGAAGTCGTGTAGTTGGAAACATATATGGTTTATTCTTTGCATTTTACTACTTTGGTATTGTCGTTTATTCTGTATGGATTTTTAGTACTTTCGTGTGTTTAGGTTTGATGAACCTGTGATGAACTTGTGATAGACTAGATTAGTTTTGATTGAATTAAAAGTTTGCTTTCATGTACTAGCTAAGTCCATTCATATGTTGATGTGCATATAATTTACAAGTGAATAGGTACCGCATGAAATATGTCAAGTGCTAGTGATGATAGTGACAACGAAAACTACAGTGCTCATCAGCAAATTCGTGCTATCAAATTTATAGCAACACATGACCAACTGCAGAGACAAAATGCAATTATGGATGATCATTTCTACAAGAACATATACAAGGAGCCTTGTTACACTGAGTATGATCGGGGAGAACTATTCATGAAGGAGATCTTGAGCGGTCATCACATTCGGACAATCAACATGTTCAAAATGGACGCCGAAGTTTTCTTATGTTTGTGAAATGAGTTAGAGCATAATTACGGGCTTATGGTATCTACAAAAGTTTCGGTAATTGAGAAGTTAGGGATCCTCTCTCAGAAGTTGTATCGAACGTTGTTTTGATATCTTAAAAAAGAGATGGAAGTTGTTGGCTACAATGCCATGTTACCCGGACTACACACAGGTTGACATCCATATTGCTTGCTTCGCACTACACAACTTCATTTGGTTATACTTAGGGTACGATGACTTGTCTGAAGATGAAGAGGAGATGTCAACGACAAGCCAAGAGGATGTAGAAGAAGAAGAGGGGACCAATGGCAATGGCAATGGAAGAGGAATGACATATATTCGTGACCGTATTGCTTCAGTAATATGGAGTGCTAGTAGGAGTATGTAGCAATAGTTCGCTTGTCCTGAAACTATTTTAATCACTTTTTTATTATTCGGTGTAAGTTTTTTTTTCTTTTTTTTCCCTTGAACTTATCTATTCCTATTTCTCACTTCATGTGATCAAAACACTTTTTAATGCAGAAGATGAAAACGTTGTCATTGCAAAAGTTTGCTTTATGTTCTTACATCCAAGTAGTATCTGCAACACAACTAAGGTAAGCAACAAGTACTGATATTACAGGAAACAAATACTGATATTACATCCAAGTAGTAACAAAGGCTAATATTACATGAAATACGCAACAAGTGCTACCCCAAAACCAAACCCCATACAAAAGCATTGAAACATTCTCGAGATTGAATCTGCATGTTTTTTTCCTTTCTCTTCAGCAAGTTCCCGCCTTAGTGACTCAATAACGTTTCTGTTTTCCATGTCCCACATGCTTAGTTCTCGGACTTTATAGTCCAATGTTTTCTTAGACTCACGTAACCCTTCGACATACTCCTGTAGTACTTCAAAGTTGGGGATATCAACAAATGTGCACCTCAACATCTCATCTTAAGCTAGATTATCCTTTGGCATTGATAGCCCACCATGTCTCCAATCAGCGTAGTTTGGATCTCCGTTGTCACAACTAGAGTCGTCCGACATAATTGAATACCTATTGAAAAATAAACCTCAACATTAAGATAAAGAAAACCACAACTTTTCTACCCTTCTGTTACTCATCTATAAAGTGGGAATGGAAGATTGAAACTTAACAGAGTTGGTAGGCAATTGGTGAAGATAAAGAAAACCCATGAAGAAGAGGTCAATAATACAACATACGATTATTATGAACACAAGAACATAAGACAGAGATTGCATACAGGGAGATAGCATCTCAAAGAAAGCATATATCAGAAAGTCAGGCATGTACAAAACTTTTCCTTCCTTACTACTATTAATTGCAATTGTAAAACTCAAGCTCAGTTCTTGTTGCATCCAATTCTTAAGAGCAAAATGCAGTCAATATTGGACTGTATATATTAGAAAATGCAGTCAGTACTGTGAACACAAGAACATAAGACAGAGATGATACAAAATCAGAAAATGTACTAAACTAGTGGCTCTCAATTATGAAAAATCCAATAGAACAGTTCATCTCAAGTTGTTATCATCAAAGCACCTTATTGCTAAGCACTTTCGGTATTTCTGTATTGGATTGTATATATCAGCTGTTAATGATAGTTTATGCCTCACATTGGATTTTTATCCCAGATGCTAATATGTGCACTTATCATACTCATGGGTTCCTTTTTGTGGGACTTGCTTGATGAATGGATCATCTTGCTTGAATTACTTGGAGGGACATTACAGATCAAGAACACTAGTTTAGTATGTGCACTTATCATACTCATGGATTCCCTGATGCTAATATGGGCAGTTATCACAACTTGCTCGAATTGCCTGAATCATGGATTTTTATCCCTGATGCTACATTGGATTTTTAGCCCTGATGCTAACATTGGATTTTTATCCTTGATCCTAATATGCTAATATGTGCAGTTATCATACTCAAATGAACTACAATGAAAGATTAACGCAACACCAATGCTAAACAACAACAACAACGCACATTACAGATCAAAAATGAACTTCAATGGCAAAAATAAGACAATAGCAATACAAACTGGGTAAATGTCAGAATTCGAGTCACATAATAACCAATAAACGTGTTTCAATCAACAAACCAAATCAATCCTTCAAAAAAGATGAGAAATCGAGACAAGATGAGACGAAACCCTAGAACTAGAGCTGAGAAAAGGTAAAAAAACACTAGGTATAGATGAGAAGACAAACTGTACTCAAATAAACGATAGACGGCGGTATGTACAACCGGTGGCCAGCGTTGCGTTTGTAGAAGAAAGTCACGGAAATCGCCCTTCGTCTCTCCTTCCATGTCGCTCACCCTCCTATCTATGTGAAAACCATCCAAATGAGTTGTCCCTTAACAATTTTCCAAGTCACGTGATAGGCACATCAAAACTAAAACACTACTTTATGGCCAAACACCCGTTGCAAAAGATCTTTTGCGACGGCGTTGCGACGGCACTTTCGTTGTTGCATGAAACGGCGTCACAAAATTTTTTCGCGACATCAAATCCCCGTCGCATAACCTTTTGCGACGGAAAAGCCGTCGTAAAAGAAACCTGCTGGTTTTAATAAAAGCCAGACTTTATAACGCGGAGATACAAGGTCCGGGATATAGTCCACCTTCTTTTCAAAAAAAATAAATTGTTATCCCAATTTTCATTTGCAAGACCGGGATAGATACGGGGATAAGCCGTAGGGGTTCCCGATCTTTCAACACCAAGGACTTAGGCTAACAAGAGAGCGAGATAGACGTGAGGATGGAGATGATAGACGTGTGGAAGGATGGATGAAGGATCCGATGGTTGGGATTGGATCGTGCTGGATAGTGAAAGAGCCTTCCCTTCGCAGTAGTGACTCTTCCTTTCATCTCGGCGGCCGGTAGAACGAGGTCCGGAACACAAAGAAGTTATCCGGAGTTCTTATAGCGCTCAACCTAAGCTTCGCACCGCGGCTGAACGTTTCTCCTAGCTACCAGACTAGACTGGACGTGCTTCTCACCCGTCTAGGGTTTTGAAGAGGCTTCGCACCTAATCAAGACTCGAATCCCTCGAGAAGGAAATACTGAAAAGTATCAATCTGTATATTAATCTCCATGAATGAAAATGACGTCCTACTTGGCCTTATATAGGCAAGGTGGGACGTCCCAAATGTGCTTACATGGGTTGCGGGGTTGATCCAAGATCGAGCTCGAAATGAATAAATAAATGAAATAAAATGCAAAGTGATAAGATCAAATCTTTACGAGATAAGATCTTCTAACGAGAGGATAAGGTCAAATATTTAAGAGATTTTGACCTTCTAGAAGAAAGATAATTGTCCATAAAATAAATGCAAAAACCCAATTTAAAATGTCTCAAAAATGGGCTGAAATTAAATGGTATGTTGGGCTTAATTCAGCCACTCGATTCAGCCCGGATTCCTCTTCTTTCCACGTCTGGATTGTATTCTTCCTCTTCTGAACTGCGTGCTTCTTCCACTTCATATTCCTGCGTTTCATCTCTCGTACTACGTCTCTTCCTGGATGGTCTCGTCACTTCTTGTATTGAGGCTCGGTTCCTAGATGCTCCCGCATCAACCTCCCTTTCTTGAGAAAGATTCGTCCTCGAATCCATGAAGTTTAGACTTGATCTTGTCTCCCCGAATTCATTGCCTCCAACAGTACAAACACGAATTCATTACCTCCAACAGTACAAACACGAATTCATTGCCTCCAACAGCACAAACACGAATGGATAATTCATAGTTACCACTTGAATAAGGCGTGAAAGTGACATTGACTACCTCCAATGTTTTATCTTGAAGTGATGAAAACATTTCCCTGTTATAATTGCAATGTCTGTAGGATGTGGGAGTGATATTCAAGATATCAATTTGTGCAATCAACCTTAAGCGGAGATCCTCAAATAGAGTAATAATACTCAACGAAGGATATTTAGTCGCTCGATGTCTGCAGTTATATACCGCGATCATCCTGTTAATGTCTTTGATACTTCCAAGGAGAGTCTCAAACATACCTATCTCGAAAATGGAGGATAAGAACTCCTTGCACACATGACTGTAGACAGGACACAAAAATGGATCTGTATGTCGTGGTTATGTCCTCTCTATGGTCTGGATCACCGGTGTCTTCTTTCCAGTATCATCTTTGTTCTTCTTCTTCTCATAATACTCGGTGACTTTCATGGGTGTCATGGCTTTGAGTATGAAATCTTTTCCCTGAAAAGAGAAACAAAAAATGATTTGTCTTTCCTTTATGTGTGACGTCCCGGTCATACTCCCAAGGTCGCCCAAGTAGAAAGTGATAGGCGTGCATAGGGGCTATATCACATAGCACAATGTCCTCATAAGTCCCGATTTTGAATGTGACGTTGGCCTGCTTGTCGATTATGATTTCTCCACAATCGTTCATCCAACCCAGTTTGTAAGGACAGAGGTGCTGAATAGTTCCTAGTTGCAACTTCTCAATCACTTCATTACTCACTAAGTTGTTGCAGCTTCCACTATCGATGATCATGTTGCATACTCTCCCTTTGACCAAACATCTTGTATGGAACAAGTTTTCCCTTTGATTGTCCTCGCTTTTAGAAGGTAAGATGCTAAGTGCCCTTCTAATAACAAAACAATCAAACAACTCAGGAGGTAAAACTTTTCTTGTCACTTCGTCGGCCCTTTCATCCTTGGTGACACCAACTGGTTGCTCAACAACATCAATGCTCATGTTGTCTACTAGGTATTCTTCCTCGTCTGGCTTGTGACTAAGAATTTCAGCCGTTAACTCAGGGTCAGGTTTATCAATATCCATCTCATTTGGCGTACCTTCACCAAGTTGAGATTTGAGAATGACCTTACTAGCATGTAGAGATAATCCCTCAGCGAACAATAGCTCGTCCACATCCTTCTTAGTCTCTTTATCGGCTATGAGGGCCGATTTTTCTTCTTCAAATTCCTCGGTGTCGGAATCTGATTCATAGAGACTCATGGCGTTGACAAACAATGTCCGTAAGTTGGGACAATCCCTAGCGTAATGTCCTCTTCCTTGACACTTAAAGCATGTGATGTCTCTAGCTCGAGTTGAACTAGAACTTCCATCCTGAAGTGTCGAGGTATGGGCCTTACTTAGAGTAGATGCAGCACCAATACCTGTAGAGTCTTTGCTACTGTTGTTTGGGTCTAGGCTGCTGCTGGCGTGATCTCGACTCGAACTTCCTCTCCATGACTGAGGAGTTCGTCTTTCCTGGTTTCACAACTTCAGTTTCTTCTCCACTCTCACATCGAGATGTAGTAAATATGTCAAGTTAGTATATGCATACAAATCTATCTCGTGTGCTAGGGTTGGGTGCAAAATCCTGAGATACCTTGCCATCGTAGCTTCCTCATCTTCCTGGACATCGGCTCTAACTATAGCCATTTCCATGGCTATGTAGACTTCTTCAGCACTCATAGAACCCTATTTTAGGTTCTCTAGTCGTTGACGGAGATCTCTCCCATGGCATGGAGGGACGAATCGGGCTCTCATGATTGCCTTCATCTGATCCCACGTAGCGATCTCGGTGTCTAGACATCGTCTTCTCTCTTTTAACATGTTATTCCACCACATTAGTGCATACCCAGTAAACTCAAGTGCAGCGTATTGTACCTTTTTAGGTTCCAGAACATTATGACTGTAACACCCCAAATCCGTAGGACTCGAGTTGCTACTAGGCTAGGATCTCACAATGGATCCTGACCCTAGTCTGACAACAAGTTCACTGGATCTTACAACAAGGCACAAATAGATTAAAACAAAACATCAAATTGTATATATACATATCAAAAGGTTTACATAAGAACCGCTGAGTACAACCAAAGTATATACTGTACATAAAAAAACCCATAACCCTCGCATAACCCAGTGTACGGAGCCCTCAGCGGATCACCCACTCTGGATCACTCTGCAGCTCTCCTAACCTACAAAGGATCTACAACACGGTATAAAACCGTTAGCTAACCATACACATATATATAGAAGATGCAAGAGCACAAACACACTTCAGGAATCATAACATATAAACATGTTGTCACACATTTACCCGGTTAATTATCTTTATAAAGTCCAACACTCAAATCGTATAAATAAATGTATATGAACATATGTGACACGAGGAATATATAATCCCCGCCTCTGGGGAATGGTGCCAACTGGAGTGGTAATCCGGTCACACCTCCCCGTATACCCTATGGGAGTGGTGAAGGTGCCTGTCCCACTGAGCCAAACTGGCCTGCCCACAGAGAACCTCCAGACTCCCTGCGGGATGAAAGGACAAGTTGTCACGGCCCTACAATGGGCAGTCACTAAACCATAGGTCAGAAATCATCACTACGCATGCTATAAAGAATATATCACACACCACTCATGCATACATCCAATATAAGGATGGTAGCTAAGTAAGTCATATGGACTTACCTCAACCTCACAAGTAGTCTCAACTCGATCAGCTCCAACTCTGGAGAACAACACTGCCTAATAACAAGGCATAACAAGATATCAAACTCATATCCATCAAAGGGTCACACATAGACCCAAGGGATCCATAAGGATCGTATCCAACTTATAAACCTCAAAGCCCTAACCGGCATATCTCTATATCATACTCATCAACATTCTATCCTCATACACATACCTAGCATGCTACAAACCCGCTCATACTAGGAAAGGAAAGGATCATACTACTCTAGGTAGATCCTGTACAAGACGCACCTGCAGAACGGAAAGACGCAGGGGCGGAACAAGGCAAACCGCAGGCGCGGTGACAGTGGCCGCAGGCAAACGCAGGCACGGGCGCAGGCGTTGGGACCGTGGCCGCGGAGGCGGCAGCTTCCGGGTGCAGGTGCGGTGACAAGGTTCCCGGAGGGGCGGTGGCTTCCAGGCGCGGGGGCGGCGACTCTACAGAACGTAGAGTCCCGACTTCTCTTTCACTCTTCACGTGATCAAATCACGTCTTCTCCCATCCATATTCAAACACATACATATACATACACAATCCAACATCAATCTACAACCAATACATCTAATCCTAAGCTAAGGAATGGAATCAAGGAGGAAGAAAGAAAGAAGAAGCAAGATGACTTACCACACTTGTGGTCCTAGGCTGCAAGGAAGATCAACACCACACTCTCTGCTGGCTCCCAAGCTCAGCAACACATCACACAACATCCAACAACAACAAAGCCACACCAAAACTCTTCCAAACTCAAGGAAACCAAGAACAAGATCAAGGAGCAAGAAGGAGGCAAGAAAGACGTGAGAAGACTGGGAATGAAGTGAAGAAGAAACCCTTGCTCAGCAAGGAAAGGAATGGTATAAGGAGGAGGAAGAGTAAAGCACGAGTCAAGGTCAATAAAGCCGGCTGCAGCCGCAAGAAACCGCAGGGGCGGTTCCCTGAGCCGCAGGGGCGGAAAACTACACGAGCCGCAGGGGCGGCTCCCTAAACCCGCGGGGGCGGCTAAGGCCAAAATGGCTACAAAGACTAAGACTCTTACAATGACAGCTCCATATTTGTTCCACCTTTGCCTCCCAAACAAGGTACAGATCAGCATCGCAGTTTCCTTCAAATGGTTGTATCTTCACCTTAGCTTTAGAGTAGACCTCAGTTTCTAGTGTTGGGTGCTCGTCTTCTCTATCCTCAAAATCCAATTCCCTTCTGATGTACCTCCTCGGCTGCATGACTCCAGGATTAGCCCGAAACAAGGGTTGTCTAGTGGTGGAGGGTTGTTTGGGCATTCGTTATCCCGTGTCTCCAAAGCGTCCAACCTTTCCATGATCCTTATCAGAATAACCTCGGTATCCATAGCTCTAGGTGCTTTGCCTATTTGTTCGTTCTCTCTCCCTGAGTTAGACATATCAAATAATCTACACCCGCCTGCAATTTTTCTCGACTAAAGTCAATTATTCTTGAGAAAGAAAATCAAAAGTAGCCTGAAAATTTTACAAAGGCAAGGAAAAGGCTTCATAGGAACAAAAGGTTGGAAAAAATAGGTTTTGAGTACTGCGTGTAGGGAACCCTAAATGGAACAAAGGATATTCACAGGGATATAAATAATATGAACAATATAAACAAAGAAGCTCCGTTTTTTGAAAAACGAAATGAATATTTTTCAAGAAAGCCGAAGATGATCACAATCCAGTTCCCGTTTCTTCTTTTTTTTTAATGCTTGCCGAACCCTAGGGCTAGCAAGGCTGGCGCCGGCTGGCCGCAGTAGTGGCGCTGGATTGGCGGCTGGGCTGTGCTGCAGCGGCGGACAGGCGGCAGACGGTTGACGGGCGGCGGTGGATGGGTGGCGGAAGACGGCGGTGGTGGTTTGGACCGAAACTGAGGCGTTCCGGTGGGGAGTGAGGCTGTTGGGGTAGTGGTGTGGATGGTCGGCTCAGGAGAGGCGGCGGGGTGTATGGGTGGCGGCAAGGTGGCAAGCGGCGGGAATTAGGGTTCCGGCGCCGAAAGGGGTTTTTTTTTTGTAAGGCCGTAACCCTAGATGGCCGGCTGGGGTGTGGGTGGCGACTAGGTGGCGGAAAAAGGCGGCAGGTGGCGGCAGTGGCGTCCGGCGGCGGAAACCGGCGGGAAGAGGCCGAAAGCTGAAGGCTTTTCTGGCTGGGTGAGGCTGCAGGGGGTGACGGAGGGCCTGCTGAGGCCGGACTTGGTGTGGGGGTCGCGGTGGTGGTGTTGGGCGGTGGATAGGGCGGCGCTGGCGTGAGGCCGGCGGCGCAGGGGTTTAATCTCGGTCAAAAATTGGCCGAGATCGGCCGATTTTTTTTTTTATATGCAGCGGCTGCTGCGGTAGATGGCGAAGGAACAACAAAGGTGGCCCGTGGCTAAAGAGCACGTTCTAGGTTTCCCACTAATTAGTCCTGATAGGTTTGCACCGGTTGATCCGTTACAGTTTACAAGAAAAGAGAGTAATTGGATCTCAAGCGGAAATTTCTTTTGTGAAAAAAAATTCAGGCCACAATTCAATCTTTTTCAAGTAATTGACAATTAGATTGTGAAAAAGCAGTTGTTAACGAGAATAGAAGACTAACCGTTACTCCTTCTGCCCCAATTGTTTTTTTGTTGAAACCTTCTTGACGAATCTTGAAAGCTTCGATTTTTGTTTTTGACGACGGCTGTTGTTGATTATCCTTTGCTCTAATTAGGGCTGCACATCTCAGGACCGGACCGGAAAATCGGACCGGAAATTACGGTCCGGTCCGGTCCTGGACCGTAATGTTCCGGTCCGGTCAGGTCTGGACCGTAATTTACATTTTTAAAAAATTTTGAATATGAATTGTATATGTCCAGTCCGGTCTGGTCCAAACCCGGACCGGACCGGATTTTTTTTTCCATATAAAAAAATATTTTTTTATTTTTTATTTTTTAAAAAATCAATACGGTCCGGTCCATGGACCGTATCATACAAAAATGAAACGGTCCGGTCCTCGGGTTTACGGTCCGGTCCGGTCCGGACCGTTTGAACACCCCTAGCTCTGATGCCAATTTGATACGGGGATAAGCCGTAGGGGTTCCCGATCTTTCAACACCAAGGACTTAGGCTAACAAGAGAGCGAGATAGACGTGAGGATGGAGATGATAGACGTGTGGAAGGATGGATGAAGGATCCGATGGTTGAGATTGGATCGTGCTGGATAGTGAAAGAGCCTTCCCTTCGCAGTAGTGACTCTTCCTTTCATCTCGGCGGCCGGTAGAACGAGGTCCGGAACGCAAAGAAGTTATCCGGAGTTCTTATAGCGCTCAACCTAAGCTTCGCACCGCGGCTGAACGTTTCTCCTAGCTACCAGACTAGACTGGACGTGCTTCTCACCCGTCCAGGGTTTTGAAGAGGCTTCGCACCTAATCAAGACTCGAATCCCTCGAGAAGGAAATACTGAAAAGTATCGATCTGTATATTAATCTCCATGAATGAAAATGACGTCCAGCTTGGCCTTATATAGGCAAGGTGGGACATCCTAAATGTGCTTACATGGGCTGCGGGCTTGATCCAAGATCGAGCCCGAAATGAATAAAGAAATGAAATAAAATGCAAAGCGATAAGATCAAATCTTTACGAGATAAGATCTTCTAACGAGAGGATAAGGTCAAATATTTAAGAGATTTTGACCTTCTAGAAGAAAGATAATTGTCCATAAAATAAATGCAAAAACCCAATTTAAAATGTCTCAACAATGGGCTGAAATTAAATGGTATGTTGGGCTTAATTCAGCCACTCGATTCATCCCGGATTCCTCTTCTTTCCACGTCGGGATTGTATTCTTCCTCTTCTGAACTGCGTGCTTCTTCCACTTCATATTCTTGCGTTTCATCTCTCGTACTACGTCTCTTCCTGGATGGTCTCGTCACTTCTTGTATTGAGGCTCGGTTCCTAGATGCTCCCGCATCAGGGATAATTTGAAACATCTTTCTCAGTTAAAGGATCTACTACATACTTTCATCTGCACTGACAGTATCTCATAAAATTCCCCTTCATTCATAGAAGAACAACAAATTTTTTAGAATAACAATAATTATATATCAAGCCTTGCGAGGCAAAGATATAAAGCAACAAATTAGACAACTTCAAGTTGTATCAATATTTTGCATCACTCATAGATGAAATAGAAATGAATTTCAATCCTTACTAGGTCACGAGCAAGAAGAAGACATGTTTAAACATGAAATAAAACGCCGCTAAGAATCACTAACGAAAAACGAGCATCAATGTCGTTTTTTGTCCAGTTACTACCTCCCAAGTCTGCAAGATATGATCTACAATATCTTCTACTGATACTTCTTCTTCTACTCCCAACTCCATGATTCACGTGCACATTTCACACTTACAATGAATGAAGTGTTTGTTTATTTTAGTAACACAAGATTTCTTCGATTAAAGTAATATAATAAACAGAACTCGTGCAACTCTTCTGATTTTGTACAAAGTATAACAAACACACTTGAGCAAAGAAAAAAGTACTTCCATCGCACATCTTAAACGTGTCTCTCTCCATCAAGACCAAGTCAACACCCGTTACAAGAGCTATGTTAGTCTTTTTTATAACCTGCAGAATTCAAGAACGTCATGCTTATCACTTTTGAGCCGAGGGAATGCAAAATAAGAAGATAGTGTTTTAACCGTACTAGGAGATGAGCTTGTGTAATGTCAGGACCACCCTTTCGGGAAATCTTATCTCCTCATGATACACCTATTATGTAAATTACATAATCATCCAATTAGGTGTTGAAGTTGGCGGCCAAACTATCTGCATATTCATGAAAATATCCACAATGATATTTAAAAAGTTTGCATCCACACAGGAAAGTATGACACTGATAAGTGATAAGGATGACTGAGAATACTTCATCCGGATTCACAAAGAAGTATCTCTTCTTTGTACAAATAAGATAACTTCTCAAGAGGACCAAGATTTATGTTGATGTCTTCACGAGTGGTGGCATGCAATTCCTACTAAAATTATGGTATATTTATACTAGTGGCGGCATGCAGGCGCGCTTCCCGTCTTCTCCTCTGCATATTTTCAAGTTTTTAAACAACCAAATTTATAGAAATGTTGTTACTTACATCATCAACACTTGAGCCTGCTACCTATAATTATGACGAATATTGAGGTGTTAGGTGAATGTTTTAGATGACATTTACAAGCACAAGAAAACACAAATTACTACATCAGGTAATTGAACAAAAAAAAAAGAAATTCAGCCCCGTTTGATTCATATCGGATCAAATTCATTTCTTCATCAAGTTTAGTATATTATTAAGCATATTATTCAAACACTTCTAATGTCAATCAAATTGACAATCTAAGTTTCTAGTTAGCTGGAGTTGTAGCACAACATATTATATGACAACAAACTTTGCCCAATCAATAATCAATAAGCTGCATATAGTGCAGAATGAAAACAGAGTCCAGAAACTTAATTGTGAGCTTAACATGGGCAATGATATGAGATATTCAATCTTCATGTGAAGACGAGATATTTAACCGAAAAGAAACCGTCTTTAGTGTATGTAACATAAATTCCCGGCATCATATATACATTAATTTGATTTTAATAAATAGACTAAGTAAAATAAAGATGAATACTATGACATGCCTATGTTGATAAATTGCATTTGAAATCTAAGAAGCAAAAATTAAGTACCTTTGCTACAGTTGGTAGTCTTGTCGTAGTTGGGGGCGGCGGAAAAATCAAGTCTACAATAACGAAGAAGCAAACCACCAATTCATGTAAAACCCTAACGAAAAGAATGGTGAAAATCTCGCTTAGTTAATATACCTTTGAATTAGTCGAGATTGAGAGAGCAGACTTCGAAGTTGAGTCGTGTAATTGAGAGGCGAGATTGGAAAGGGAAGCCAAGGAAAAATTTGAGAGTCGTGATTTCACATATTTGAGATTCGAGATTTGGAGAGGAAGTTATGAGAGGCGAAGGTGAGTCGTCAGAGGCGAAGGTGAGTCGTCAGAGGCGAATGTTGAGCAAAGTTCAGCCGGGGGATATGAACCGGGGGATATGAACCGTTCTTATTAAACCTAACTAATGGTAATTTATTATCTAAAGATAAAAATCATAAAATCTTTGAAGATATAAGATAAAAATCCATTTTAAGATCTCTTTCTCTTGTGTTTCAAAAAACAAAAACAATATATATATATATATATAGATATTAATAATAAAATTCGATAAAGATAATAATTAACGCTCATTTATTAGACTAGATCAAATAAATGTTGAAACCCATATTATGTTGATATCACACCGTTTGTGGAAGGGGTGGCTAGATCCATGCAAAGTGCAATTCATCCCCCTTAACCTCCACACTTGCTGACCGGACAACGAGATCCCCGTTCTTGTTCTGGGAAAGATGCCCCTTTTACATAAAAAAGACGGAGAAGAAAATTATTTGATGGGATGGCGCAAGCTTAAATGAGTTTGGTAGGTGAAACAAGTTTCAACCATGGTGGTGATGTGAGCATAGATGAACTTGTGTTCTCGCAAAAAACCTCACCTCTAATGACGACACCAATTTTTGTTGTGGTGCCGTTTGCCCACCTTTTGCGAGGGAACGAATTGTCGTTACATACAAACTCATCAATAGCGACAACATCTATTGCCATCGCACTACCGTCGCAAAAAACACTTCATTAGGGACGGCATCTGCTTGCCGACGCAAAGTGTCGTCGCATACAAACACATCAATAGCGACGACATCTATTGTCGTCGCACTACCGTCGCAAAAAAACACTTCATTAGCGACGACATCTACTTGCCGACGCGAAGTTCTGTCGCAAATTTATTTATTTTTTGTAGTGAAGTAGAGTTGAGAAAAGGTAAAATACACTAGGTATAGATGAGAAGACAAACTGTACTAAGATGAACGATAGACAACGGTCTGTACAACCGGTGGCCGGCGTTGCGTTTGTAGAAGAAAGTCACGGAAATCGCCCTTCGTCTCTCCTTCGATGTTGCCCACCCTCCTATCTATGTGAAAACCATCCAAATGAGTTGCCCCCTTATAATTTTCCAAGTCACGTGATAGGCACATCACACAACTAAAACACTACTTTATGGCCAAACACCCTTTAACCTTTCAAAACACTAATCACTACTTAAAAGTTGAAACCATCCCTAAACACTCACAAACCATACCACTAGTGTTTATGGCTACTCCCGCCAAACACAACCTAATACTTGAATCGTCTTGTTTCTCACCCAAATTTATCAACATATAAAAAATCTCTTTATATAATTATTTTATATACCCGTGTAAAAGCATGGACACTAAAGTAGTATCCACAAAATACTAATACTTGAATCGTCTTGTTTCTCGCCCAAACTTACAAAAAACATAAGCAACTTGAAAAAAAAAGGGTAAAAAATAATTATTGGCGGCCTGTATGTACTATATATAACTGGTAATGTTTTGAATTACTTTTATTTAGTATTTACTTATTTACTATTTCTCTAATATTATTTTTGGCTTAATCCAACTAAAAAAAAGTTAAAATTATATAAAATAAATTTGCATAAATTTTGTTTAATACTTTTGATCTTAAAATCTGAAGAATAGATTAGGGAAGCCGCTAGAACTGTCATAGACAAGATTTGAGTTGAGGGCCATATGAAATGCATCTTTGTTACCTAAACTTGTTGAATAAGAAAAAAAATCCTAAGTATAATCAATTGAGGAAGTGGAATTCATGGTTTTTGCACATGCTCCAAAACTTGGTGCGCGTAAATAACACGGAAGTTGAACACTTATTATTTTATGAACTCCCTCGTCTAATAAACTTATTATTGCATGGACAAAAACCGCAAA
Source organism: Fagopyrum tataricum (assembly GCA_002319775.1). Lineage (NCBI taxonomy): Eukaryota > Viridiplantae > Streptophyta > Magnoliopsida > Caryophyllales > Polygonaceae > Fagopyrum > Fagopyrum tataricum. Next base: position 53,667,569 of record CM008281.1, on the reverse strand, counting down.
ACTTACAAAAAAACCATAAGCAACTTGAAACATGAGTATTCCAAAAGAGAGGCGATTGTGGGTGTTAAAGCAAAAATATTACAAGAAAATAAAAATACTTAACACATTTTGTTTGAAAAATGTTTATAAGGTTCGACCCTTATTCGTCGTATCCTCACGAATCTAAAACAATACCGATTACAAATCCGGATGAGCTCTTGAATATTTTTAAGGATTTGGGCTGCACCCGACGGGTTGCCTACGTACCTTCCCTAAGAAGGATCAAGCCTTACGTAGTTCAAGTTATATTTTTCCGGACTTCAATTTATATGCATCATAGATCGGAACCAAGCCAAACTTTTAGGACGGTTGTCCATTATTCGCACTAGCACTTGTATTTCTCTACTTTTTACGCATCACCAGAATCACTCGGACCCACCTTCTATGAAGGATTTTCCGAATTATCCGACTATCATGTGCGTATGAGAAAGTCTAAGTTGGCGATATTTCTCTTCTCTTCTTTTTATTTAAGTTGGGGGTATGACTGAACTCGATGAGTTTCCTACGTATCCGTTTCGACGGAATCAAGTCAAACGTAGTGTAACACCCCAAATCCGTAGGACTCGGAGTGCTACTGGGCTAGGATCTCACAATGGATCCTGACCCTAGCCTGACAACAAGTTCACTGAATCTTACAACAAGGCACTGATAGATTAAATACAAAACCTCAAACTTTTATAAAAGTATCAAAAGGTTTATACAACGCTGCTGAGTACACACAAAACATAACGTTTATACATGGTCAAAATAACCCGTAGCCCACGAGTACGACCCAAGTGTACGGAGCCCTCAACAGATCTCCCACTCTAGATCACTCTGCAGTTCTCCTATCCTGCAAAAGATCTACAACACGGTATGAAACCGTTAGCTAACCATACACATATATAAGAAGATGCAGGAGCACACACACACATCATAAAGTACTAAACACCTCATCATGATATCACGCATTTACCCGGTTTATTATCTTTATAATCATCGTCCAATACTCAACTCATATATATAAATATCTCAATATGAACGTATGTGACACGAGAGATATAACCCTCGCCTCTCGGGAATAGCGCCAGCTGCAGTGGGGATCCGGTCCCACCTCCCGTGTACCCTATGAGAGTGGACAGGTGGCCGGCCCACTGAACCATACTGGCCTGCCCGTAGAGAACCTCCAGACTCCCAGCGGGATGAAAGGACAAGTTATCACGACCCTACAATGGGCAATCGATAGACCATAGGTCGGTAATAAGAATATCATAACACGGCTTTCAAGCATATACACACACCACTCATGCACACATCCAATATACGGATGACAGCTAAGTAAGTCCTATGGACTTACCTCAACCTCGGGAGTCTCAAACTCAAACTCAAACGGCTCCGCTCTGGAGATCAACACAGCCTAAACAAGGTATAACACATATATCACACTCATATCCATAACAGGGGTCACACCTAGACCCAAGGGATCCATAAGGATCATATTCCAATTCGTAAACCTCAAAGTCGTAACCGGCATAAACGATACTGTACTCAACCTCACTCTAACCGTATACTCGTACCTAGCATGCTACTAACGCTCATACTAGGAAAGGAAAGGATCTACCTAACTCTAGGTAGAACCGGAACAAAACGCACCTGCGTGACACAAGGGATGTAGGGGCGGAAGGCAGGTACCGCGGGCGCGGTGAGACGTAGCCGCGGGGGCGGTGACTCTCGGCCACGGGGGTGGCGACAACGTAGGAAGTTATTCCGAGGCTTCTCTTCGGCTCTTCTCGTGATCAATCACGTCTTCACTCAACCAAAGTTACATACAAGTATATACATACATAAACCCACATCAATACACACCTATACATGCATCTAAACCTAAGCTAAGGATATGGAATCAAGAGAAAGGAAGAAGAGAACAAGGGAAGGAGCTTACCACGGGTGTGGCCTAGCAAGGGAAGAACAAAACCAAGGTCTCACAGGCTGGCTTCAAGCTCAACATACAACATCCACAAGCACCACAACTACAAGGCACAATAAACCTCTTCTCATCAAGGAGAAGCAAGAACAAGATCAAGGAGGGAGAAGGAGAAGCAAGGAACGTGAGGGAAGCTGGAGGGGAAAGTGAAGAACAAACCCTTGATCAGCCAAGGGAAAGAGTAAGTAAGGTAGAGATTAAAGCACGGGTCAAAGGTCAACGAAGACGGCTGCAGCCGCCGGAAACCGCAGGGGCGGCAGCCAGGGCCGCAGGGGCGGAAACCCGCAGGGGCGGCACCCCCATCCGCGGGTGCGGATAAGCCACAACTCGGTCAAAACTAGACTCGGCTAAAGATCAAACTCGGTCCAAGAACTAAGGCTCTTACACCTCACCCCCCTAAAAACAAGTTTCATCCCGAAACTTGTACAAACTCCGAAAGCACTCAGACTCAAAACCGGGATACACTCTCTCCATCGGAGGTATCATATCTCGTACATAAGGTATCAACCCATGTGGCACTATACCTCAAAAGATCATACTACTATCCGGGGCATAGAGGGACATATCTAGCCAAACCATCATTGGGGCATGGAGAAGACATCTCCATCCAAACTATGTCCATCAAAATAGCATGGAGGTAGGAACCATCTCCAGATATCCCTAACCGTCGTATCACAATAGCATGGAGGTAAGAACCATCTCCAGCTATACCTAACAGTCGTACTAGCACAACAGGATCTAGTAAGATCATAAACACATCATAGCTAGCACGAAAATAAATATAGCATAGCATGTAAGCACGTAATCATATCGCTCCACAGGCTAGCCCTAAGACTTACTCTTGGATCCTATAGGTATATCTATCCTCGCCTATAACTCTGAATAGTTCCTTTGGATACTATCCCCAGTGTCTCCCGTAGTCAGATTAGGTTCTCGTCTCAACCACTGTATCCTCAACACAGGTTTGTTCTATACACGCGGACATCTCATGTCTTTGCCTAGGACTGTAATAGAATGCTCAATACAGATGTGGTCCGGCTCAACCACCAAATCATCATAACTCACAGTGTGTCTCGGAGCTGGTATGTAGTCCCTCAGGTGAGACACATGAAACCCAGGGTAAATCCTCGAATCTCGGAGACAGGACTATCTGTAAGCTGCACTCTCAACTTCTTCTTAATGTCAAAGCATCTAACACCTCGTGTCGGAGACACTCTCAGCCATACTAGGCTCCAATTCTAACTCTAGAGGTCTACGCCTCCTATCTGTATACGACCTCTGACGGCTCTGCGCAGTCAGCATACATTCTCGAATCAGTGCTACTCGAGCCATATCATCCTGAATCTGATCAGGTGTCACACCCCTGGCTGTACCAGGCTCATCCCAACATAACGGTGTACGATATCTCTGCCCATACAATGCCTCATAAGGGCCATCCCAACAGATGCATACTAAAACACAAACTCGCAACAAATTCTTCAGCGTCTGAATGGTCCTCTCTGACTGACCATCTGGTTGAGGATGGAACGCAGTAGTAAAGTGCAAACTCATTCCCAAAGCAGTCTGAATCTGCTGCCAAAACCTCGAGGTAAATCGTCCATCTCGGTCTGAGACGATCGTCCTCGGTACACCATGGAGTCTCACTATATGCCTAGTGTACTCCTCAGCCATCTGCTCACCGCCCACGTCTCCCTAATAAGAATGAAATGTGTCGTCTTCATCAATCTGTCCACAATGACCCAAATGACATCAAAACTCTAGCTCAGTCTCAGCTCGGTCACAAAATCTATGGTGACGTCCTCCCACTTCTTCTGTGGAACAAGAAGGGGATGGAGCTCACCTCCAGGTCTGCAATGCTCTATCTTGACCTGCTGGCAGGTCGCACACTGTGCCACAAATCGGCTACATCGGCTTCAACCCTTTCTACCAATATAAACGTCTCAAGTCCTGATATATCTTACCCGTACCTGAATGTACAGGGTAAGGTGTACAATAAGCCTTCTATAAAAATCTTTGTCTCAACTCTGTATCAGCAGGTACACAGACGCGACCACGGCGTCTCCAAACTCCCTCTGCTCCCAGCAGGAATTGTGGTGTCTTATCCCGAGACATCCTATCTCGTACCCTCATCAAGATCTAGCAGTCTCCTACTTCTGTTGGATCTCACTCAACAGATCAGGTAGAACCTCTAAAGTACTCAGCCGGACATCCTCATCCGGAAACCAAAAGTCCAACTTTAATCAGACCAAATCCCTCTATCTCCTCTGGCTGTGCCCAAACAGGAGCAGTAGTCAAACGTCTCTTCAGCTCCTTAAAACTCTGCATACACTGATCAGTCCCCATTAATCTAGTAGTCTTCCTTAGCAAACTCGTCAGTGGATGGGCAATTACAGAAAAGCCCTCCACAAAGCGTCTGTAATAACCGGCTAGGCCAAGGATGCTATGTACCTCCTTGTCGTTCGTCGGTTTAGTCCATGCTACTACTGCCTCAATGTTCGCTGGATCCACCTTGATCCCTTCAGCTGATGATATCTCGAACGTCAATCAATCCTGGAAAAATACTATCGTTTCTTAAAGCTGCTCCAACAAGTCATCCATACACGGTAATGGATACTTATTCTTAATGGTCCCCTTGTTCAGCTCTTTGTAATCACTACACAGTCTCAACGATCCGTCCTTTTTCCGTACGAAGAGGACAGATGCTCCCCATGGAGATATAATAGGGTGACTAAAAACCCTTCTAGGCCAACTCCTCAAGTTGTTTCTTCAGCTCCAACATCTCAATAGGCGCCATCCGATATGGGCCTTCGAGATCTGTCTCGTACCAGCCTCTAACTCGATACAAAAGTCCACACTCCTCTGGGGCGGCAAACTGGACAGCTCAGCAAACACATCTGCAAACTCACAGACCACTGGAAAAACCTCTAATGTTGGACTCTCCCCCTCCTTCATGGCATAACACCAGAAGGCTTCACATCTCTGTGCAAACAATCTAGCTACTCGTATCGCACCGATAACCATACTAGATTTTCCAAGGTCCCATCCTCGGACAACCTCTATCTGTCCTAACTCGGTAGAAAAGTAACGGTCCTCCTACCTATATCTAAGAATGTAGAAAGTCCATCCATCCAATCCATACCTAGTATGACTTCTTCATGCTCTAATGGCATGACAAAGAGGTCAACCAGTAAAACACGGGTCCCTACAGAAATGGGACAGTCACGAATCTCATGGGTACCTCTGACCCTACTACCATAAGGTAACCCTATACTAAAGGGTATCCCCTCAATCATATCTAAACTCAAACACTCTATACAAGCATCAGATATAAAAGAAGACATAGCTCCAGTATCAAACAAACTCTAACAGGTAAACCATGGATCAGAATGGTACCTGTAACAGGCGGTGCAGCTGGCTCCTCTGCACTCCTCAGCTCAAAAACTCGGCCTTGTGGCCCTCTGGTGTCAGTGGTGCTCCCACCACGACCTCTGCCTCTACCTAACCCAAGAGCAGATCCCTGAGTGGTAGGACGATCTGGGACTCTCTGCTGTCCCTGTATCTGCTGTTGCTGAGATGGCCTCTGCACACCTCCCGCTATATTGGCAGGAGTAGAACCCTGCTGCAACGAAGCTCTGCCTTGTCTACAGAAAACAGCTCTGTGACCTCGTCCACCACAAGTGAAGCAAGTCACTATCTGCCTTGTACACTTTGGTATGATATGTCCATACTCTGCACAGTTGAAACACTGTCGTACCCTATCTGTAGCTGATGCAGACGAGGGCTGACTCTGGCGGCTCTGGCCTTGTCTTGACCCAGCAGCTCCTCCAGTACCACTGGTCTGCCCAGTATGCTGTCTCTTCTCAGACCCTCCGGTCTGAGAAGCTCTCCTCTGACTAACCCGCTCACGCTCATAATCGGCGGCTCTATCCTGGTAGTCCATCAAGGACTCACAATGAAATCCTACCATATAGGCCCGGGTGACATCCCTCAATCGTCGGGAAAATAGATATACATGTTGATCCACAGAAGGTGCAGCTGGTCCCAGCAATGCCAGCTCCTCCTGGAATCTCCGGATAGCCTCTAAGACTGGTACATCCTCAAACCCAGCCTCCACAAAATCCCGTAGTTTCTCCCTCCTCAGTGAGGCAGGGCAGAAACGCTCTCTGATCATAGTCCGCATCTGAACATAACTGTCAACCTGTGCTCGTAATGACCTCCACCAGTGTTGTGCTAAGTCTCTGAACAGAGTCTGCACTAACTCTATCTGCCTGTCTGCTAGACACCTAATGAACTCCAGAGCTGAGTTCACATGTCCAATCCACAACTCAACCTCAAGCCCCACCTTCCCAGAGAAAGGGGGTACACCCATCTGGTGAAATGCCTTCAACCAAGTGTGTGGTCTAGGCCCTCTATGCTCCTCTATAACTCGAGCAATCTCAGCAACAGGCGCCGGTGCAACTGGCACCTGAGTAACCCCGTGGGACCTCTCAGATTGTCCCTCATGTACTGGTAGATCTAGAATAGGTCTACCTGCTCTGACAGCCTCCTCTACTCGCCGGATATACTCACGAAAATCTAGTCCTCCCATGGAGACATAATCTGAGGCATCTGACCGGACTCGCTGTGGACCCTGTCCCCCAGCTACGCCGTTCCCAGTCTCAAGAACAACACTCTCGGCAACGTCCTCATGAACCTCTTCCGCTGTGCGTGGATCAACAGCGGAAGTCCTACCCCATCCTTTACCTAGAGGGAGTCTACCTCTACCTCGTCCTGTTACAGGTAAGGCCCTAGTCTGAACCATCTGCAGAGGACGTAAACCTAATTCAAAAGGCTATATATATGCCATATGTATATATCAATCAATCACAACAGAATATCTAGAGATATATATACTGTCGAGATCTTCAGAGGGGCGATGGCTCACGTACACGATATCTCAAAACATTTTGTACTCATTTCAAAACCAAAACCTTTTGAAAAGTCAAACCCCTCTCGGGTTCTGTTTATTTATCAATTCGAACTTTATTGCAGATTACTAGTGTCATTGTTGTCAACCTGGGCTCTGATACCAACTTTGTACCACCCCAAATCCGTAGGACTCGGAGTGCTACTGGGCTAGGATCTCACAATGGATCCTGACCCTAGCTTGACAACAAGTTCACTGAATCTTACAACAAGGCACTGATAGATTAAATACAAAACACCAAACTGTTATAAAAGTATCAAAAGGTTTATACAACGCTGCTGAGTACACACAAAACATAACGTATATACATGGTCAAAATAACCCGTAGCCCACGAGTACGACCCCAGTGTACGGAGCCCTCAGCAGATCGCCCACTCTGGATCACTCTGCAGTTCTCCTAACCTGCAAAAGATCTACAACACGGTATGAAACCGTTAGCTAACCATACACATATATAAGAAGATGCAGGAGCACACACACACATCATAAAGTACTAAACACCTCATCATGATATCACGCTTTACCCGGTTTATTATCTTTATAATCATCGTCCAATACTCAACTCATATATATAAATATCTCAATATGAACGTATGTGACACGAGGGATATAACCCTCGCCTCTCGGGAATAGTGCCAGCTGGAGTGGTGATCCGGTCTCACCTCCCGTGTACCCTATGGGAGTGGACAGGTGGCCGGCCCACTGAACCATACTGGCCTGCCCATAGAGAACCTCCAGACTCCCAGCGGGATGAAAGGACAAGTTATCACGGCCCTACAATGGGCAATCGATAGACCATAGGTCGGTAATAACAATATCATAACACGGCTATCAAGCATATACACACACCACTCATGCACACATCCAATATAAGGATGACACCTAAGTAAGTCCTATGGACTTACCTCAACCTCGGGAGTCTCAAACTCAAACGGCTCCACTCTGGAGATCAACACAGCCTAAACAAGGTATAACACATATATCACACTCATATCCATAACAGGGGTCACACCTAGACCCAAGGGATCCATAAGGATCATATTCCAATTTGTAAACCTCAAAGCCGTAACCGGCATAAACGATACCGTACTCAACCTCACTCTAACCTTATACTCGTACCTAGCATGCTACTAATGCTCATACTAGGAAAGGAAAGGATCTACCTAAATCTAGGTAGAACCGGAAAAAAACGCACCTGCGTGACACAAGGGACGCAGGGGCGGAAGGCAGGTACCGCGGGTGTGGAGGGACGTAGCCGCGGGGGTGGTGACAAGGAACGCTTGCGAACGCAGGCACGCCACTGGCACGACGCAGGCGCTGCGACACGGTAGCCGCGGGGGCGGTGACTCTCGGCCGCGGGGGCGGCGACAACGCAAGAAGTTATTCCGCGGCTTCTCTTCGGCTCTTCTCGTGATCAATCACGTCTTCACTCAACCAAAGTTACATACAGGTATATACATACATAAACCCACATCAATACACACCTATACATGCATCTAAACCTAAGCTAAGGATATGGAATCAAGAGAAAGGAAGAAGAGAACAAGGGAAGGAGCTTACCATAGCTGTGGCCTAGCAAGGGAAGAATAGAACCAACGTCTCACAGGCTGGCTTCAAGCTCAACATACAACATCCACAAGCACCACAACCACAAGACACAACAAACCTCTTCTCATCAAGGAGAAGCAAGAACAAGATCAAGGAGGGAGAAGGAGAAGCAAGGAACGTGAGGGAAGCTGGAGGGGAAAGTGAAGAACAAATCCTTCATCAGCCAAGGGAAAGAGTAAGTAAGGTAGAGAGTAAAGCACGGGTCAAAGGTCAACGAAGACGGCTGCAGCCGCCGGAAACCGCAGGGGCGGCAGCCAGGGCCGCAGGAGCGGAAACCCGCAGGGGCGGCACCCCCATCCGCGGGTGCGGATAAGCCACAACTCGGTCAAAACTAGACTCGGCTAAAGATCAAACTCGGTCCAAGAACTAAGGCTCTTACACCTTACCCCCCTAAAAACAAGTTTCGTCCCGAAACTTGTACAAACTCCGAAAGCACTCAGACTCAAAACCGGGATACACTCTTTCCATCGGAGGTATCATATCTCGTACATAAGGTATCAACCCATGTGACACTATACCTCAAAAGATCATACTACTATCCGGGGCATAGAGGGACATCTCTAGCCAAACCATCATCGGGGCATGGAGAAGACATCTCCATCCAAACTATGTCCATCAAAATAGCATGGAGGTAGGAACCATCTCCAGCTATCCCTAACCGTCGTATCACAATAGCATGAAGGTAAGAACCATCTCCAGCTATACCTAACAGTCGTACTAGCACAACAGGATCTAGTAAGATCATAAACACATCATAGCTAGCACGAAAATAAATATAGCATAGCATGTAAGCACATAAGCACGTAATCATATCGCTCCACAAGCTAGTCCTAAGACTTACTCTTGGATCCTATAGGTATATCTATCCTCGCCTATAACTCTGGATAGTTCCTCTGGATACTATCCCTAGTGTCTCCCGTAGTCACCTCAGGTTCTCGTCTCAACCACTGTATCCTCAACACAGGTTTGTTCTATACACGCAGACATCTCATGTCTCTGCCTAGGACTGTAATAGAATGCTCAATATAGATGTGGTCCGGCTCAACCACCAAATCATCATAACTCACAGTGTGTCTCGGAGCTGGTATGTAGTCCCTCAGCTGAGACACATGAAACCTAGGGTAAATCCTCGAATCTCGGAGACAGGACTATCTGTAAGCTGCACTCTCAACTTCTTCTTAATGTCAAAGCATCTAACACCTCGTGTCGGAGACACTCTCAGCCATACTAGGCTCCAATTCTAACTCTAGAGGTCTACGCCTCCTATCTGTATACGACCTCTGACGGCTCTGCGCAGTCAGCATACATTCTCGAATCAGTGCTACTCGAGCCATATCATCCTGAATCTGATCAGGTGTCACACCCCTGGCTGTACCAGGCTCATCCCAGCATAACGGTGTACGATATCTCTGCCCATACAATGCCTCATAAGGGCCATCCCAGCGTAACGTTGACTCTAATGAAACATGAACCGACCACGTATCTTGAGTGTCGTCTTCAAATCCATGTGAATTCGGTAAATTCCATTTGACACATTCAAACACCAACAAGATAGAACTTTGACGAGATCGGTTGGAAGTTGTAGACGAAAAAGTACCACTCTTTTGTCTTGAAGCATTTCACATTGTACCGTTGCGTCCGATTAACCATGACCCGACCATGTATCTTGAGTATCGTCTTTAAATCCATGTGGATTATATAAAACCCTTTTAAACACATGCAAATGCCATTAAGGAAGAACTTTGATGAGACCGGTTGGACGTTGTGGAAGAAAAGGCACCATCCTTTTTTCTTGAAATTTGATAGTGTTGGGTTCGATTGGCATCACTCTTCTTGACTTTTGACTTGAGTTATTATTGATCGACATTTTTGTACATCTCCTTTGGATCATATTACCTTCCTTTTCTTTTCCATGGAACTTTTCTCACATTTTCTTATGTCTCCTTCAAATCTCGTCACATTAGCTTCCTCTTCTTTCACATGGTGTCTTCCTCACATTTCGTGCCTCTTCTTTGAATGGCCCATCATATCAATTTCCTTCCTTTTCCATGGATCTTTGCTCACATATTTCTTTCTCTTTTTTTTTTTATGGCACATTCCTCACATTTTTTTAGATCACCCTTCATATTATCTTCCTCTTCTTTTCCATGGAGCTTTTCTCACATTTTCTTCTTTTTTATGGCACATTCCTCGCCGCGTGTGAGTCTTCGTATATGCTTGATTCCTTTGACAACTTCTAAAACACTTGAATTAGGGATATCAAAAAAATATATTTTGATAACTTCATGTCACCAACTAAAATGATAACCCTTTTTAGAAAGTCATAAAAGAAACTCATTATACTTTGACTTGTCACAATTTTAAAATATTTGATCGAGAAACAACTTTGAGTTGTCACAATTTTAAAATATTTTGAGAAGAAAATTTTATTTAAAAAAAAACCATGTAAGGAAAAACTTTATTTTGAAACTTAAAAGAAAATTTTTTAAAAAACAAGTTTTCCGTTTTGTAGCGTTTGGATGTAAGAATCCTCCCAACTACAATTTCTTTGGATCTTTCTCTTTTTGAACTTTGACATATCATTTGGATTCTCCCGACCACAATGTTGGTGCGTCTCTTGAGTAGTTTGAGCTTCCATATTGGAGATTTAGTGTAGCACATGAAACGACTCCTTTTTGGATCATCGGACTACAGTTTGGTTGTGGCGGTGACAACTCTCCGTTTTCAATCCAAATATTTCCATTTGGTGTAGTAGATGAAGTATTTGTTTTGCACCATCTACAATTTTGGTCTTCATTCCCTGCTCAGTTTAAAACAAATAGAAATAATAGAGAGTAAACAAGGAAGAGATTATCATTACTTTTTATATGACTCTTAGGTTGCCCATACTTTGTTTGACTTCTCCCTTACTCCTTTTTGCATTTGCTCTCAACTTTCTTTTCTATTTTGCAAAGTATTTGTGGATGTCATTTTCTTTGTTGAGCTTGTGGATTTGTTTGAAGACCCCTAACATCATAGTCTCAAAAACTATTTATAGAGGAAGATGAAAGAGACAAATTAATATTTGCAATTGATTATGCAAATAAATATAATTTATTCTCTTTGACCGTTTTTTATCTTTTGGCTTCTCTCCATTTTAATGTAAATTGAAATCATCCATAAATACAATGACCAAGGCTAAGGATGGTCAATCCCAAATTTAAAGCACTTAATTAGGGTCAACATAACACCCTTATTTCATCCTTTGGTAGCAAGTAACAAGCCTATTAGATAGTATTTATTGGGAAATATTTAAAGCCATATTAAAGTGATTTAATTAATTATAATCACCTCTTCTTCTTTTTTTCCTTTTTAAGTGAGAAGTTGATATCCCCTTAATTAAAAGGTTCAAAATACAAAATGCAAATGCATAATTTGTATTTTTTTGTTTGACCATTTTCCTTAATAAATGTATTGGGCTTTTTAATATGTTAAGAAGATAACAACCCATCATTTTCCAAAATTCTCACGGTCCATTGTTTTCAACTTATTGGATTGCATCTAACTTGTTGGGCTGTAATCCAACGTTGTGATTTTTGGGCTTTTGATATATTTTTTTTTTTGGTTTGTCAATGAGCCCTTCACGAATATTATGTGTTTGTGAATGAAAATGTAATTAATTTAAAATCATATCCATGATTTTAAATTAATTACATTTTCATTCACAAACACATAACATTCGTGAAGGGCTCATTTGATATAAAAAAAATATTCTCAACATTGATGTGGTTCTTCTCCATAAACATATAAAACGGAAATGGTGTGAGCTTAGTGGACTTGTATCTCCAAAGGAAATATAAATGATTTTTGGTATATTTTGACTTGGTATTTTGGTATATCTTTTTGGGTGGAGGCTCTATATGTCATGTCGATTGTAGACTTGGGCCGTTGGTCACTTTTTTTATTGATGAAAATTTGACTATGAGGCTTCGTGGAGTGAAGACTTGTTTGGCTACTAAAATATTTGAAGTAAATATTTTGTATCATAATATCCATATGATTTACAATTTCAACTTGTGAAGTTTTGTTTGGTAATTTTGGGGGCTTTCAATCTTGGTTTAGGTAATAGAATGTGTGAGAAAGAAATTGATCACTTTTGTAAGAGGTGTGGAAGCATTGAATATTTGAAAGACAATTTTGGTTTTTTCTATTCAATGATCTACCTTGATCAATTTGAGTACCTCTTCATTTTCTCAATTTCTCTTTCATATATAACTTTTTCTTTTTGCGTGTGGCTGCATCTAACACGTAGATTGCCTACGTACCCCCTTTTTTGAGGAATCAAGCCGTTCGTAGTTCTTGAAGAACCAATTTTGTTTTATTTTCTCATATGCATCACCAAAATAATCCGAACCCACCTTCTATGAAGGGTTTTTCGGACTATCTTGACTATCATTTGCATTGGAAAATTTTTAATCCTTTGTTTTTTTTTGGATTCAATTTTGATTTGATTTAGGATTTGCAACTAAATCTGATACATCGATGATTTGAGATCAAATTTCCTTGCAGCCAGCAAATAGTCATCAACTCTTGACGTACTTCTTGGTACCGTTTAACCTTCATCTACGTCATTTCAATTGATGAAATATATAGATAATGTAGATGGGATCCACTTTTATGAATTTCTTTTTCTTTTCGTGCTCCTCGGAATTTACCAACAATTTGAACTCTTCTTGGGGAACTCCATAATTTGTAGCTTTCACTCAACGAGACAAATATGATTTTTACATCTTCAACTTATGTGTCACTTTGTCGGTGAGGAGCTTTATTCACTTGGTTCATATAACCATCTACTTTTTGGTGTATTTGTTGTAAGTCTTCTTGCCTCTTTCTTATCAAGTTTCTCGAGCCTTTTGATTTTGTCTCTTTCTCTTTCAGTCTGATTTGTTCCTCTTGTTGTTCGGATTTGTCCCGCTTGTCTTAAAAATGATAGACTAGAAATTGAAGTGACTTCTTGTTGAGGATAATCTTTCATAATTGACCATTGTTTGCAATTTTTATAATGCTATCATCATCATTCTCTTAACACATTTATTTGGACTAGTGAGACCATGAGAGTGCCCCTAGTTTCAAACTCTCCACACATTGTTAAGATCTTTGAGGTTTTACGGGTTTAAGGAAGTGCCTCAACAACACCTATCACATACATGGTATTTGGTGAAGCGAGATGTCGTGTTGCATTTGCCCCCTCTATTCCAGTATCCCCTTTATTGACAATTTTCTCAATTGCATACCTAAGGGCATGACGATCTTGAGAAGATGACAACAAATTTGATGATAGGGTAATGCTTTGGATGGCCCATCATGTTTGACTTGTTAGGCATTTTTGTAGCTCATAAAGCGTATATATCTTAGCTATCATAAACTCATAGAATATCCCTTGAATAACATCTTTATCAAAAGGGATTCCTTTTTGCATTCTTTCTTGGGTTGTGAGTCTTTTATCCCACTCTCTTTTTTCTTGGCTTGTCTTTCTCTCATGCGTTTTGTTGCCTACTCTCGTGAAGGTGATAAACAACTTGAACTACATGTGCTTTTTATCTAGCTGTAACACCCCAAATCCGCGGGACTCGGGGTGCTACGGGCGAGACCTCACAATGGGTCCCGACCCTTAGCCTGACAACAATTTCACCGGAACTTCCAACAAGGAACAAATAAAGGCGAAAACTAAAAACCGTTTTTAATGCATATGGAAACGAAAAGTAACGAATACAACGTGGAAACTCAGCCGAGTCCTCAAAACAACACAAACCCGATCCGAAAGTCTAAAACGTATAACAACATCCTCAAACAAACGATATACAACATGACCCAAAACCATCCCCGTCCTATAATGTACGGAGACCCCGGCTGTCCACTCCTCCACCTCACTCGGCGGCGTTCCTAACCTGCAAGTCATCTACAACACGGTTTAAAACCGTTAGCTCATATTCTAGGCATTAGAAAAGCGGTGAAGGCACAAACACATACATATCACACATCATAAAATACGCAAGTCCCGTTTATTATCTTTTTATTACTTAGTCATATCCCGTTCTAATTCAACTTCGGTTGTGACACGAGACCACCGTGATCTCGCCTCGGTCCCTACTTACCGGCAAAGAATGGTACGGATGCACCCGACCATATTACCCGCCGGGCTAGTCGCCGAGAATCTCCTAGACTAACGCCGAGTCAGGCAGATTGTCACCGCCCGTTATCATACACTTGGGCCAAACAATAATATAAGGTCGGTGGTCCTATTTACCGGTTTAGATGTTATAACAAGAACATAAACACACACCACCAAGAACACATCAATGCTAATACGTAAAATACGAGCTAAGTAAGTCCGGAGACTTACCTCGTCCGCATGCTAACTCACAAACACCCTTGCTTCCCTTGGGAAGACGCACACAACCTGCTCACAACAAGGTAATCATCACAACCCGCTCAACTCAAGAAGTCTAAGACTTCTACACAAATGATCTACGCAAGATCATTTGACTCCCATTCTAGGACCGCATCCTAGAACCTCTCATACTCACATCTCACTCAACGCATGAGGAGATATCTCAACAACCTACTAACTCTCATACGATCATACTCAAAACCCAAGAATGAGTAAAAGCCTACTAGGTCTATCATGCTCATCACACACTCCACACATGAAAGTAACACCCAACAGTTCATAACCTCAAAGATGTTAGTCCTCAACCCAAGAGGCACAAGCTAGCCTAGAAGATCCATCATGCTCACATGCTCATACGATCACATATATCAAGCCTCAAGGGCTCCTAGGCCCATAAACACTACATGTCATTCTCAAGCTACTCTAGGTCATCCTAAGCATGCTACTAACATGATCCAACATCAATACTAAGGAAGGAACGAAGAGGAAAGGAGAGGAGGAACCTACTGTCGAAGAAACGCAGTCGCGGAGTCAAGCTGGCGCCCCGACGGAGCAGGAGCCGCCCCTGCGGAATCAGAGGCCGCCCCCTGCGGCGCTACCGGCCGCACCCGCGGCAGAAGGAAGCCACCCCCGCGGCCGTCGTGTCCTGGAGCCCTGGAGCCTGCCGCCGCCCCCGCGGCCATGCCGAGCCGCACCCGTGGCGGTGCTGTGCCGCTCCCGCGGCGGTGCTATGCCGCTCCAGCGGCCGTGCTGAGCCGTAATCCTGCCACCGCCCCCGCGGCCATGCCGAGCCGCACCCGCGGCGGTGATGTGCCGCTCCTGCGGCCGTGCTGAGCCGCGCCCGCGGGCGTGATGATCCGCCCCCGCGGTCGTGTTGCAGAACGTCGTCTTCGATCGTGGATCCTTGGCTCCAAAGTCCTTCTCTTGCTGGATCTTCTCCAAACACGCACCACGGTTCTTAGGCACCTCTCCTTGACCTAAAAGAGCTAAGAACCTAGACATGCAATGAGTTGAGTGAAAATCTCTCCAACCTTCATCCATGGCCATGGATGAAGAAGGAAGGAAGAAGAAAGGGAAAGAACAACAATGGAAAGGAAGGAAGGAAGGAAGGAAAGGGACTTACCACTCCAGATCTGTAGTTCCCTTGCTGCAATCCACACATGCAAGCTTCAAGCAACAATGGGAAAGAGAAGAGGAGAAGAGAGGGAGTGTGGAAGAGTGGAAGTGATGTCTAACGTGAAATGTGAGCAAAGGGAGGAGAGAGAGAGAGGGGACAAGGCTGCCAAGATGGGACTGCAGCCATCTTGTCCCATTTGCCCGGAACGAGGGGTCGGAAATGACCCCTTATCAATTCGATTCGGAACGAAAGGTCGGAAAGCGAAAAAAAAAAGGAAAAACGACGAGTTGGCTCGGGATTTTGGAAATAAAATCGCAGCACTTGGCACCTCGTGCCTGCGGAAAGATCTATAAAACGCTCTAAGTCCGGAATAAAATTCCGGGCGTTACAACAAACACGTCACGTAACTACGTGAAACTCATAAAACGTACACTATCGGCTCTAAACCAAGTCTACAGATCGCATCACTCAAGACCTCGCAAGGTACTCATAACTCATACAAAAAAATCACATAACGTATAAATCAAACAAGGAAGGTCTCGGAACTAACCCGACGACCCCATCTATGTCAATGTGTCTGCATAAAACTCGGGATGGTTCCTCCGGATACTATCCCCCGTCTCCTATGTAGCCTCGTCGGCTCCTCGTCTCGACCACTGCACTCTCAGTATCGGTATCTCCTCCGATCGAAGGCGTCTCGTATTCTGCTCTAAAACTGCTATAGGATGCTCTACAAATGCATGGTCCGGCTCGACCATTAGGTCCTCGTGACTGATGATGTGTCTCGGGTCGTGTATGTACTCTCTCAGCTGAGAGACATGAAAGACCGGGTGTATACCCTCCAACCGCGGTGACAGTGCTAACCGGTACACCACCTCGCCGAATCTCTCCAAGATCTCGAATGGACCGACATACCGGGGCTTAACTTCCCCTTAATGCCGAATCGCCTGACACCCCGCGTCGGTGAAACCCTGAACCACACCTGAGCTCCTACCCTGAACTCGAGAGGTCTACACCTCCTATCCACATACGACCTCTGACGGCTCTGCGCTGTCAACATCCTCTCTCGGATCAAAGCAAATCTAGCCACGTCGTCCCATCCCTGATCTGGAGCTACAACGCTCAAACTCCCCCGCTCGTCCCAACATAAGGGAGTACGGCATCTCCGTCCATACAATGCCTCATACGGTGCCATCCCGATTGACGCGTGCCAGCACCTCAGTTGTGGATGTGTCCTCCCACTTCCACTGTGGCATGGGCGGTGGGTGAAGTTCTCCCACCTCTCTCTTCCTCTCTGGTGCTCGATCTTGACCTGCTGGCAGGCCGCGCATTGGCCACATATCTAGCTACATCGGGCTTGAGGCCGCCCCACCAATAAACTCTTCTAGGACCAGTACATCTTACTCGTTCTTGGGTGCACTGAGTAAGGTGTGGAATGTGCCCTATGCAAAAATCCGCTCTCTTAGCTCCTGATCCGATGGTACACAAATACGTCCCTGACGTCTCAATAGCCCGTCTGCTCTCATGATAAACTGCGGTGCCTCTCCTCGGGACATCCTGTCCCGGATCCTCATCAAAATGGGACATCTCTCCTGCTTTTGCAGGATCTCTCTGGACAGGTCAAGTATTACCTCCAACTCGGACAAACAACAGTCCGTACCCGGGAACCGGATATCCAACTCCAAACCCATCAAATCCCTCTGCAGCTGTGGCGTAACTGTAAGCCGAGCTAACGCCTCCTCTCGAGGTGTTCTCCTGCTCAAAGCATTGGCGACTACATTCGCCTTCCCCGGATGGTACAAAATCTCCAAGTCAAAGTCCTTAATCAGCTCCAACCATCTCCTCAGGCGGTTATTCAACTCCCGCTGAGTGAATATATACTTCAGACTCTTATGGTCTGTGAAGATCTGGCACGTAGCCTCGTACAAGTAGTGTCGCCAGATCTTCAGGGCATGAATCATTGCCGCTAGCTCAAGATTGTGGGTAGGGTAATTCTCCTCGTACGGCTTCAGCTACCGAGAAGCGTACGCAATAACCCTACCTCTTTGCATCAAAACGCACTCCAATCCTAGCTTGGAGGCGTCACTATACACTACAAAAACCTCCACGCCCTTAGGCTGGGCTAAAACAGGAGTGGAGGTCAACCTCCTCTTCAGCTCCTCGAAACTGTGCTGACGAGGCTCGGACCAAACGAACCTGGTAGACTTCCTCAGCAAGGAAGTGAGCGGTCGTGCAATCACGGAGAAACCCTCAACAAAACGGAGGTAGTATCCCGCTAAGCCTAAGAAACTGCGCACTTCCTTGACCGTCCTAGGAGGCGGTCATGAGGAAACAACTCTATCTTCGCCGGGTCAACCATGACACCTTCGGCGGAACTATATGACCCAGGAATACCATCTAGGACATCCTAAACTCGCACTCAGAGAGCTTAGCGCAAAGCTCTCTATCCTGGAGGACTCGAAGCACCGTCCTCAGGTGTTCCTCATTCTCCTCTCTACTCCGGAAATAGACTAAGATGTCGTCTATAAACACTACCACGAACTGGTCCAAGAAGTCGATGAAGATGTCGTTCATCAACTTCGTGAAGATGGCAGGTGTATTCGTGAGCCCAAATGGCATCACGACAAACTCATAATGGCCGTATCTCGTCCTGAATGCCGTCTTCGGCACATCCTCCTCTCTCGATTGATACACTTGAAACGCCGGGTGAACACCCTTTACTCTCGGCGGCCATGCCAATCGGTAAACCACTCTCCCAACTTGCGCTAAGATCTCAAAAAGGTCCGATGTATTGGAAACTCAACTTCCTTCTCGGGTCTTCCTCACTACAACATTTCCATTATGTTTCTTCTTTGCTTGTCTCTAACAAAGAAGATCGAACTTGACTTTGGTTCTTGTCAAACATAACTTCGATGTTACTTTTCCTCAATTCTTGTTGCAAGTTCTAAGTAATGAAGGAAGTCCTTTACTTCACACTACTTCTACTAACGAGACATGTATGCTATAACTTTTACATCCTCTCTCGATACTCAGTCAAGACCATGTCTTGAAGAATCGCTTGTACACTTCAAACCGATCGTACCTCGAGGTAATTTCCAAAACAGTTGCACAAATGAATCCCTTTTAACTCCCGACGACTCCATTGTCCATTTTTGTCCCACTCAATACTTCATCGTCATCCGGAGTAGGTTAGCATAGATGGTGTTACCTGGAGAACCTTCCCACAATCCGGAAATGATCAGCCCATCCAAGAAACTTGCAACTTCTTTCACATCCTTCGGGGTTGTCATCCTGAGACAACTGGTCATACAACTTCTCTCTTCTTCGAGAGTAGACCAGAATGTCCTATTCGGGCATTAGTAAGCCCATATGGAATCACTACAACTCGTAGTGACCATGGTGTGTCCAGTATGCGATGTTTGTACTACCCCAATCTCGACTTCTCAATTGGTGACAATCAACCTTAACCCAATTTTAGAAGAGACCACCGACCCTTGCAACCTGTCGAGTAGATCATCTACACATGGTGAGAGGGTACTTGGTCTTCATTGTAATCTTGTTCGGCTCATTGTAATCGATGTACAAATGGAGATAACCGTCTCTCTCCCCGCAAACTGGTGTTCTCCATAACAACTTCAACACAAGAGTTTAAGATATAATCTAAGCTCTTGTTACCGTTCCTTTAGGATTCCACAGCCTGGTTACTCTCCCCCACACGCATCCATAGATCACCCGCACATGCGCGTTCTCGGTTGTCACCAATTAGTTGGTAAATGACCTTCTCCTACGTCAATGACTTACCATTCTTCTATACTTCCATGTTACCACTCTCATGAAGGATACCCTCTAGGGGTACCTTAAACTCCTTTAGCTCATTCTTCATTCCACGCTTCCTTTTCCTTATGCGAGATAAATATACCCTTCTCGACGTTGTTGAGTCACATGACCCGCCTTCATAGGCTTAACCGCGCTTCATGATGTCTTGTAAGCGCGTTTCCTCAAAATCTCTAACATTAGTTAGCATCACGTCTTGCTCTCATCTTCTTAGGATCATCATTTATACACACTTCCTCCTTTTTGGTGTTTCTTCGCCTTATCGTCATAAAGGAAACCGGTCAACTCCGCGTGAATCCCCACCTTCCCATTCTTCTCATAACTCTCGTAAAGTTGACTCTTCGCTTAATGGTACCTCGTAAGCTTAACTTACGGTATCCTACATTTTTCACTTGGTTCGATCGCGTTCTCATCTTGACTTCGAAGCTTAGGAGCGTCTAAGGACAGCTTCACTTCTCGTGATGGAACACCGCCTTTTTAATCTTGTTAGAATGCACCCATCTCCTCCTAGATTCGCACCTTTAGTTGCCCACGCGTCTTCTTGAAGGACTTAAATTTTCTATCTCCATTGCTCTTGTCGTACGTAGTCCTCAAACACGGTAGCTCTAATGGATGCTCCCCTGGTCCTGGCAGATGGAGAACTCTGCGCCCGGACCTCCCAACGGTCCTATCCCTAGCCTCGGGAACGATGCTCTCGGAGACGTCCTCTACGGGAACCTTATCTACTGGTGGATCCACAACTGGCTGGTCCGCAGTGGGGATACATCCCCGACCTCTCGCGCCTGGAGGTCTTCCTACTCCTCCCGTCTCGGGACGGTAGGAGAAAGAGGGGGTCTACCCCTAGCGGGTCCTACGTAAGCGGTAGCTCTCGTACGTGCTATTTAATAGCGTATGGAGTTTACTTATGTATAAATACATAGGTAGTACTTACTATCTCGGTATGATAACACTTCTAAATACATAAAGGTAAACATTGTCATCAAGCACAACAAAACATACAAGTCCAAAACATCCTATGGCCACATACGTAGCTAGGTACATACAAATCCACAAACATCCTAAGGTCATATATATTACTATATATACCTATTTCTAATCCAGAGATCTACGTCGCCGAGGTTTGCGGAAGGAGTGGTGGTCCCGTACATTCTAACCCAAACCCGACTCATGCATATGATTTTGAAAGCGAAAATTCAGAACCCGTGTGGGTTCTGTTTTATTCCTCATTCGGCCTTTAAAAAGGTTGCGAGTGCCATTGTTGTCAACCTAGGGCTCTGATACCACTTTTGTAACACCCCAAATCCGCGGGACTCGGGGTGCTACAAGCGAGACCTCACAATGGGTCCCGACCCTTAGCCTGACAACAATTTCACCGGATCTTCCAACAAGGCACAAATAAAGGCGAAAACTAAAAAATATTTTTAATGCATATGGAAACGAAAAGTAACGAATACAAAGTGGAAACTCAGCCGAGTCCTCAAAACAACACAAACCCGATCCGAAAGTCTAAAACGTATAACAACATCCCCAAACAAACGATATACAACATGACCCAAAACCATCCCCGTCCTATAATGTACGAAGACCCCGGCTGTCCACTCCTCCACCTCACTCGACGGCGTCCCTAACCTGCAAGTCATCTACAACACGGTTTAAAACCGTTAGATCATATTCTAGGCATAAGAAAAGCGGTGAAGGCACAATCACATACATATCACACATCATAAAACACGCAAGTCCCGTTTATTATCTTTTTATTACTTAGTCATATCCCGTTCTAATTCAACTTCGGTTGTGACACGAAACCACCGTGATCTCGCCTCGGTCCCTACTTACCGGCAAAGATTGGTACGGATACACCCGACCATATCACCCGCCGGGCTAGTCGCCGAGAATCTCCTAGACTAACGCCGAGTCAGGCAGATTGTCACCGCCCGTTATCATACACTTGGGCCAAACAATAATATAAGGTCGGTGGTCCTATTTACCGGTTTAGATGTTATAACAAGAACATAAACACACACCACCAAGCACACATCAATGCTAATACGTAAAATACGAGCTAAGTAAGTCCGGAGACTTACCTCGTCCCCATGCTAACTCACAAACGCCCTTGCTTCCCTTGGGAAGATGCACACAACCTGCTCACAACAAGGTAATCATCACAACCCGCTCAACTCAAAAAGTCTAAGACTTCTACACAAATGATCTACGCAAGATCATTTGACTCCCATTCTAGGACCGCATCCTAGAACCTCCATAATCACATCTCACTCAACGCATGAGGAGATATCTCAACAACCTACTAACTCTCATACGATCATACTCAAAACCCAAGAACGAGTAAAAGCCTACTAGGTCTATCATGCTCATCACACACTCCACACATGAAAGTAACACCCAACAGTTCATAACCTCAAAGATGTTAGTCATCAACCCAAGAGGCACAAGCTAGCCTAGAAGGTCCATCATGCACACATGCTCATACGATCACATATATCAAGCCTCAAGGGCTCCTAGGTCCATAAACACTACATGTCATTCTCAAGCTACTCTAGGCCATCCTAAGCATGCTACTAACATGATCCAACATCAATACTAAGGAAGGAACGAAGAGGAAAGGAGAGGAGGAACCTACTGTCGAAGAAACGCAGTCGCGGAGTCAAGTTGGCACCCCGGCGGAGCATGAGCCGCCCCTGCGGCGCTGCCGGCCGCACCTGCGGCGGAAGGAAGTCGCCCCCGCGGCCGTCGTGTCCTGGAGCCCCGGAGCCTTCCGCTGCCCCCATGGCCATGCCAAGCCGCACCCGCGGCGGTGCTGTGCCGCTCCCGCGGGGGTGTTGTGCCGCTCCAGCGGCCGTGCTGAGCCGTGATCCTGCCGCCGCCCCCATGGTCATGCCGAGCCGCACCCGCGGCGGTGTTGTGCCGCTCCCGCGGCCGTGCTGAGCTGCGCCCGCGGGCGTGATGATCCGCCCCGCGGTCGTGTTGCAGAACGTCGTCTTCGATCGTGGATCCTTGGCTCCAAAGTCCTTCTTCTCTTGTTGGATCTTCTCCAAACACCCACCACGGTTCTTAGGTACCTCTCCTTGACCTAAACGAGCTAAGAACCTAGACATGTAAAGAGTTGAGTGGAAATCTCTCCAAGCTTCATCCATGGCCATGGATGAAGGTGGAAGGAAGAAGAAGGGAAAGAGCAGCAATGGAAAGGAAGGAAGGAAGGAAGGAAAGGGACTTACCACTCCAGATCTGTAGTTCCCTTGCTGCAGTCCACACATGCAAGCTTCAAGCAACAATGGGGAAGAGAAGAGGAGAAGAGAGGGAGTGTGGAAGAGTGGAAGAGTGGAAGTGATGTCTAACGTGAAATGTGAGCAAAGGGAGGAGAGAGAGAGAGGGGACAAGGCTGCCAAGATGGGACAGCATCCATCTTGTCCCATTTGCCCCGAACGAGGGGTCGGAAATGACCCCTTGTCAATTCAATTCGGAACGAAAGGTCGGAAAGCGGAAAAAAAAGGAAAAACGACGAGTCGGGTCGGGATTTTGGAAATAAAATCCCAGTACTCGGCACCTCGTGCCTGTGGAAAGATCTATAAAACGCTCTAAGTCCGGAATAAAATTTCGGGCATTACACTAGCCTCATTTGCATTTCTTTGATTTGCTCCTCCGTGCTAGAGGTACATATACCTATCACTGACATGTTTCTATCTTCACCTTCCAAGTTGTCTTTGTGTTGTATGATGATTTGGTCTTTGATCTCCTCACTTAGGATGCATGAAATGTCGTCTTCCTTGAATGGAGAAGCTAATTTGAGTTAAATCGAGAATCATCACTTTTGTGGTGTTTTCCATGGAATTTCCATTCACAACTAGATCGAAGGTCATGTTTACTTGCTCAACTTGGTCAAGATAAATAGGGATGTACCATGTGGAATTTATCCTAGCGATGAATGATAACTTGTTCCGTTAGGAGTTGTTAAATCACAAATTACTTCCCACAAGATCCTTTTGTTGATCCCAAAACCAAAGGAGGAATGAACTTCACAAGTTGTATGTCTTCTTAACACTTAGAACGATTCTTCCGTCTTCTAACTTGTTGTTGGTCGGGTAAACATTCTCCATATTTTTGAAGTGATATAATTAAACCATTGCTCTTTCGGTGGTACAATTTGGACCCCTTTTTTTGTCATCTCCTAAACTCGTTTGATTGTCTCTGGTTAGTTGCTACTTTTTTGTCTAGGCAACTGACGTTCGACGTTGCAAGTCTTTGACACCAATGCATCAACGGATAGAGGTTCTGCATTACCGACGTGTACAACTAGTTCCGGGAGCAAGTTATTGGTGCACATTTGGAGACATGTCAACTCGCTAATTCTCTCAGGGCATTGCAGCCTTAGACTTCTCCATCTTGCTATAAAGTCATTATCAAGCTCCTTTGGTTTTTGGTGTGTGTTGACCGAGTCCATATGGAAACCCTCGCCTTTGTACCTTCCAAATTGAGCAAGGAAAGCCCTTTGCAAATCATCTCATGTTTCAATTGACCCCGGATGTAGTTGGGTGTACCATGTGAATGTTGATCCCTTAAGTGATTGAACAAACTGTCGAATGAGTAATGTATCACTCAAAGTTGTTTCACTGCAAACCAAGTAAAAGCGGGAAGATGCTCATGTGGTGAACCGTGTATGCCATCAAATATGCTAAAACTTGGCCTTTGATATCCCTGAGGAAAATGCAAGGCGTCAAAGTGCAACGGTACGACTTTCTATACCTATCACCGGTGGATTTTGGGAAATTTGGAAGTCTTTTATCCCTTTTGCAATCATTTCTTTAACTTCCTCGGGAGATATACTCAAGGCTCCAGTTTGACCATATGCTTCAGGTTGACTTTCATAGTCGTCTCCTCCTCGGTTGAACAAACTCTCTTGGGCTTGATTCTCCATTCGTGCAGTTAAAGCGGCAATTTGAGCATCTTTCTCATCCATCATTATTTGCATTTCCCGGAGTTGCTCTTCGGTGTCAGAGGTCACTGTGGTCATCACTGGCATGTTTTCTCTCTCATTTTCCATGACAGATTTACCCTTGTCCTTACTATAAATAGGCGGAAAGTCGTTCTCCTTAAAAGGAGAAGACTTGTCCCCAAACAAAGGTGAGTTCACGTCTTTCTCCGCAATTTTCAATGTCTTGGGCGTTGTGTGACTTGGTGGTCGAGAGGTTACTTCCATGAATGACATCTTCTTAGCCCTTGACCTTGTGATTGGTCCTGTATTAGTTTCAGATTCGGCCTGCTGGGAACTTTGAGTTGTCTTGCTTCTTTGACCTTTCTTGGGTTGAGCAGACTTGATAACCTTCACCGTAGAGGCCCTTGTTTGGGTATCTTCCTTCTCCATGTAGGATGTCATGTTGACTTGCTCCGTACGGTCCAGGTTGACAAGAATTGATCCTATGAGAATTTGCCTTGCCGGTGGCTCGATGCTTGATTCCTTAAGAGCTACCAAACCTCGTGTTGCCTCTCATAAGGTTGATCTGGCCAATTCCAATGCTGGTGAAGGAGCGAGCCTAACCGATGGTCCTGATTTTTGTCTCTTGGATCCGTTCTTGCTTCCCCTTCTCCGGTTTCGCTTGTTCTTGGTGTTGGTAGAGGTAGACTTATTTGACACTTGGTGAGACCCGACGCCAGTCTTGAGGACTTGGATGGTTGGTCCCTTTGCCTTGCCCTTCTTGAGATTCGGGGTCACTCCCTCTTCCAAGCTTCGGAGAGGTCCATAGGAATTGCTCAACGGGATCTCAGCTTCAACAACATCACGAGTGACGTTGATCACAACCTGGAATGAATGTCGACGGACCCACTGCCCCTTTCACAATGAAGGTGGCCGGAAGTTGGTTGAAGTTGATCAAAGCTCTTGGTGCCATTTTTCCATAGGAAAAAGACAACAAATATATTAGTATAATTTAAATCAATATAACTTTAAAATCATAAAGAAAGAAAAAGGGTCCCACCGGGCGTGCAAAATATGCTAAGCAAAAATATTACAAGAAAATAAAATTACTTCACACATTTTGTTTGAAAAATGTTTATAAGGTTCGACCCTTATTCGTCGTATCCTCACGAATCTAAAACAATACCGATTACAAATCCGGATGACCTCTTGAATATTTTTGAGGATTTGGGCTGCACCCGACGGGTTGCATACGTACCTTCCCTAAGAAGGATCAAGCCTTACGTAGTTCAAGTTATATTTTTCCGGACTTCGATTTATATGCATCATAGATCGGAACCAAGCCAAACTTTTAGGACGGGTTGTCCATTATCCGCCCTAGCACTTGTATTTCTCTACTTTTTACGCATCACCAGAATCACTCGGACCCACCTTCTATGAAGGGTTTTCCGATTTATCCGACTATCATGTGCGTATGAGAAAGTCTAAGTTTGTGATATTTCTCTTCTCTTCTTTTTATTTGGGTTGGGGGTATGACTGAACTCGACGAGTTTCCTACGTATCCGTTTCGACGGAATCAAGTCAAACGTAGTTCTCAAACCTTTCTTTGGGTATCAACTTGAAATTTGCGATTGAACTCAACGACCATGAGGTTGAGTTTCCTACGTACCCTTTCATAGGGATCAAATCATACGTAGTTCTTTTATTTAACAAATCTTGGCATTTGGGTGTGACCGAACTCAGTGAGCGTCTTGCTTTATCCCGAGCTTCCTACGTATCCGTTTGAGACGGAATCAAGTCACTGTAGTTCCTTAAATTAAACAACTTGTGACACTTTTGGCATTGGCGATTGAACTTGATTGAAATTTGGGTCAAGTCTCCTACGTACCCCTCTTTGCGGGGATCAAACCGCGCGTAGTTCGCAAATCTTCTTTCTTTTATTATTACTTGGTTTCAATGCACACGCATTGTGCTTTCACACCATGTTACAATCGACTTTGCTCTTGATTTGTTTCTTCTTCTTTTGATCTTTGCAACAAAGTTGACCTTCACATTCTTCATCTCAAATTTGCTATAACTTTTCTCTTTCCTCATAAATTTGTTTTGTTGTTACCGCACCACTTGAACTCCAACTACAAAGTAACAATTTTTTTTTAGTGATGACTTTTTCAGTTGAGCTCGATCCTTGTATGGCTTGGCATACGTGTATCTTTGGTTTGACTATGACTCGAGTCTTCTTCTTTTTTTTAACTAGTAAACATTTTTGTACTTCCATCTCGATGCACCAAACATATGAATATCTTCAACCACATATTTTGACGTGGACCATCCTTCAATATATAAATAGTTCTCTCGGCTTCCACTTGATACAAATGAAAAAAAGCCTCGTGGCGAGAACCTTACCATAGTGCTCTCATTCGTTTGATTTGACATTCGACTATAAATTTGTTGTGATGGATGCACTCTTGTTTGCATCGTTACTATTTTACATGGACCATCCTTATGAACACAAAACAAATCACATTAACACACTATTTGAGAGACTTGGTTGGAAGTTGTAGACGAAAGAATGTTGCACTCCATCTTTGAATTTGTTAATCTTTGTTTTATTTGAAAGTATTTTCTTGGCCTTTTCAAATCTCTTCTTGAGCTCTTTGACAACTCCGAAGACCGTCCTAAAACTTATCCGAAGGATTCTTGGTCTACAACCTCTGTTATGATTTATTCACACTTTTTCAGCTTGAATCGTTTCACATAGTAACGTTGACTCTAATGAAACATGAACCGACCACGTATCTTGAGTGTCGTCTTCAAATCCATGTGAATTCTGTAAATGACATTTGACACATTCAAACACCAACAAGATAGAACTTTGACGAGATCGGTTGGAAGTTGTAGACGAAAAAGCATCACTCTTTTGTCTTGAAGCATTTCACATTGTACCGTTGCGTCCGATTAACCATGACCCGACCATGTATCTTGAGTGTCGTCTTTAAATCCATGTGGATTATATAAAACCCTTTTAAACACATGCAAACGCCATTAAGGAAGAACTTTGACGAGACCGGTTGGAAGTTGTGGAATAAAAGGCACCATCCTTTTTTCTTGAAATTTGATAGTGTTGGGTTCGATTGGCATCACTCTTCTTGAATTTTGACTTGAGTTATTATTGATCGACATTTTTGTACA
Organism: Fagopyrum tataricum; assembly: GCA_002319775.1. Lineage (NCBI taxonomy): Eukaryota > Viridiplantae > Streptophyta > Magnoliopsida > Caryophyllales > Polygonaceae > Fagopyrum > Fagopyrum tataricum. The sequence goes on along the minus strand of CM008281.1, from coordinate 53,639,496 downwards.
TCTCCTTTGGATCATATTACCTTCCTCTTCTTTCCCATGGAACTTTGCTCACATTTTCTTATGTCTCCTTCAAATCTCGTCACATTAGCTTCCTCTTCTTTCACATGGTGTCTTCCTCACATTTCGTGCCTCTTCTTTGAATGGCACATCATATCAACTTCCTTCCTTTTCCATGGATCTTTGCTCACATTTTTCTTCCTCTTCTTTGTCATGGCACATTCCTCACATTTTTTTAGATCACCCTTCATATTATCTTCCTCTTCTTTTCCATGGAGCTTTTCTCACATTTTCTTCTTTTTTATGGCACATTCCTCGCTGCGGGTGAGTCTTCGTATATGCTTGATTCCTTTGACAACTTCTAAAACACTTGAATTAGTGATATCAAAAAAATATATTTTGATAACTTCATGTCACCAACTAAAATGATAACAAAATAATCCCTTTTTAGAAAGTCATAAAAGAAACTCATTATACTTTGACTTGTCACAATTTTAAAATATTTGATCGAGAAACAACTTTGAGTTGTCACAATTTTAAAATATTTTAAGAAGAAAATTTTATTTTAAAAAAAAACATGTAAGGAAAAACTTTATTTTGAAACTTAAAAGAAAAATTTTTCAAAAACAAGTTTTCCATTTTGTAGCGTTTGGATGTAAGAATCCTCCCAACTACAATTTCTTTGGATCTTTCTCTTTTTGAACTTTGACATATCATTTGGATTCTCCCGACCACAATGTTGGTGCGTCTCTTGAGTACGTTTGAGCTTCCATATTGGAGATTTAGTGTAGCACATGAAACGATTCATTTTTGGATCATCGGACTACAGTTTGGTTGTGGCGGTGACAACTCTCCGTTTCCAATCCAAATATTGCCATTTGGTGTAGTAGATGAAGTATTTGTTTTGCACCATCTACAATTTTGGTCTTCATTCCCTGCTCAATTTAAAACAAATAGAAAGAATAGAGAGTAAACAAGGAAGAGATTATCATTACTTTTTATATGACTCTTAGGTTGCCCATACTTTGTTTGACTTCTCCCTTACTCCTTTTTGCATTTGCTCTCAACTTTCTTTTCTATTTTGCAAAGTATTTGTGGATGCCATTTTCTTTGTTGAGCTTGTGGATTTGTTTGAAGACCCCTAACATCATAGTCTCAAAAACTATTTATAGAGGAAGATGAGAGAGACAAATTAATATTTGCAATTGATTATGCAAATAAATATAATTTATTCTCTTTGACCGTTTTTTATCTTTTGGCTTCCCTCCATTTTAATGTAAATTGAAATCATCCATAAATACAATGACCAAAGCTAAGGATGGTCAATCCCAAATTTAAAGCACTTAATTAGGGTCAACATAACACCCTTATTTCATCCTTTGGTAGCAAGTAACAAGCCTATTGGATAGTATTTATTGGGAAATATTTAAAGTCATATTAAAGTGATTTAATTAAGGGTGAGATTGGAAAGTATGTACTTTTTAGTGTAAAAAGAAAGTGTGTAGGATAAATTTATTAAATAAGTAAATATGCACCTATATAAGGATTAGGTTAAAATTTTGGGCTCTTTTTTTTCATTCACTGTTTCATTGAAACAGCCGTCTCTCATCCTTCCCCGACGACAGAAAGCTTCAACGATTTTCGCAATGTCCATACCTGATTCTTCATCAAATTCAACACAGATCTCGTCATATCCTTATATGCTCCATCAATCAACTCAAATTCTTCCACAATTCTAGCCAAACTCAACAACGATCTTCCCGATTTTCAAACAGCACTAATCGGAAGAGGAAAATTGGGATAATCCGAAATCAATCCTTCAACAACATTCTTCAAGACAATTGTTCACCTTCATTTAGTCAGGTATGAGAATTTTACTGATTTATGTTATAATTTTGGTTGAACGTGGTTGAGATTGTCTTCCTTTTACCTCAAAAATTATGGTATTAAGATGTGTAAAGTGTTGCTGAGGATAGTTGGGTAACAAATGATGCTGAATTATGGTATTAAGATGTGTAAAGTGTTGATGAGGATAATTGGGTAATAAATGAAGCTGAATTATGGTATTAAGATGTTTAAAGTGTTGCTGAGGATAGTTGGGTAACAAATGATGCTGAATTATGGTATTAAGATGTGTAAAGTGTTGCTGAGGATAGTTGGGTAACAAATGATGCTGAATTATGGTATTAAGATGTGTAAAGTGTTGCTGAGGATAGTTGGGTAACAAATGAAGCTGAATTATGGTATTAAGATGTGTAAAGTGTTGCTGAGTATAATTGGGTAATAAATGAAGCTGAATTATGGTATTAAGATGTGTAATGTGTGGTTGAGTATAGTTGGGTAACAAACGATGCTAAATTATGGTATTAAGATGTGTAAACTGTTGCTGAGGATAGTTGGGTAATAAATGAAGCTAAATTATGGTATTAAGATGTGTAAACTGTTGCTGAGGATAGTTGGGTAATAAATGAAGCTAAATTATGGTATTAAGATGTGTAAATTGTTGATGAGGATAGTTGGGTAATAAATGAAGCTAAATTATGGTATTAAGATGTGTAAACTGTTGCTGAGGATAGTTGGGTAATAAATGAAGCTAAATTATGGTATTAAGATGTGTAAAGTGTTGCTGAGAATAATTGGGTAATAAATGAAGATAAATTTGGAGGCAAATGTGTAACAACTTATATTTTATATATCATAGTTATTGTTGATGAATATGTAATGAAATTTGTTATACAGGAATGACGTTTCTATACGTTACGGCATATTTTGGAGGCAATTGGGTAGTTGAGGATGGAGAATGGAATTTTGTTGGAAATATCTCAAGTAAGCCATTGATTGTTGAAGAAGGAATTTCATTTGATGATCTAAAGACTTTGATTGTCTCACGGTTCAAAATATGTACATCAACGTATGAAGTTGAGTTATCGTACAAGAATCCTTTCTATTGCTCACTCCATCCATTTGATGTTAATACATTAGAGGATTTTGAAGCTTTTGTGGAAATTAATAAAATGGAAAAGTTTTCTTGGAGTATTCCGTTGTGTATCAAAACATTTGAAGTTGGATATTATTTGGGTAATGAAATTGTGGAAGATGAAATTGTGGAAGAGCCAATTAAGGAAGTTTTGGCACTTGTATCACAAACAATGGATGTAGAGCCTCAAACTGAAGATTGGGTTACAGAATATCAGGTAACAAAAGATTGGGTAACAGAAGATTGGGAAACAGAAGATTGGTTAACAGAAGATTGGGAAATTATGGAAGGCAAAACTTACAAGAACAAGACAGAAGTGAAGAACTCATTGTGTTTAAATGCAATAGTGGAATGTTCTCAATACAGAATAGTGAAATCAAGAAAGAGGTCGGTAACAGCAAGGTGTATTGACAAAGAGTGCAAATGGAGGGTGTGCTTCACAATGCAAGGCAAATCATCAACCTTTATCACAACAGTGTTTGAAAAAACACACACTTGTTCAATGCACTTGAGAAGGAAAAACAAGAGGAATCCTTCATTTTATGTCATAGCTAAAAAGGTGAAAGCAATGTAAGTAATACCCAACCTTCATTTTATGTCAACACTTAATTTTGTAACCATATGTTTGAATACCAAAATTATGTTATATGCAAGACTATTACCAAAGACATTGATATATTAATACCAAAACTTGTTACCAAATAGGTTAATACCCAAGTAGTTTGTATTCAATAATGTTACCCAATAGGTTAATAACCAAGATTGTTACCTAGTAGGTTAATACACAAGATTGTTACCCAATACAACATACAATATTGTTACCCAATAGTTTAATACACAAGAATGTTACCCAATAGGTTAATACCCAAGCAGATTACAAAATTTTAGATTTGAATTTATCTTTTCATACCCAATAATGTTACCCAATAGTTTAATACACAAGAATGTTACCCAATAGGTTAAGACCCAAGCAGATTACAGAATTTTAGATTTGAATTTATCTTTTCATACCCAATAATGTTACTAATAGTTTAATTACCCAATAGTTTAATACACAAGAATGTTACCCAATATGTTATTACCCAAGCAGATTACAGAATGTTAGATTTGAATTTATCTTTTCATACCCAATAATGTTACCCAATAGTTTAATTACCCATTAGTTTAATACACAAGAATGTTACCCAATATGTTAATACCCAAGCAGATTACAGAATGTTAGATTTGAATTTATCTTTTCATACCCAATAATGTTACCCAATTGTTTAATTACCCAACATTAATACTGGTACGTATGAATGTTACCCAACCTTAATACACAATATATTTAAATGCAATTGTGTTACCAAATATTTATTGTTTGATATGTTGATATAAATCCACGTTACCTATTCCTGTTACCCAACTTGTTATACTGTGTTATGTTATGTAAATGTGTATGTATTGTATACGTATGGTGATACAAATACATTACCTTCAGTCAATCAAATTATCACTGTTATGAAAAGTCCACACCATGTTGATGCTTGCTACTGGAAGTGTTGGAAAACACAAGAAGCTGTGAAAGACATGATAAGAGGAACGTCAGAGGATAATTACAACGGAATGTCGTCTTACTTATACATGTTGATGTATTCCAACCCAGGAACCTTTGTTCATTTGGAACGTGATGATAATAATCGATTCAAATATTTATTTCTAGCATTTGGGCAATCTATTAGAGGATATCAAGCAATGCGAAAGGTAAGAAATGTCCTTCAATTATTCGTTCATATAATATGTTGGGTATCTTATATTTAACTATGTTGTTAAAAATATAACAAATGACAAATTAAATATAGGTGATTACAGTAGACGGTACTCATTTGAAAGGAAAGTATGGAGGAGTGTTGTTACTTGCATGTGCACAAGATGCAAATCAACAAATATACCCGATTGCATTTGCGATCGTTGATGGGGAAAATGATGCCTCGTGGGAATACTTTTTCAGAATCATGAAGCAGATCATATCGGACGACATTGAACAAGTGTTTATTTCTGATAGACATAATTCTATAAAAAAAGGCATTGCAACCCACTATGAAAGAGCATTCCATGGATTTTGTATTTGGCATATTAAAGGAAATCTTAGAAAGAGAACAACATCAAACAGAGTCTTGGGAATGTTCATAGATGCTGCAAAGAGTTATAAAAAGGTGAATTGCATGGAAATACTTAATAATATAACAATGGTAAGTTTCATTTATCTTAACAATCAATTTCTATATGTATTTTAATTTAAGTTATATTTCTTGATTCACCTAGTTCATTGGGTATTTGACAGGAGAAACCGAGGGTTGGAGAGTTACTTCAAGAGATTTCCATTTCAACATGGGCGCTTGCATTCTCTCCGGCTAAAAGGTACAACATTATGACCAGTAACAATGCTGAAAGTGTGAATAAAGTTTTGAAGGATGGAAGGGAGTATCCAGTTTTAGCATTGTTGGATGAGATTAGACAGTTCATGTGTAGATGGTTTGCAGAGCGTCGTAAGAAATCTAATGCTTGGGTAGATTTAGCTCCTCCAAATATTGAAGAAAAAATCCAAAAGAGGTTTGTAGAGTGTTCAGACTACTTTGTTTACGTGATGGATGAGAATATATTGCAGTTTGAAGTACGAAAGGGAGAAGAACGTGAAATAGTTTGTTTGGAATTACGATGTTGTACATGCCACGAGTTCGACATTGAAGAAATTCCGTGTATTCATGCCATAGCTGCAGCCAAACGTGTGAATCAAAACCCATCTTCCCTCATTGGAAAATATTACACTTGTGAAAATTGGAAGGTTGGGTATGTGGAAACAATATATCCTGTACCTAACAAATCGGAATGGAATGTTCCTTTAGAAACTGCAATGTTGGCATGTGTGCCTCCTAAAAGGCGTAAAAGGACTGGAAGAATGCCAAAAGCTAGGATTAAAGCTTCATAGGAAAAGGATCGCAAGAGGAAATGTAGTTGTTGTGGTATAGTTGGACATAACAAAAAGACTTGTACAAATCAACCAAAGTAAGTTGTTTGGATGAGTAGGAAGTGGATTATGGACTCGTTTTTACAGATTTTTTGAGGAAGTTTCGGAGTATGTTTTTACAGATTTGTAATGAAAATTATTGTTACACAAGTGAAATTGTTTCTTTGATAATATTTTTAATACTTAAGCATGTAACTACTAGTTCAAACTTGTTAATAGTTAAAAGCACAAGTTGTTGTCACCCAATGATTTAAAAGTTAAAAACAGTTACCAAACTTTTACATAAACTTACTACAAAAACTTCATGAATGGTAATCTTATGCACTTTGACACAACTTTGATACCGTACTTTGTTACCCAACATCAAAAATAATAACCCACTTTATTACCCAACGTAAATAACTGTTAACAGAATTTGTTACCCAAACGTTATTACCCAACGTTGTTACCCAAACTTATGAACTGTTAGCAACTGTGATACCATACTTTGTTACCCAACGTTGTTACCCAACCTTATGAACTTTGGTACCCAACTATATTACCCAACTTTATTACCCAACCTTAAGAACTTTGATACCCAACTATATTACCCAACTTTGTTACCGAACTATATTACCCAACTTTATTACACAACCTTAAGAACTTTGTTATCCAACTATATTACCCAACTTTATTTCCCAACCTTAAGAAATTTGATACCCAACTTTATTACACAATCTTAAAAAATGTTATCAAGTTTGATAACAAAACGTAGATGTTCAAAAATTAAGACATAACTAGTTTTAAAAGCAAAACATAACTAGTTCATAAGTAAATATTCAGAAATCATTCAACTGTCGAGAAATCAGAATGTGACTACATCAAAATATACACCAAAACCCAACAGATTCAGAATGTGACTACATCAATCATCAAAATATACAACAAAACACAACAGTTTCAGAATGTGGCATCATCAATCCAAGTTACTACATCTCATAAGGCTTATGTCAATCCCTTACAAAAAGTACATTGGCAAGCTGTTCTCTGTAGGCAGCAACATAATTGTCATTGATCATCGATAAATCATCACGGTCAGATGACAAGTACTGGATGTACTTGATTGTGAAAATTCCACAACTTCCCCTAAAATGTAACAATAGTTTAATTTGAAACCATAATGAATTTATAAATAAATTTATATAGGTAAATTGATAGAAAATGTATACATTCCCGTCTATATTTATTGGACAGTTTGTCTTCCTTGCAACCTTACATTGTTTTGACAAATTATCACCGAGCCTTGAATGCTTCCCATGAAGCCTCAACACATGAGGCAACATACAAGAAAGAGGCTTTAACAAATCAAGCAGCTTGGACAGTTAGTATTAGGAACCAAAAAACATATTACACAAGACTATTGTCCTCAGTTAGTATTAGGAACCAAAAATGCAGGGGACAGTGTGAAGAGAAATTAAAACCTATTACACAAGACTATTGTCCTAAGTTAGTATTAGGTTCCAAAAATGGACGGGACAGTGTGAAGAGAAATTAAAACCTATTACCCAAGCCTATTGTTCTCAGTTAGTGTTAGGAACCAAAAATGCACGGGACAGTGTGAAGAGAAATTCAAACCTATTACCCAAGACTATTGTCCTCAGTTAGAATTAGGAACCAAAAATGCACAGGACAGTGTGAAGAGAAATTCAAACATATTACCCAAGACTATAGTCCTCAGTTAGTGTGAAGACGTAATAAAAGAAGTGAAGAGTCCTCAGTTAGTGTTAGGAACAAACCCTAGGTTGTGTGTTTAATTTATTCACAAGCAGGTCCAGCATAGTGTTAGGAAGAAAAACAACGACATGAAATTGATGACTTAGGATGAGGATAGATCAAAAAATGGAAGAACGGGACAGTGTGAAGAGAAAACGAAGAGTAAAACTAACCTTAATCGTTGACTGAATCGAAGATGAAGTAACTTAATCGTCAAAACGAAGATGAAGAGAGGAAATCGCAAAATTGAAGATGAAGAAACTGAAACAGGTAGAAGACAGTAGTGTGAATCACGTAATTAGAACGAAGAAGAAGAAGAAATCGGAGAAGAAGAAAGAAGAGCGAAGGAGACGAACTTGGTGAGTAGAAATCGCCGGGGAAATCGCCAGTAGGGTTGTCACCGAGAGAGAAGAGTAAGGGTGCAAAGGGAGCGGGGAGAGAGGAGTGAAAAAAAATTTAAAAAAACCTATTTATACCTACACAATTAGTCCCACTAATTAATCAACCCTACATACTTTATATCAATACTAAAATAAGTGCATTTATAGTCCATTTAACTCTTTAATTAATTATAATCACATCTTCTTCTTTTTTTCCCTTTTTAAGTGAGAAGTTGATATCCCCTTAATTGAAATGTTGAAAATACAAAATGCAAATGCATAATTTGTATTTTTTGTTTGACCATTTTCCTTAATAAATGTATTGGGCTTTTTAATATGTTAAGAAGATAACAACCCATCATTTTCCAAAATTCTCACGGCCCATTGTTTTCAACTTATTGGATTGCATCTAACTTGTTGGGTTGTAATCCAACGTTTTGATTTTTGGGCTTGTGATATTTTTATTTTTTTTGGTTTGTCAATATTATATAAACTTTTGTGTTTAAATAATATAGTACTACCCATCACTACTAGAGCGATGCAAATGTAGTAGTGTAATCACCATTTCATCATAATATTATGGGGTTTAATTTCATACAAAACACCCAAAATATATGTTTCACAATTAATTTTAAAATCATATCCATGATTTTAAATTAATTACATTTTCATTCACAAACACATCATATTCGTGAAAATTACCCTTCAACGGTGGGTATTTCAAAAGACTATTAAGATTATATCTTGTTCAGATGCTTAGTTTGTTTATAAAGTTATCGTGTACCTTCTCGATAGTGAAATATGCTCAGGAATACTTGAGATGTTTAAATTTGAAGGTTTTAAATAGGTTGAATTATGATTTTCCGCTAACTATGAAAGCTAATGTTAATCATCCATGAGAACGAGGTGAATGATATATAATTATAGACCGACAAGAAGCATGTAAAACCATCTTATTGAAGACAACAAATTACACATCAAGTAAAACCATGTGAAACCATCTTTTACTTTGTTACCATTTGGAAAGAAAATAAATATATGCATAATATTGACTTAAAAATACAAAGTGTTCATTTGGTTCGCAAGTATTTGGATAGTAAAAATCCAAAAATTACAAGTAAACAAGAAAAATAAATTCATGACTTAATATCCACAAAATACTAATACTTGAATCGTCTTATTTCTCACACAAACTTACAAAAAACATAAGCAACTTGAAACAAAAAACAGTAAAAATAATCAGCAACAAGAACCTAAAACCTCATATAAAAATCAAGGTTCAAGTTCTTCGTTCATCACCCTATGTAATTTTGGTATTTGTTCTCAAACCAACAATAATTTATCCATTATTATACTAATCATAAAGATAAACCCCAAATCAGCGCATAAATTAAGCAGCAGATGGGGCCGGAATGTAGCGAACACCCGTCAACGCCGCCTTGATCTTCGCCAACTTCTTGTCTTCTCCGTCAACATCATCACGACGCTGATAATCCAAAGAGTCATCATTGTAAATTTGCCACCACTTATTAACCAGCATCTTAATGTCTTCTCTTTGCATGTTTTCCTCTTCACCGGTATATCTCCATGGCTTTGAACCCTGTACATTAAATTTAATGATTAATTTGTTAATTCATTCTTGTTTAATTTGATTAAGCAAATTAATCACGTACCGCAGCACAATAATGAGCGACTTTGATATCATCAAGCTTGACATTTTCAGGGTGACGCCATAGCATTGCCAAGACCAAGTTGTATACATTTGGAATTGGCTCATAGATATCCCTGAAGTACACATTCAAGAAGTCCTATATACGCAGCAGATGACCGTGACATCAATTAACACATAATAATTTTAAAAAAAAATCAATTATATAATATAATTTATTTACCTGTTCGGCGAAGGAAGTTGGGGTGGTGATACGAACGGTACGGAGGAGGTCGTGGTAGGTATTTAGGTTAGGCTCGTAGACGAACATCCCAGCATTAAAGTACAGGTCAGGCTTGGGTCCTTCCGATGTGGGCCACTTCACTTTGTCTGGGCACTGCTGACAATAACCGATCTTGTACTGAGTTGTGTGCTTCCATGACTTCTCGCAGAAACAATCCATGACTGCGTAGAACTTTCCATCCGGCAGATCAAACAATTCATCCATGTTCTCGAACACTTGGATATCTCCGTCTAAGTATATCATCTTACTATACTCCACAAACTGCACACAAATAATCAACATTTTCTATCAATTAATGTTAAATTTTCATATATATATATATATCCATTCGGGTGAGAAAACTACTTGAAGGGTGAGAGGAGTTGATGAAAATTTTGGTTCATTTTTTTTATTACGAGCTCAATTTTAATTCATTCTGAGTTCTAACGTTGTTAGTTCTTACTTATAATTTTAACAAATGAACATTGTAATCAAAAAATAAAATGAAAGGCTAACAATGAACTAATAGTACCAATTCAATATATGAAAACTATTTTTTCTGGCTTCACAAGAAATTTCTTCACCGAAATGTTTAAATATATATATATATATAACCACACGTATGAACATACCTCCCAAATGCGAAGCTTGGAGTAGTTGATGACGTAATAAGCCATGGCAAACTGGGTCTGGTTTTCCGGCGGATAAACAGGCTCGATCTCTCTAACAATACAGCCCTGAGCCACCAGCATCTTCCTGTGTTCTTCCGGGACATCAGGGAGGACCGCCACGACTAGCGGGTAAGCCGTCTTGGTCTTCCTCAGCCCCTTAGCCAATCCGATGACTCCCTTCACATAATCTCCGTTTCCTGCAAGGAAGGTCACAAAGGCTCGGCTCGGCTTGCTAGCCGCCTTCAAAGCCCCGAACCCATTCACATAGTTCACTGCCATCTTACTTGCTTGTTTACTTGTATGTGTGTTTTGGTTTGTTTGAGATTTCGTATGATTTTGCTCTGTGTGGTTGCTGAGCTTCTTTGGGTTTATATAGAGATTAATTAGGAGACAGAATATTTTATTATTATATATGTCTTGTATGGATTGGTGGTTGGTATATGGTAGTTGCTTCTGTTAAGTGAGGAATGATCGGACGGTGTACGAAATGGACGGTGCTCCATCTTAAATAAGATTTCGTTTCTTGTGGCATAAGCTGTAATTATCCGTCAGTCAAGGCCTATTCTCGTCAACTATGAATCAAATGTACGAAATTGATGGTCGTGAATCGTGATCTATGCTCATATGGCAATAACAAACTATGAGTTTCCAAATTCATCCAACATTCAATTCAAATGAAACCTCGTATTGGGAAATAAAAAGGTAATGGCATATACTGAAAACCAAATCTATAACTTTAAAACTAAAATTATCGATATTAAATGAGAAAAAATACAATATTAAATGGAAAAAATTAAAACAAAATCGGGTTATTATAAGCTGAATTTTAACGGATCAAAGCTCGATTCGGGTGTAAAATTCATTGGTTTTGTGATTCGAAATCATAATGGCGAGGTTATTAGCTTTGATGCAAAAAAAAATAAATTCAACTCAGTCATAAAGGCTTAAACTTTTGCTTTCAAGACTGGTTTACAAGAGTCAATCAAGACTGCAAATCAAAAAGATTGAAATCAAAGGTGACAATCTGTGTGTTATTAGGACACTTCAAGGTTTGTGGAAGTGTCTGTGAGATGTCGAGATGATTATTTCCGATTTCTGACTGAATCTTTGTCTTTTTGACGAAATTCAGATCAGACATGTTTTCAAAGAAACCAACCGTGTTACTGACCGATTGATCCACCTGAGAATCTCGACCCCTAACACCAATTTTTTTTAATGATCATGAATTTTGTGTTCTCATTGGTAAGGATGTTTTAGGTTGAACTACTAGAAAATAGTCTAATCTAACCGATTTTCGTTATATAAAAAAAATTCTTGTATTGCAATATCAACTTTTAGAAGATTGATTAAGGTTGTATTATTGTATGTGAGATGACAAAACTAACGGTTAACACCCATTAACTGACTAACACCTTGCACCGACTTTATCCCTACCAAATTGAATTTTGGTACAACACGCAATTAGTGTCAGATGATGACACGTGTTTTCTTGTTGATGGTGGTTATGTTACTTCCTACTCTACTCTTCTATAGACACCGACCTCAACTATTTTTAATTATCTGAACGAATTTTCATCAATTGGGCCGTTATCTATCGCTTTCTTTATAATTCAAAACCCAAAATTTGACCGGTTCGAAAAGTTAGTAGAGTGTAGATTATATATATTTTATTTCCCTTGCCACAATGGAGAAGATTGATACGGTAAACGTGGAGTATAGATTGTGTATGATATTTGGTTTCCTTTTTTTTTGGTGTAAAATGATATTTGGTTTCCTTAAAAAAATTATTTAATACTTGTTCCTTTCTTAGAAATTTCAGGGAAATTAATAACCCATGGTTTCCTCAACTTAAAACCTAAGTAATCACCTTCAACTATCGGTTTTTCTCTTCTTTTCTTACACTATGTATCAAACTCTCTTTCTAACTACTACTGTGTTATATAACGTATTCTAGTTATATTCTAACAATAATCGGCAATTTTCGTAAAAAGTGAACGAGTGAAGAGGCTGCAAGACATTTAGACATGTTTTGTACCAATATCAAGATATCAATATATCGATATCGATATGACTATAAAATTGATGGTCGATATCTTTTGTATAGTAGATTTTCATATATAAATGACAGACGAAGAAGAAAGAAATTTTATGAAGAATTTACTCTAGAGAACAATTAGGAAGGTGAAGAACATTAAGATAGGACAAATATAAAATTTGTGATACTACTAATTTATGGAGTATATATCGAACAAGGGGAAAAAAAAGTTTTTTTTTTGGAAAGAAAAGGGCAAAACTTCTCAATGAACTAACATAAAATGAAACAAAACTTTATTTTTGTCATACAAGGCATACTAACCCCTCGCAAGTCCTGAAGTAGTAAATTAAAAGCACAACGAGAGGGTTCATCAAGACTTTGTTCCCTAAAGTCTAGATAGAAAGAAAAGTTAGCGAGCGAGTATACTACATTGTTACCTTTCCGGAAGATATGATCAAATCTTATGACCTTGTCTCGAGTAAGGAAGTCTTGACAGCGAGTCACGAAGTTGAAAAGGGATGTGACAAATCAACTCCCTTCTATACGAGGTTTAGCACGAGGAGATAATCAACCTCCACGTGTACACTTTGTTGGCCATCAATCCATGCAATGTTGAATCCATGAATAACAACCAATAGTTCCGCAACTTAGTGTTGTAGTAATCCCAAGGTTGACATCATACCCTCAAAGTCATTTCCCACCTTGATTGTGAAGTACTATTCTAGAAGATGCAAGTTTTTTTTTTTAGGTAAAGGGTAAATTCATAGAAAAGATAGAAACAATATAAATGGGCTCATTAAGACCCAGTCATACTAAATAACAAAGTATATGTACATGTATACGACATGAGACCTATGGCCCAAAACATCATACAGAGTAATCTAGAGAGGCATGCAATCCTCCTAAACATCCCTACTACCGTGAAAACTGATAAAATTGAGAGTACAACCAACTCATGAGGCTTATCCACCTTCGGTAAATCCATCAACAAATAAAGACACTCATAAATCAAATAAATGTCCAACCCTCGGGACAATGGCTAGTCCAATTTCGGCAAAGCCATCAACAAACTAAAACAAGCATGATACATGTATCAAAAGCAAGAACATCAAAGTATGGAGTGGAATACAACTCCAATAAGACCAACTAGTAGGATGTAATCATCTCTCTAAATCCCGTGGGGAATACCTCATGCAACAACGTTTAGATGTGGGTCTTGATCAATCTCAGGAGGATGTCTTTCATAATTTTGTTTTAATCGTATGCCAAGACATTTTTGGAATACCAAATATAATAGACCATAGAAGAAAACGCGTATATACTGGATCCGCTTGTCCAACTCCCGCCATGCACAAAGTAAATAAGCCATTCTAGTAGCTTTGCACCAACCTATCTTCAAATCTCTCGTGCATATGTACATTCAAGGATCAAGTGATCATGAGACTCACTCTCACTCGTGCACCAACTACAAGTAAAATCAATATCAAGGTAATGTAACTTATTTTTGGTAGATAACCGGCTAATAATCGTCATTCATAGGTCAGAAAATGCAAGTCTTGGGTTGACTTTCGAAGCCCCGTCAACATCCAACTTTATCCAGTCAACATCGGGATTGGACCAACATATGAGGACTTCTCTCTTGGGATTAATATTATAACATTATTTCATCTGCAAACGCAAGACGAGTTTTTGTATAACACGCCCTCACATAACCATCTTTAACCTCCTCCACATTTCCAAAGGTGTGGTTATTTCTCCAGGACCGGAAACAACCGGTGGACAAGATCGCCGTGTCACCGTGTCACCGTTAGTAACTAGGGTTTACTCTTCAATTCTTCGACTCTTCTCCTTCTCGCTTGTCTGGACTAGAACGCCGAATGTGGTGGCTCTACTGGCTCTCAATCTCTTAGGAACTCGATCTCTCTCTCGTTTTTGGACTGGAGCATCGTCCTTCCGGCTTTGTCTATCGGTATATCTCTCTTCTAAACTCGATCCCTCTCGTCTGTACTCGATCTCCGGCATCTAGTTCCTCTCGTCGTGATTAATCTCGGTTTTGGACTGTAACATGTAAGTAACTTGAGTAATGAACATGCATGTAAGTAACCGATCGAGTATTTAACGTTGAGGTCAAGAGCATCTCAATCAAAGTTCTTGAGTTGTTAGGGATGAAAACTAGCGATTTGTTTAACAGAAATCATAAACATAAAACACAACAATGTTCTTCATATTGCGAAGTGGGACAAGTGATGGGTCATATGAACCTTCGTCTAAACCCGCTTTGTTTCCCACCTTAATGTATTTAACCAACAAAATTTAAAAAATATTCCCAAAAACAATTAGCATAGGCTTGGCCGATAAAGAACATAAATATAATACATTATATATTATGCGGCGGGTGGGGTGGGAATATGGGAAACATTAGCCAACACCTCTACAAGCTCCAACTTCTTATCAGAGATGTCATCGGCTGGTTGATAACTGAGAGAGTCGTCGTTGTAAATGTCCCACCACTTGTTCACTAGTATTTTAACGTCCTCTCTTTCCATGTTTTCTTCCCTCCCCGTGTACCTCCACGGCTTTGATCCCTATAAAAAATGGTAATAAACGCAAACATATAAAGTGAGGAAGATACTTGTGGTAAAAAAGTGATACTCCCTTTGTTTTACAATATTTGTCCATCTATAATTTTACACATATATTAAGATAAATTAAAAAAAATTAAAAAGAAAAAAAAAGAGGAAGATAGTTAATATTTGTCAAGAAAAATAAATACATAAATTTTAAAAAGTTTTGATATTAAATGAATTTTCACGGACAAATATTTTGAAAAATATCTTTGACACTAGATGGACGTATATTCAAACTAGAATAAGTTACGGTTAAGGTTATCAATTTCAAAAAAATACTTCATTTGTTTGTTTTAATTCATAAACCCCATAAAAATTTATACTTAAAAAATTTTGTGATTATATTTGCAAGATCTATCAAGTTGATGATATATTTATGTTTTAATTTCTAATATTTCTTGTTTTCTGTATATTTATTTTGTAGGACACTGAGACATGTACGAGACTGTTGAAGAAACTAATAGAGGTGTTAAAGAGACTACGAACTTGGAAAATAAGACATTGATTAAAGATGTACCTTGTGTTGCATACCAGAGATATACCACGAATAGAAAATTGTGATATTTTCGGTATAACCCTACAAATTTTGATACCAGAGATATCCACCGAAGCGACGGACGGGGACAACATAGGATCGCCAGATGGGACTACATCACCCACAATATTGCCGTTGATCTTAAAAGAGTAAGTCGTTGTGGAGGAGACACAGTGCATAATTAAGGAGACAAATCTCGATGTGAAACCCAACCTAGTAGGCTAGTTAGGATAGTCTCATAGAAACTCCACTCGATGCGTTTGAAAGCTTTAGTTTGAGCGTCATTTCCCTGCAACCGGAGCTCTAATGTTTCATATAGGGCGGAAATCTCGAATATGAGTTGGAGACGGGAGCTTAGGCACAAGAGTAATGACGGTCTTGTTGAGGTCACCGAAACCGCATTCCCCATTCCACCACGGTTGAATGAAAGAGATCACGTACGCTCGGTCCAATGATGCTCCAGTAGCGTTTGAAAAATCCCGCATGAAGGCCATCTAGTCCAGGGGCTTTGTTTTTTTTTTTTGATCGATTTAACTAAACCTATAATATGCTTTCGATCACCCTAGCTAACGATCTTCTATCCAAAAGTTTAAGAATTCGTTTCTGATTTTAAAAAATTCAAAATACTATGACAATTCAAGAAGGTGAGGGACGGTGTAATTTTCCCTTTCTTACTTGTCAGGAGCCAAGACACGTTACAAATCATATATATATATATATATATATATATATATATATATATATATATATATATATATATATATATATATATATATATATATTAACACGGAGTTTCTAGACATACCGGCAAAAATCTTTACATATGATGTGCGTAGTTGAAGCCGACTAGAAGCCGATCGGAGCCGACCAACTATATATTCCGTATGTGTAGTTGTACTTACTATTTCAAAAAAACACTCCAATTATGCTTATGGGGCATAGTAGTTGAAGTGTTTTTTTTTTATAAATAAAAACTACAATTATATTTCTCAAAAGCGTAGTTCGTCGGTTCCTATTGGCTTCACCTCGGCTCCGACTGTACACATTAACCCCCCGTTTGGTTGTAACTCCGGAAACGGAAACGGAATGGAAACGAATCTAGTCCATATATGTACCTTGTTCATGGAATCATTCCGGTTAGTTTCATGCAAAATGCACTTGCATCCTCCTACTTTGTTACCCTATAGGGTATTAAAACTAATCAATTCTACTACAATTAGTTCAAACCACAAGGAATAATTCCCAACAATTTCATGAACAAGGGTGTACATATGGACTAGATTCGTTTCCATTCCGTTTCCGTTTCCGGAGTTTAAACCAAACGGACCCTAAATGCGTAATTTTTAATTCGAAGGTAAAAAAACAAAACTGCACACCCGAATTGCGTTATTTTGGTAACGAATAAATGATTTCGTCGGTACGGTCTATCAATCAACCGCATGTGGATATAGATGAGCGAAAGAAAGCGAAACTCACATTGATACAATAGTGAACGACCTTGACATTTTGAAGGTCCACGTCCTCAGGGTGATGCCACAACATTTGTAGGATTAAGTTGTATACGTATGGAATGGGTCTAATGACGTCCTTAAAAAAGGCGTTCAAGAAGTCCTACACACGATAACTTATGCATATCAAACATACGAATGCATATGGGTACACTAACATTTCAACATGTATAACATTTTTTTAGATTATTTTCTAACTTGCTATTTTTGTGATTCTTTTTAAACAAAAGTATCTTCTATTACTAGTTTATTGTCAAAAACCCTCGTCAAAATTATTGTATTTAGATAGATCTGAAATATAACAAAAATATAATTTGTATAAGTGTAAAGCAATATTTTAAAAAATATAATTAAATATGTATAAGATATAGATATAAAGAAAATCAAATTAATTAATGTATCCGCTTAATCAGACTAAATTTATATTTGTTGCAAAGAATAAACCATAGTTTAATTTTTTTTAATATTAAAAAGTAATTAAAATATAAATAATACCGTTTTTTTTTTCCTTAGTAAATATCAAAGGAAACTAATGACTCACATATCAGTTATATTGTAATAATAAGAACATATACTATACTTTATTGTAGCCAAAAAGATGATAAATATATTACTTATCTAGTTTTACGACTCTTCTATTTATACAAATTTTAAAACTTTTAACTTCACCTCAGGAAGATGTAGAACAAAGTAATTCTTATGTAAAACTATTTCATTTGTCTCTTTCTTATAATTTTTCAATTCATATTTTGTATAATTTTTTTTAATTTAATTTTTCATATCCGTTATCAAAATTAATTATTTTTTTTGATCCAATATTCTTAAATGTGTTATACAAAAAGTCTGGCACTCTCTAGGTCCTAGGGTTTCTAGGCAGTCAGGCGCCGTTCAGTATCAAATACAGTTACAAGCACAAATCTACAAAAGTTCTTACAATTCATATTGATTTCAACATCGAATCCCAACAACACACATGATGGAAGATTTGCAAGAAAGATGTGGAAACCTAAAACTGATGGAAAATGAAAAAGAGGTCATGGTACTGGAACCAAGTTGGGATAAAGAGATAGCGGCAAAGTTAGAATTCTGTGCTTTTGGCCATGTGCGCGCACCAAGACAAGTGAGTAGTGTCGCTATCAGGAACACATTAAGGGGAATATGAAAAATCCAAAAAGAGGTGGTTATAAGGGAATTTGGAGAAAATAAGTTTGTGTTCCAGTTTTTCTCTAAAGCAGACAAAGAAAGAGTAATGGAAGGCAGACCGTGGAGTTTTGACGAACACTTGTTGGTGTTAAAAGACATTCAACCGACAGACACAATCCAAACGGTGGATTTCAACGAGTCGCCTTTTTGGGTGATCGTAAAGGGGCTGCCGATTGGTCTCCATGTAACTGCTACGGCAAAGAAGATTGGTTCTAGAATTGGTGAGTTTCTGAAATACGAAGACGGAAATGGTTCCAATTTACTAAAGGAGATGCGAGTAAGGGTAATGATAAACCTGAATGAACCACCGCAGAGACGCATGATGGTGTCGGTGGGAAAGGAGACTAGATGGATCGATTTCCAGTATGAAAGGCTTCCAATTTTTTGCTACTGTTGTGGTAGGATTGGTCACACATTGAGAGGGTGCAACTTCATGGAGAAGGCTGAGGATGAGAATGCCCAAGTGCAGTACGGCTTGTGGTTAAGGGCACCACCAACATTGGGAACCAGAAATCAACTGAAGGGGACGTATTTTGAACAAGAAATGGATGAACAAATGAAGGTCACAGAGGAATCTGGAAGTAGCAAGGAGGAAGAAAGAGAAAAGGAAAGCCAAAAGGAGGACAAGGAAGATGATTTAGTCGAGGAATCAAGAAATGAGGAAGTGCAAGAGAATCGATCTCGAATGAATGTAAGCCCTTTGAGTTATTCATGTCCTCGAAGCACACCAATTGAAGGTGGCAGTGATCAAACAGAAAGCGAAAAAAGGAAAAATAAAAACAAAAGGAAGCAGAAGAGGAAGTTAAAGACCAAAGAGGAGAGCCCCGTTCAGGAAAGAAACAAAAGCAAACGACAAGTGACATGAGGGAGGAGTCCACAACTCAAGTAGCGAGCTTGGAACAAAGCCAAGCTCGTGAACATCAATGAAACTTATGGGATGGAACTGTTAGGGACTGGGCAATGCCCCGACAGTTAACGCACGCCGGGAATGGTCCTAGAGGTTACGCCCGGATTTTGTCTTCCTCTTGGAGACGAAGATAAAAAAGCTGAAAACGGAGAAAGTAATGAGGAAATGTGGTTTTACATGTGGGCTGAATGTGGATAGTCAAGGACTATCGGGAGGAATTGGGTTATGGTGGCGTGATGAGTGTGTGAAGCTTCTTTCATTCTCACAACATCACGTGATGGTTGAGGTAACATGCAATACGCCGGATAGGAAATGGGGACTTGTAGGAGTTTACGGGCGGCCAGAGAGGGCAAGGAAACATGAAACTTGGACCCTCATGAGAACTTTGAGAGGACAGTACCAGGGACTGATGATGGTATTTGGAGATTTTAATGAGATTTTATACCAGACGGAAAAGGTAGGAGGTGCGCTGAGGGGAAAAAGGGAGATGGAAGATTTTAGAAACGCTATAGATGATTGTGGCATGAGAGATCTGGGCTGGGAAGAGAATATGTTTACCTAGAGTAGAGGAGTCCCTGGTGGAGTTATAGTGGAAGAACGCCTAGATAGGTTCTTGGGCACAAATTGTTGGTGCGATTTATACCCGAGTTTCAAAGTTCAGCATTTACCGAGGTATAGATCTGACCACAATCCTATCTTATTGGATACTGAAGGAAAGGAAGCTCGCAGATACAAAGGCAGAATAAAGAGATTTGAAACATAGTGGTTAGATAGAGAGGATTGTGAGGAGGTGATCTGAAATGCCTGGGGGGCAAGCAACGGGAGATCAATCCCAAAAAGATTGGAAAATGTGATGAATGATTTAAAGTGTTGGGGCAGAACTACAGTAAATAAAAGGAAAATGGCCATCAAGAAGCTAGAGGATAATTTGAAATAAATACAACGATTGCCTCCATCTGGTGAGATGTTGAACAGGGGAATTGAAATATGTTCCCAGCTTGATCTACTACATCGAGAAGATGAGTCATATTGGCACCTAAGATCGAGACAAAATGAGCTTCGTGCTGGAGATAAAAACACAACTTATTTTCACCATAAGGCTGCCTAAAGAAGGAGGAAGAATGAGATCAACAAGATTATTGATGCACATGGACTAAGCCACCACAGATGACAAACAAATTGAACTACAAGTAGTCAATTTTTTCAAAGATTTGTTCTCAACCTCATTATGTGAGGGTGACGTGATGAGGGTTGTGGGTGAAGTCAGCCAGACAGTGACTCCAGAGATGAATGAAGGTCTTGAGAAAGTGCCTACAGAGAAGAAAATTTGGAGTGCACTTAAAGCTATGCGTCCAAGGAAAGCACCTAGTGAGGACGGTTTACACGCAATCTTTTATCACAAATTCTGGAACGTGATAGGAAAAGATGTGGTGTTGTTCATCCAGAAGTGGTGGAGAGGAGAAGAGAACATTAAAGAAGTGAACAGGACCGTGATCTCGCTGATTCCAAAGGTGCAAAACCCGACGAAGTTGGATGAGTTTAGACCAATAAGCCTTTGTAATGTATATACAAGATTGCTTCTAAAGTCATGGCCAACAGATTAAAGGTATGTCTCCCTAACCTTATATCTAGGGAACAAAGTGCGTTTGTGTCGGGTAGATTGATTAGTGATAATGTGGTGGTGGCTTTAGAGGTGTTCCATCATATGAAAAATAAAAGAACCGGGGATGTGGGGGATATGGCGTTGAAATTAGACATGAGCAAGGCTTATGATCGTATTGAATGGTCTTTTTTGAGGGAAGTGATGGTGAGACGTGGGTTTGGGAGGCTTTGGATTGACAAAGTCATGGAATGTGTTTCTACGGTACAATTCACTTTTAATATAAACAACATCAGAAGGGGGGTGGTTGAACCGACTAGAGGGGTTCGACAAGGAGACCCAATTTCTCCTCTTCTGTTCATTTTATGTGCTGAAATCTTTTCCGATATGGTGAAACGGGAGATGGAAAGGGGAAGAATGAAGGGTATAACCGTGAGAAGAGGGGCTCCTGTCATTTCTCACTTATTTTTTGCAGATGACTGCTTGCTTTTCTCGAAAGCAAACCTCCAGGAATGCTCGATTATAGTTGATGTAATCAACAGGTATGAGAGAGCCTCGGGTCAGAAAATTAACTATGGAAAATCAGAGGTTTCATTTAGCAGTAATGTGTCAGAGTTTAACGGACTTCATCTTGCCGGACTTCTAGGAGTGCGCAGAGTACACAGACACTCAAAATATCTTGGTCTCCCAACAGTAATCAGGCAATCAAAGAAACAAACTTTTGAAGCCATCAAAGAAAAGGTTGCTAAGAAAATACAAGGTTGGAAGGAGAGAATGCTCTCACAAGCCGGGCGCGAGATACTTTTGAAATCAATTGTGCAATGCATACCAACGTATGTCATGAGTGTCTTCAGATTACCGAGCTCTCTAATTGAGGAATTACACTCTATGATGGCGAGATTCTGGTGGGGCTCAACAGATGAAAAAAGACGAATACACTGGAAGAAATGGGAATATTTGTGCCTTCCGAAGAACCTTGGAGGCATGGGATTCAGAGACCTCAAGGTATTTAACGAGGCCCTCCTCGCGAAACAAGGATGGAAATTGGTTATGAATGAGAGCTCTCTGGTCCATGAAATGCTGAAAAGTTGTTATTACAAAAATAATACGTTCCTAACATCATCGTTGGGGAATAATCCGAGTTACTCGTGGCGTAGTGTGTGGGGAGCAAAGGCTTTGTTATTGGAGGGTCTTGGATGGAGAATTGGTTCGGGAACTTCGGTTAATGTCTGGAGAAATAACTGGATTCTTACGGAGGGAGGGAGGAGGCTGGTCACACCCAGTTTGCCTTCTGAGTTTGATCCGAATCTGAGAGTGGCTGATATTATGAATACAGAATTGGGGTGTTGGGATATTGATAAAGTAAATCTTCTGTTCAACTGGGAAGATGCGAAACGAATAATGGAGATGCCGAGGAGTAACAAGACTCTCGAGGATATCCTGACATGGTGGCCTAATGCGGATGGAATTTTTACAGTGAAAAGTGCGTATTGGTTAGGGAGATGCAACCATATTACGCAGTGGCAGGAAAGATTGCAGGGAGAATCTTTGGACGCTAGTAGTGTTGTTTGGAAACTGAATCTTCCCCCGAAAGTGAGATCATTTGCTTGGAAATATGTAAATGGTATCCTTGTTGTCAAGACCAATTTGTACTCAAAGAAAGTAATGTCCGATTTTGTTTGCAACTGGTGTGTGGGGTTTGAGGAATCGTTAACACATGCTCTTATTCTATGTGAAAGTGGAAAACAAGTTTGGGAGGGTTCAGAAGCGTTGACTCATGTTTTTTTCTTCATCCCATGTAACCCGGAGGAACTGATTATGGGCATCAGAAACCGTTTCGGCATGAAGGCGCTGGAATCTGTTATTGTCAGACTATGGATTGCTTGGATTTGTAGGAACAAAATGTTGTTTGATGATTCACCTCCTTGTATCCAATTGATCCGAGATAACTTCCTAAGAATGGTTGCAGATTACAAAGTGAGAATCGTGGAACCGAGTTCTGCTCAGGCTAGTTCAAATTTGGCTTGGCTTCCACCTCGAGAAGATGTTATTAAAGTAAACGTAGATGCCTCAGTTACTGAGAATGCAAGCATGGGAGTCGGTGTGGTTCTGCGAAACTCTCTGGGCAACATTGTTGGAGCAAAGATTAGAAGAATACATGGAGTGTGGCAAACATGGTGGGCTGAGGTGGAGGTTGTGCGTATTGGATTGGAAGAAGCCCTGAGAAGGGAGTTTTACAAGATTGAAATGGAATCTGATTCTTCAGTTGTTGTCAATGGTCTGGACGAGAAATCTCGAACAGATCCTATGGGGGCCAAATTCTTGAAGATATAAAGACTTTAAGTTTATAGTGTAATTCCTTTTCAATAAAGCAGGTGCCTAGGTTTTTAAATAAAATAGCAGACTGTCTTTCTAGGATGAAGCCGCTTGATGGGCTTGAACAGAGATTTGATGAAAATTTTTCATCTGCTGTCATTAACTTGACTTTTGCTGATTTAACGTAATGCATTTTTTTCCTTTAAAAAAAAAAGTGTTATACTTACTATTTAGTCAAAAATTCAATCTAAACCGATGCCACTTATTTAAGAATATTGAATTAAGAAATGTTACATTGATATTACACGAGTAGGCATGTTCTATACCATGTCACCTCCAATACATGCGGCAAAATAAACCAACAAATGACATCATCAAAGATTATAAATAAAAGAAATATATTAATATAAAATAAACTACGTTTTATATAGGTTAAGATTATTGGTATGAAAATGCTTTATTTTGTAATTGGTGTGGTGAAAAACGTACTGTTATTAGTAGATATAATATTAACAAAATTTTGTTAGCTAAATCTATTAGTTTTTAGGAAATTAGGTTTACTTATTATATTAGCTAATTAATTAGGTTATTATAGTACTAGAATTATATTTTAACAAATGAATATAATCAGATTTTCAGTTTGACCAAATTAAAAAGACAAAATAATGGTTCGGTTATATTAAATGTAATCAACCGATAAAATAATAATACGGTTATATTAAATGTAATATACAAATTGAACTACGCCATTATGGGTGGGTTGTGATTTTTAAAAATTGCGACACATGATGATATGACGAGGTGAGTCCACGAATAAGTAACATGTGGAATTTAAATGATGTGGTTATATGATTTTACGTTAGGTGTCGATCTAATATAATATAGATATATAGATTATTTGTTTCATTAACTTCAAACATCATTTTTTGTTAATTTCACAAATACAATCTTATATAAGTTTTATTAGTTAATTATTGAATAATTTTTCGTTATCTATCATAAATATCCAAGAATTAAATTAATATTTTTAAATATAACTTTGATAATAAATATTTGATGGCACTTCCCCCAGAAATCTCTGATCTTGGAACTCGGCGGTGCCCCACGAAAAGGAACCGGCTTTAGATGAAGTGATGCCTAATTTTATACAAAAATCTCTTTTCAATATAACCCTCGAACTCATCTTTATAATTTTTGAAAAATAAATTCAAAGTTTATAGAATATATATGGACCGTTCGATAGTTGAATAACAAAATGACCACTTTGATCTCCAAAATTAATTTCCCACAATAATCTCTTAAAATAACCTATTGATAATCACCCGATGTCGAACGGTAACTCTATCTAGTATTGAATAAACCTATTCATATCCGGGCTCGGGCCGGGCTTTTTGGAATTTTCGGCCCGTTTATCCGGGCCGGGCTAAGCCTTGTTGGTGGGCCTGCTTTCCCTGCCGTACTCGGCCCGCCAGCGGGCGGACGGACCTCCGGGTACCCGTTTTATTTTTATTTTTTTAAAAATAATTCAAAATTTATTTTAAATATAAATTTTATGTAGAAATAATATATATTTAAGATATTATATGTAATATACATTAAATTTATGATAATTATGCTAAATATTCTATAATTATACTTAATACACACAATATAATATATTTTTTTTATATTTTAATTTTTTATACGGACTGACGGGGCATGCTTTTTGGCCCGACCTGGCCTATAGTGGTGTCCGTACCCGGCCCGGCGGGCCTGATGGGTAGGGATGTCAATGAGTCGGGTTTGGGTAGGGGAGTACCCTATTCATCCCCATCCCCGTTTAATATAACGCCTCCCATCCCCATCCCCATACCCGTTCGGATATTAAAAATTGTCCCCGTCGGATATTCGTCTCCATCGGGGAATACCCGTCCCCGTTTAATTTCCCCATTTAAAAATCTTGTTGGGTTTCCCCGTTTAATTTCTCCATTTAAAAACTTGTTGGGTTTTTCCCGTATAATTACTCGTACCCATTCCCGTTTGACTAATATATAGATAACGATCTCAAGATAAAGTGTTATATTATTTTATCATTTTAATTTTATGGTTTAGGATTTAGGTTCTAGTGTTGCACCACCAAAACATGTATATGAAAAACTAATACACACATTAAAAAAAACACATGTAGTTTGTCATCCATTTGATCATCGTGTTTTGACGTTTATGACATATTTAGAAAATTTCACGAGGGTGTTATCCTCATATGATCGAAAACAAAATTAATATAAGTTAGCATTATCATACACATAATTTATGTATATAATATACATTTTAATTGAAATTTTATCTTCATATATATATATATATATATATATATATCTTGTGTAAGTAGGAACGAGTATGATACTCAAGTCTTAACGTACAAAAGTGTCTATAGTATACAAACATTTAGTTCATGGTTACAAGATAAATTTCAATTCACATAATAATATTATTATACATTTTAATTTGAAATGTTGATGTGATTTAGTTGGTTGTTCAACACATCACTTTAATTATCCAATATGCGAAAGTATAGGCTCATATATTGTGTATATATATTAGGTTTTGTTCGTTCAAGTCGGAATGTAGGATCGAGATTCGAAATACAAACTAGTATAAACTAAAATAATTACATCTTAATAACATTTTGATTACTGTCTCAAGATAAAGTGTTATATTATTCTAACATTTTAATTTTAGGATTTAGGTTACACCATCAAAATATATATTTGACAAACTATGACACATAAGATAAAAACACAACATGTAGTGTGCGATGCATTTGATTACCGCGATTTGACGTTTACGAATTACGACGTATTCAAAATTTTCGCGAATGTGTTGTTATCCTCGTATGATCGAAAACCAAATTAATATAGGTTAGCATTAGCATGATTTACACACATATAACTATCAAAAAAAATATTTAAACTTAAATCACATTTAAAAAATACATTGTGCGTAAGTAGGAATGAGTATGATAGTATTCATAGTATGATACACTTAATCCTTAAAATTCAAAAGTGTATATAGTTTGAAATTTTAGTAATCATCGGTAATTTTTGAATTTAAACACAATTTCAATTAAACTTAAAACTACAATGAAAGTAAATATAAATACAATTTGTTTATGTATGTATTCTTCGCGGAATTCCCGTCGGGGCTCCCCGTCGGTTTCCCCGTCAGATTCGGATTCGGATTGGGAAGCGGGGCGAATACCCCTATCTTCGTCCCCGCCCCCATAACCAAGCGGGGAATCAATTTTTACCCCGTCCCCGTCCCCATGCCCGTTTAAATTCTCCATCCCCATGACGGGTAATACCCGCGAATTTCGGAGAATCCTCGACTCATTGACATCCCTACTGACGGACCTGACGGGCCGGGGTTTTCGGTCCGGTCGGACTTCATCCTATGTTCATACCCGTCCGTTGGATGCATGGTAGACATTCATCGTAAGAGTGAAGATCTTCTATATCACTCATATTTGTATTCTTTGTATCCTTTCACGTGATTGATGAATTTTATATTGTTTATATTCTTTGTATCCTTTCACGTGATTGATGAATTTTATATTGTTTATTATTTTTCTCGTAAAACACTAATATTTTAATTCCTTATTTATTTAACTTCATCCAATTATTAAATAGGAATACAGGTAACACTGTTACAGAAGATCTTAATTGTCATTGTAAGCACTGGTTAGAAGTGATAGACATAAGACACGAATATGCGTGAGGGAAGTAGTCCGGATCCTCTGTTACCAAATGTGTTACCTAGCATGTGCCACCATTGATATCAAGCCATGTGTTATCTTAAATAAACAATTTAAAATTAAATAAAATACAAAATTAAAAACAATATTTTATCATCTCAAATTAAAACGGTCAGTTGAAGAAAATGAAGTAGAAAATAATTAAGGTTATTTCTATGGGTTAAAAATCTTTAATATTTTTTTGTAGTTGCTAAATAAATATAGTTCTTAATTGATTTGTATATTTCGTTTCCGGTAAGAATTTACAGACATGGACTGGACTGGAAATTACGGTCAAGACTTTTTGTTAACATTTTTTTAAAAAGGATATGAATACGGTCCGATCTGAGTTTGGACAGGATCAGACCGTATTTAATCAATAATTTTTTTAATTTAAAAGTGAAAACGGTCTGAACCAAACTAATATTATCCGGATCGTAATATTTAATTATTTATTCACGATTTCAAATGAGTCCTTAGTTTCCGCAATTCACCCTTTCGCACCTTCACTGTCTTGTTAATGCTTTTACAAAAATAAATTTTCTGGGTAATTCCAACCGAGTAACTCATAACTTATTTCTTATTTTAACATTACCAATTTACCATCTAGGATTGCAAAAAGCAAAACTTTATGAATATGGAGTCGTTTATATTTTTCTGGGTGATTAAAGAAATCAATTACAGAAACTAGCTAGTCATTTTTTTTAACCATTAATAACAAAGTTTTAGTTTATGCAATTTAAAAAATCAAATTTCTGGGTAATTCAAACTTTCTTACTATTGCTATTCACCACCTTTCACAAAATTTTCAAAAAATAAATAAATTACTACTCCATTCGTTTCTCAACATCAACAGATGTCGTTAGGATAAAAAAAAACACAAATATTAAAAAATCTAATAGTAGAAATTGTAATATTTAATGATAAAAAATAATTTTAAAAAAGTGTATTACAACGATGGTAGGACGTAGGGAGTTGTATAGAAAGAGATGAAATATTGCTTTGAAAATACAAATAATAAATAAAAAAGTAGTTAAAATTATTTTTATAGAAAATTTAAGTATTAATAATACCTATAAGGCCAAATATTATAAAATAAAATTTTAAAGTTCAAATAACAAGTATTAGAGAGAAGTAAGAAGATCGATTTGTATTACCCATAAAATTTATTTAAAAAAACAAATTAAACCATCATTAATAAGAAAGGGAAGATGCGTACGGGTGAATTCTAGAAACTAAAACTTGATTTTCATGGTTAATCCAAAAAGGTGAGAGAGAAGGAGATGAATTTCAGAGAATTTGACATAAGATTACATTTTTTTTACTCAATTTTAAATTGTTTAATTTAAGATAACACGTGACTTGATATCAGTGGTGAAACAATATATACTAATACACATGGTAAGAATTCATAAGCATATAACACGAACATGCACAAGAGATGAGTAAGATACGACTAGTTTATATTAAACAAAAGCTAGTTATAATTTTGAGGTTGAATGCACGTCATATGGAGATTAAAAATAATGTAATGAAGTTGAAAATGAGAACAATATTAATTTTAAAAAAATGAGGTTTGAATGCACGTCATATTGAAATTAAAAATAGACCTGCTCGGCAAAGGCGGTGGGAGGGCTGTCGCGTAGGCTGCAGAGGAGATGGTCGTAAGTGGACATGTTAGGGTGGAAGACAAACATCCCGGCGTTGATGTAGAGCGGTGGTTTCGGGCCGAGATGTTCGGCCCAGCAGGGGTTGTCGGGTCGAATCTGGCAGTATCCGATCTCGAATTGGGGGGAGTGGCTCCAGTGATTCTCACAGTAACAGCTGGTGACTCCGTACAAGTAGCCGTCAGGGAGGTCGAAGAGGTGGTCGATGTTGTCGAGTACTAGGATGTCTCCGTCTAGGTATATCATCTTGCTATACTCCACAAACTGCAATGAGCTTTTCATTCATCAATCAATGTTCACATATATATATATGTATCGGTTCCAGTGAAGAGAATCCTTACCGGAGGATTTTGAGGAAATTTTGTTCTATGATTTCATTTTTAATAATATGAGTTTATTTTATTTTGGTATCACTTTTTATTTTTTCAGTTATAAATAAAAGTTTTGTTTACCTATCTATTATCTATTATATATAACTAAAGTTGCCTACATTTTGCTGACGTGGCACTCTAATGTTTCAGGATTTCAGCCAAATCACCGTATACTAAATTGCTACTCCCTAAATATATATATATATATTTAAAAACTTAATTATTAAAGTTGTTAAAGATTAAAAACCTTAATTATTATTAAAATATCTAATTAAGTCAAAACAAATCTTTTTTACTAAATAAGTTTTAACGTAAAAATGTTAAATATGACTTTATTTTTTTCACTAAATAGATTATAAGTCCAATCAATTTACGTTTAATATTTTCAGGAATTTTTCTTTCCCACGTCGACTATATGTAAGGTTGATGGTTTGAGAACTTCTATAAATAGAGGTTTTAAAGATTGAACAAATATACATTTCTTGTACTTTTGACTAAGTTCAAGTATAATTTGTATTCATATTGTCGTTGACCTACTATTTTGTGGGTCGTTGGCCCACTATTATGTGGGTCGTTGGCCTACTATTCTGTGGGTTGTTGACCTACTGATATGTGGGTCGTTGACCTATCAAATTTCAATCAACATAAATTTACTAAAGTATAGTATATGAATTCTGACGTGATGCGTTGTGAGGATTATAAGCCCAATCAATTCACGTTTAATATTTTCAGGAATTTTTCTAACAAATACCCGTGCACGGCACGGGTCCTAAACTGTTATATAACTAAAGTAGCATATAGATTGCTGACGTGGCGCTATAAGGTTTCAGGATTTCATCCAAATTACCAAATAAATATTTTAATATATATATATATATATATATATATATATATATATATATATTAAACCCGATTCTTAATTATTAAAGTTGTTAAATTTAAAGACCGGATTCTTAAAGTTTTTATTTTTTAATTTTTAATTTTTAATTAACAAATAAATATTTTAACATTCAATTTTCACTTTCTTGATTATACATTATCTATATATCTATATACAAAAGTAGCCTACGGATTGCTGATGTTGTGTTCTAAGGGTTCATGATTTCAGCCAAATCACCATATATTATTAAATTGCCACTTCTTTTAAAATTATAAGTAAATCTTAATTTGTCAAAAATCCAAATTAATATTATCTATTTATGAAGCCAAATTCCAATATATTAATAAATTTCCATTATTTATATTAGAAATTTTTTAAAATAAGTAAATAATTGTTTATAGTATTTCAACTAAAATCAATTCAGATTGAAATTGTTAAATTTGTTACAAATCTCGAATGTATATCCAATATCGTTTTTCCAAAGAATTGTTAACATTAAATATTTGAAAGTAATCATATTTTTTTAAAAAAAAAATTCCATTTAAGTTAAGCTTAACTTTTGTTTAAACGATTTATATATTTCGGTGCATTTCTATCTTCCTTAATAAGTTAGATCTTCATTATATTGTATCTTTTTTTTATATAGAATTTCAGTCTAGTTAAACTATATTCTCAATTACATGATTTAAATTAGATTATATATCAGTCACTTTTATGAACGAATAATTTTTTTAAAATGCGTTTTTATTAACAAAATGTCTATTCACCCGAATCAACCCTATATATATATATATTATAAATACCTGTGCAGGGCACGGGATCTAAACTAGTTTTTTGAAAAATAACTCGGTAGTACAAAAAACGAGTAAAATTTTATCTTTGCATCCTCTCCACAAACAACATCCTCGCCCGAACCAACCCTCATATATATATATATATATGTTCCGGTGAAGAGAATCCTTACAGAGAGGATCGAGAGGAAATTTTGTTCTATGATTCCATTTTTTATAATATAAATTTATTTTATGTTGGTATCACTTTTCATTTTTTCAGTTATAAACAAAAATTTTGTTTATTTTTTGAAAAATAACTCGGTAGTACAAAAAACGAGTAAAATTTTATCTTCACATTCTTTTCACAAACAGCCTCCTCGCCCGAACCAACCTTCATATATATATATATATTGGTTTCAGATTATAGATAAAAATATAAATTTATTTTTTTAGATAAAATTTCATTTCAAAAAATTAGAAAAATTAACCGTTAGAAATTAAAAATCGAATTTGGTGGTACAAAAAAACTTCTGAACACCTTTTCACAAGAAGCCTCCCTAACCGAACCAATCCATATATATATATATATTTTGCATGCATAATCCAAGAATAGCCTTAGGTATGTAAGGAATGACGTACCTCCCAGATACGGAGCTTGGAATAGTTGATGATATAATAATCCCTAGCAAAGCCTTGAGCATGGGTTTGGGGCGGGTAAACGGGCTCGATCTCCCTGACGATACAGCCCTGAGTCACCAGCATCTTCCGGTGGTCCTTAGGGACGTCGGGAAGCACCGCCACCAGCAAGGGGTAAACGGATTTGGACTTTCTGAGGCTTTTGGCGAGGCATACTACTCCCTTCACGTAATCTTTGTCTCCGGCGAGGAAGGTCACGAAGGCTCGTCTTTGCTTTTCTTTGTTTTCTGTCATTTTATTTTTAATTGAGATGGCATCTCATTCCCATATATATACATAGAGGAAATATCGACCCAGAAGATGTAGTAAATTTATTCACGACCGATTCAAATGTTATTTAATTAATAAATCTTGGTTATCCTGTGTTAATTAAAAGCCATTTTACACAGTCAGCGTGTTTTATCACTGTCAATAAAACTGCTTCTTCCTGGTCATTGGGTATCTGATCCACGTACCCCTTGAAAAGGTTATAAAGTTTGAATAGATGGAATTTGATAGGCTCTACAGAATTAAATTAATAAATTTTAACAACTAGCTTTATCTTAATGTGAATCGTCTAGGATAACTAATAAATTCTATTTCATGATCGTAAATGGGTCACAATTAAAGTTATTATAAACTGTGATCTCGACAACTAATCAAACATAGACTAAGCGGGTCTATGGATGAATCAAATTAGCCTCCGATAGTCTTATTATATAGTTTATCTCTACAAAAAAACAGACTAAATTGTTAAGTCTCACCTCAACACTTGTGACTCGCTATGTTTGGTATTGGTATGAATCATTTCCGGTAACGGAATGATTCCGAGTAAATTAAAAACTATATTTATTTAGAAGACTTTTTACATATGAAAGTAATCTAATCATTTTCATTTCTATTCATTCCCCTTAACCGGTTTTATTCCGTTTTCATTCCACCACTACAACTAAATGTACACTTAAAAGAGACCTAATTAGAAAAGGATAACTTGGTTCTCACGATCTACTACCTTTATAGATTAATATCCCTATTTCCCGTTGCTATCAAACACTAATGACTAATAAGATTCTAATCAATTTTCACCAATTTGGCAAAACATGATCTCATCCATTTACTCATGATTTTGCATGTCCAATTGCATTCGTATTTAGTGTACACTTGTTCGGTTTTAATGTAGAAACCGTTGATATCGCATCCATACTTTCAAGGTCTTAACGAGCACCTTTTGAAGCTAAATTCATGGCATGCTTATACAACTTAGAGTTCTCCCTGCGATCGAGAAAGTTAATATAATGACCAGAGAGATTGAAAACCAAGATCAAGAGAAACAAACAAGCTAAGATGTGCATAGTAGCAACATTGAATCAAATCGACCTACGATCTCTAGATCAAGTCGAAGACGTTGCAACTAGTTGAGACAATCACGTATTTGGATCATGGCGATGAAGTGTGAAAGATCAAGCCGATCACTTCACTTGATCGATCCAACTACATTCAATTGACAGAACATAAGACCTTGTCGATTACACAATGTTTTACACTGTATCAAACCGATTGCCTCAGTTGATCGAGCCAACATATTGCAAGAGATTGAGATGATCGTGACATTAGATCGAGCAAATCACACACAAATGCTGTAAAACTGTTTGAACAAATCTTTAAAGTATAAGACGAGAAATCAGTCTAGAGCGACTGTTTAGTCAAACACAAAGCATCAAACAACAAAAAAACATTTGTTTACGAGGTTCGGAACAAGTCCTACGTCCCCGGGATCTCAGATATGATCCAATCGACTAGAGAATGAGCCAAATCCAGACAAGAGTTACAGATACAGAATGATAAGAGTAAAACCAAGAACAAAGAATAGAGAGAGTAGAAAGATCATCTAAAACAAGAACAGAGTACATATCTGTCTGTCAACACAAGATACTTTCAAGCTAAGAACCGTAGGAGGAATCAATGCTCAATCTCACTATCTGTTGGTGAAGAACTCTCAGCCAAGGCTTAAATCTCAAGAGGAGAAGAAGCCCTTCACTTTCAGTCAAGATCTAAAGCTTAAACAGAGAAAGCGGCAAGGAAGGAGAAGAGACGAGGAGATGGATGAAAGAGAAGCTCTTGGATCCGATCGGCTAGGGTTTAGAAGAAGCTTAACCTTTTATAGTAGCGTCTTCTTTAAACGATGTCGTTTGATTTAATGAACCCGCTCACACAAAGAAGAGAACCCGGTTCACTCTCATAATGTAAACAATGCTCAGAACCGGTTTCATTTCGAGATCACAAGTTCGAAACACCTTGCCGGCTTATATTCTTAACAATTCACCCTCCTAACTCTTTTAGTTCTAGCTCATTCAGTTTAGTATATTTGGACTTCATATATTCATCATCGATCCAGCATTCATCTGCTAAGTGATTTCAGACAAATGAAGTGTGTCCCTGCAAAAGACAAACTTTTCATTAGTCACAATTTTTTTTACCAAAATCAGCAAGATTTTCTTCTCCTTTTATATTCTTAATCATTAATTCCTTCTTGTCAATCTTTTGTCGGATATAATGATACCTAACATCAATGTGTTTAGTTCGTTCATGGTAGACAAGATCTTTACAAAGGAACAAAGCACTTTGACTATCAGTATATATAGTAACAATATAAGAATGATTGAAAATTTCAGTTAGAATCCCTTTTAACCACATAGATTCTTTTGCTGCCTCAGTAACAACAATATACTCAGCTTCAGTCGAAGAAAGAGCAACAATGGATTGTTGTTGTGATTTTCAGGAAATACAATTTACACACCAAGTATAAACATAAGCTGTAGTAGATTTTCTAGTATCTTTATTGCTTGCATAATCTGAGTCAACATAACCCACCAGATCATTAGTATCACAGTGTGCACCATATTCTAAGGCAAGAGAAGTAGTGCCAGATAAGTATCTTAACAAGAACTTCATAGCTGACCAATGTTTATAAGAAGGATTAGACATATATCTTCTCAAAACACTAACATCAAAGGCTAAATCAGGTCTTGTACAGACCATAACATACATTACAGAACCTACTGCAGCATCATAGGGAATATTTTTCATATTATTAACCTCTTGAGTTGTAAGTTGAGTTGTCTTAGTCAAATCAAGATGAGCACCAAGAGGTATGGAAGTAGATTTACCAGATTTCATATTAAATATGTCTAAGACTTTCAAAATATAATCATGTTGTGTTAACCAAATTTTCCTTTTATTTCTATTTCTAATAATAGAAATTTCAAGAATTTTCTGTGCAGGTCCAAGGTCCTTCATGTCAAAAGTGGATTTCAGAGAGGTTTTAATGTCTCTGATGTTACTCCTAGATTTGCTAATTATCAAGATATCATCAACATATAAAAGAACATAGAGTGGACATTCAGTTTTAAAAAACTTGAAGTATAAACAGGAATCATATGAACACTGAGTAAAGCCAAGAGCTTTCATACATGAATCAAATTTTTTATTCCATTGCCTAGGTGACTGCTTTAATCCATATATAGATTTATTCAGCAAACATACATGATTAGGAAATTTTTCATCAATATATCCTTTAGGTTGGTTCATATATATTGTTTCATCCAAATTTCCATGTAAGAAGGTTGTCTTAACATCCATTTGATCAATATCATAATCAAACACAGCAGCAATGGATATAAGCATTCTCAAAGTTTTATATTTCACCACAGGAGCAAAGATATCATTATAATCCTTGCCTTCCCTTTGGGTAAAACCTTTAACAACTAGTCTTGCTTTAAACCTAGGTGGATCAGTGGAGTTTTGACTTTCTTTTACCTTGTAAACCCATTTATTTCCAATTAGCCTAACATTTTTGGGCTTAGGAACAAGAGTCCAGGTGTTATTAACTTTCATAGATTCAATTTCCTCATTCATAGCATGTTTCCATTCATTACAGTGTTTGGAGTTAACAACATGCTCAAACAATTCAGGAGTAGGAACATAAATCACCTTAGCAATTAAGAAGGCATACTATAACATGCTTATGTATATCAATTTTATCTTCAACTAGGTTCACATACTTTGCATTGGTTTCCTATGCCTATGTTCTATATCCCTAGTTAACTAGTAATCAAACAAAGAAGGCATAGAGTCTATCACAACATCATTATTATCAATAGCAGGCAGTTCAGATGACCAAGTAAGTGAATCAGAAGAAGAATTTGAGTTTGATAGATTAGAATTGCTTACTGTCTCTCCTAATTGAGGAGGTGAAGTTGTTGACTAATCTCTTGAGATGGAAAGTAAAGATTTTGTTGAGGAATCTGAGTGACTAGAGGTAGGATTAGTGACTACATTTCTCAACAAAATCTTACTCCCCCTCGAGAAATTACAGTCAGCATATCCATTTTCATCATCTTCCTCAGTGATGTCTGTATTATCACTTGGTTTATAGAATGATGGATCTGTTTCCCTGTCATTATTCTCTGAATTGTTATTAGTAATAGTTTTGAAAGGAAACTCATTTTCAACAAAGGTGACATCTCTGCTTATAGTGATTTTATAAGCTCCAGGTTGTAGGATTAAAAGTTTATATCCTTTAACACCTATAGGATATCCTATCAGAACACATTTTTGTGCTCTAGGATTGAGTTTACCTTCAGTTTGTTTAGCATAAGCAGGACATCCAAAAACCCTTAGATGTGAAATATTAGGAGGTTTTCCTGACCAAAGTTCTTGAGGTGTTTTAAAGCTTATAGCACTAGAGGGTGATCTATTAATGAGGTAGGCAACTGTAGTCACTGCTTCACCCCATAAAGACTGTTTTATACAAGAGGATATGAGCATACACCTAGCTTTTTCTAAAAGAGTTATATTCATTCTTTCTGCAACACCATTCTGTTGTGGTGTGCCTGGGACAGTTAAATGTCTCTTAATTCCATTTTCATGACAGAATTGTTTAAATTCTGTATTATAGAACTCTAAACCATTATCAGTTCTAAGGCATTTTAACCTATAATTTGTTTGACCTTCTACTGTAATTTTCCAGTTTTTAAAGTTTTCAAAGGCATCATTTTTATTTCTAAGGATTACACCCAAACTTTTCTGGAAAAATGATCTATTAAGGACAGAAAATATCTTCTACCCCCGGTTGTTTCAATCTGAGCAGGACCCCATAAGTCAGAATGTACGTACTCTAAGGGTTCATTAGATTTAAACTCAGATTTATTAAAAATATTCCTAGTGGCTTTACCTAGTATGCAGGTTTCACATAACTTAAGATCACTAGGTTTACTGGTTAAAATACCAGTTTCACAAAGATAGTAGAGGCCTTTATTGCCTATATATCCTAATCTAGAATGGCACTTTAGAGTTTGTTCATTTGTAAGGCAAGTAGATGAGTTAATATTATTTAACTCAGGAGTTCCAATCAAATGATAAAGGTCATTCTTTTTAATGCCTTTAACCAGAACCTTTCCATTTCTAATTATAGATCTAATTCCAGAATGAGTATTAATGTCACAGTTTAAATCATCAAACATGCTTTCAGATAACATATTTTTTCTAAGTTCTGGAATCCATCTAACATTCTGTATAGTCCTAACTTTATTATCATGCATTCTAAAAGGAACAATACCTATGCCTTTTATAGCAAGAGAAGTATAATCTCCTAATCTTACTTCTCCTTCATCATTTTTATGTAAAGAATCAAAATGACATTCATGTGGAGTTGCATGCATTGTACATCCAGAATCAAAAATCCAAGCATTTGAATTAGAATTACATGAAGTATAAAGCATATCAGAACAAAGCAAGAGTTCATTATTACAGTAAGACACATTTTCACACAAGGCAGAAGTAGCATTTTTATTTGGTTTATTTGCTTCATTACTTTTCTTTTTCCTGCATTTTGGGGTTTTGTGTCCCTTTTTACCACAATAATAACATGTAATAATCCTTCTTTGTCATTTTCAGAAACATTATCTTTGTTCCTATGAACAAAACTTTCTAAGTTTTTATTTTTAGCTTTAAAGGTATTCTGATTACTTTTATTTTTATCTTGGTATTTATTTTTAGCATACATGATCTCATTTTTAGGTTCTCTAGAACTAGTTTTAACTTTGAAAATTTTCATTTCTTCATTTTTTTGTAAAATAGCTTCTAGTAATTTTTTCTTAGTTAAATCTTGATGACCATATTGTATAACATCTTTAAAATTGTTAAACTGAGTAGGTAAAGAATTCAAGATTATAACAGCTTGATGTATATCATCAATTTTATCACTACAACGTTCTAAGTCAAGTGTCATCCTAAGAAAAGCATCTAGATTATCATTTAAGGTCATATTGATGTCCATTTTAAAATGAAATAATCTGCACAATAATGATATTCTACTAGGCATGCTTTTTACAAGAAACAAAGATTCCAAAGTATTCCAGAGAGTTTTAGTTGTAACCTGAGTTAGGACTTGTCGTCCTATTTCGTCAGTCAATCTCAACATAATCTCAGAGTGAGCTATCTGATCTAGCTCTTCCTTTTCCTCCTCCTTTCTATTTTCTGGAAAGTCTTGAGTAATGGCTTTCCAACACTTTTCCCTTATTAAGATGGCTTTCATTTTGACTTGCCACATAGCAAAGTCAGTATTGCCATCAAAAGGTTTAATTTTAGCTGTATCAGTCATTTTACTCGTCACAATC
This sequence comes from Fagopyrum tataricum, assembly GCA_002319775.1. NCBI lineage: Eukaryota > Viridiplantae > Streptophyta > Magnoliopsida > Caryophyllales > Polygonaceae > Fagopyrum > Fagopyrum tataricum. The sequence goes on along the minus strand of CM008281.1, from coordinate 53,601,235 downwards.
ACTTAACAAGCCTTAACAACTATCCCGGAAACACTGTATACCAGATCTAATCTCAAGATTACTCAACAGTCTCTAGAAGAGCGGCAAGAATCAAATCTTGCAAGCACTCTTGGAATCTGTTGGTTTTCTTAGAGATTCAATCGATGGATTGGTGATCTCCAAAGGAAATGAGGTCAAAATAAGTGAGGACAAGAGACTTAAAAGCCAGCAGTAAAGATCAAGGCAACTAGCTTCTATATGAAGCGTAGCTACTCTTAAGATCTAAAAACACACAAAAAAAATAAACCACAACAGCGGAAGATAAAGACAAAACCCTATCAATCTAGGTTTATCTAACTCTTTGAAGCTTAGAAGATCAAAAACGTTTCAAACCTCCGGTCAATGGACACACGGTTAACGCCGACCTATGTTCAAAAAAGAGTCAAGCAAAACGCAAGGTTTTTAGGGAGAAAACACAAAGACAAAGCTCTGATACCAATTTGTAAAACTGTTTGAACAAATCTTTAAAGTATAAGACGAGAAATCAGTCTAGAGCGACTGTTTAGTCAAACACACAACATTAAACAACAAGAACATTTGTTTACGAGGTTCGGAACAAGTCCTACGTCCCCGGGATCTCATATATGATCCAATCTACTAGAGAATGAGCCAAATCCAGACAAGAGTTACAGATACATAATGATAAGAGTAAAACCAAGAACAAAGAATAGAGAGAGTAGAGAGATCATCTAAAACAAGAACATAGTACAGATCTGTCTGTCAACACAAGATACTTTCAAGCTAAGAACCGTAGGAGGAATCAACGCTCAATCTCACTATCTGTTGGTGAAGAACTCTCAGCCAAGGCTTAAATCTCAAGAGGAGAAGAAGCCCTTCACTTTCAGTCAAGATCTAAAGCTTGAACAGAGAAAGCGGCAAGGAAGGAGAAGAGACGAGGAGATAGATGAAAGAGAAGCTCTTGGATCCGATCGGCTAGGGTTTAGAAGAAGCTTAACCTTTTATAGTAGCGTCTTCTTTAAACGATGTCGTTTGACTTAATAAACCCGCTCACACAAAGAAGAGAACCCGGTTCACTCTCATAATGTAAACAATGCTCAGAACCGGTTTTATTTCGAGATCACAAGTTCGAAACACCTTGCCGGCTTATATTCTTAACAAATGCATCAACAATATCTTATCTTTCTTATATTTTATCACTTTTTATAATTGTGCTATCATTTGGCATGTCCATTTGAACATTTTTCCAGATTTTCTACTTAGATTAGGATTTTATTTTTCCTATATCTATCATGATTCAGTTCATCATTAAAGGTTGGACTTTTATTCAATAATTACTCTTTGTAAATATTTTCACATTAGAAGAGAAATTGATGTCAAGCATGTTTGCCTAAACTCCTATTCTAAAGTTGGGTGTACCCAACATGCATGCTGAATTTATTATTGTATTTATTTGACTATGGCAATTTGATTATTGATTATTGGTTCGTGGAATTATGTGAAATAACATAATTCAAAAAACAATAAGGAAAGGAACACAAGTATATAGTGGTTTATCCCAATTATGACTATGTCTATTTTCAAAGAGATTTTATTAAGGAATTTTGAATTACAAATGAGCAGATAATTAAAGGCAGATAAATCGCTACAATATACAGATAACGAAATCCTAGATAGTACTTGGTCGTAAAAAATTATAATCTTGGGCCAAACATGAAACGCCTAGGCAAGGGGGCGACTCCGCCCCCGAACCCCAGACGAGGGGACTTCGCCCTCTTGACCCTCTGATTGAATCTACGAAGTGTGACATTCAAGACATATCAAAACATCAAAACTTATGAAAGAAGTTGTCTATTGGATGATCATTTCGTTGTTTGTAGTTCCGAATGAGTACTTGTGTTACATCAAAAGGAACATTGTCGTGTTGTGCATCATCCATTTGAGCTTCATGATTTTCATGGTCATTATTTTCCTAGGGAACAATGATGTGTACCCCCTGAAATCTAGAGTTGTGTTTTGTTTGATTTGTATGGGGAGAAGATAAAGGAGTAGAAACCGGATCATCGTTGAGTGATATGTAATCTCCTTCGTCGTGCTTATATGTGTCCTCATATGCCATGGAGAAATCAATTTGTTCTTGGAAACTAGACTTGTATCCATAGCAATCTTCGTCGAACATGATATGCACACTTTCTTCATCCCTCAAGGTTCTCTTGTTGAATACTCTGTAAGTCTTGTTATTGCTCGCGTATCCACTAAAGATGGCTTCATCACTTCTAGGATCAAATTTTTCCAAAAATTCCTTTTCATTGTTATGCACATAACACCTGCAATCAAATACAAGAAGGTGAGCAATATTGGGTTTACGACCATTTAGTAACTCATACCCAATTATGTTAAGAATGGGGTGCAACATGGCTTAATTCAAAATGTAGCATGCATACTGATACAGGGTTAGCCGCGAGGTTGCCCAATCTTTCGACACCAAGACTTCGTATGAAAGAAAAATAAAAAAAGATAGGAACTTGAAAGAGAAAAAATGAATGAATGATCCGATGATTGTGAAGGATCGATAGAAGGATAGATCTAGTCGAACCATTAAGACAACCAAGAGCACACTAGGGAAACTAAGGCCCTAACACACACCTTGGAATGAATTGAAGGAGCCCTTCCGCTATAATCTCACACAAGAGGGAAACCGATTGTCCCTAGAGCACGAGAAGTCACTTGAAGATGATTGAGAGCACCAACTTGCCAATCCAAGTGACACAACTCAAAACAGTCAAAGTTGTTGGGCGAACGAGAATCCACTCGCTTTGTGTTTGTCTCGATTTCACGAGAAGAATGAAAGAGAGAAGAGAGAAATATACTGAAAAGTATTGTGTTTGATTTAATCTGAGTTGCTGAAAATACACGTCCTACATGGCCTTATATAGGCAGAGAGGACGTCCAATTAGGGCTTCTACGGGCTATGGGCCAGATCTAATATTGAGCTCAAACTAGCTAAAAAGATAAGATAAGATAAGATCAAATCTTTAAGAGATAAGATCAAACTAATGGGTTGAACTAACAAACTTAAAAAGCTCAAAATAACAATTTAAATGAAAGCCCATAATAATAAAAAGATGTCCAAAATATGGGCTGAAAATAATAAGCAAGCTGAACCTAATTTAGCCACTTAAATTGCCCCGAAAACTCCTTCCTAGCTTCAAACGCAGCCCGACGCACTTCTTCTTCATACATGTCACTCATGTCTCGGCTGATTCTCTTCCTCACGTCTCGGCCGTGATAGGATCTTGGTCGGGGCTGTCGTGGTCTTGGTCCTCCTCTTTGGTAATTCGTCTTCTCTTGCTCACGGATTCATTTGTGCAAGGAGGTGAAGTTGAGCTGCTAGATGCTCCTGCATCAGATACCGTAATGAATCTGCCCAGAAGTATTAAGGAAGTCCGCTATTCTAGTAATGTCTTCTAGTGTGCGATTCTTTTGCTCAAAAACACCATTTTGTTGAGGGGTTCTTGAAAGTAGAGAAATGGTGAGTTACTCCTCCATTTTTATAGAACTTTTCAAAGCCATCATTTCAAATTCAGTTCCATGATCTCTTTTGATAGTAACTAGGAGGAGATTCAGTTTTCTCTCGAATGCGCCGATAAGAAGCTCAAATTAGCGAAAGTCTTGTCCTTTGAGGGTAGCGAAATTGTCCAAGCATACGTGGAGAAATCATCAATAATAACACACCCATATTGGTTGCCGCCTTGGCTCATGATTTACGTGGATTCGCAAAGATCCATGTGAATCAACTCGAGGGGCTTATTAGTGGTTACATCTTTCTTAGTGCGAGGGAAACTGATTTCTTACTTTCTTACCCATAGTGTAAAGACCGCAACATACCTCCAATGTCTCACTTACGTTAAGGTAATCCAAAGACTAATAACTTTAGTTGAAGTTTGTATATTGTACGAGAACTGGCATGACCGGCGAAGCCGCTAATGCCAAAGATCGGTCACGTAAAGAATGTTGGACAAACACAAATCTTCAAAAGGTACAAAGTATTTGTCAAACGTATACAATCTATTCTCCATATTTTCTTTTAGAAGCACATTCCCTGTTTGTATTTCTTCCACAAAGCATTCACCAGTAGTGAAAATCACACGATTTTTCCCATTGTCGTATGGTTGAGAGACATTGAGAAGATTATCAACATAGCTTGCACGGTCCACATGAATATTGTCATTAAGATTTACCTTCCTGATCCTATGAACCACTTCGTTGTTTTTATCTCCAAAGGTGATTGATCCTTCTATTTAATCGTGAAGTAAGATGAATATTTTTTGGTCATGTTGGCACATCACCCACTGTCCACATACCCTTTTCCTCCACGCTTTACTTCATGCTGTATGTAAGAGATTAGTCCTTACAAACTCAAACAAGCCGAGACTCATTTGGGTTGGGATGGTAGAATCCCTTATGATCAGTTAAGGTAAAGCAATTGAGATTTTGGTTTAGACTTTTTTGTTTTCTTTTATCAAAATGTTTCTTTAAATGACCAACCTCCTTGGAATGTCAACAAGATTTCACAAACTTAGATTTTTGTTGCATGACGTTGGTTTGTGAGTTAATTCTGCTTAAATATGTTAACGTTAAAGATGAAAAATTGTGTGTTGAATAATTTTTCTTGTCAGACAATTCTTAATTGCTTGTAACTTTTTCCGGAACTATTTGGGAATACAAATTATTCAATGCACAAGATTTCCCATACTCAGTTTCTTTCATGCTCCTAAAAATGGTCAAGTTACTCTTTCATTTACTTCGAGTTTTAGATTTAACGGAGTTATTTTTAAAGATGATAGATTTATATTTTCTTTGAAAGGACTGAATTTTATCGGTGAGATGTTTGTTTTTATCACGTAAGCTCTGGTTGCTCTGTAGATTTCTTTCAAGATAGGTGATTTTGAGACGATTCTTGCATTCATGCAAAAACTCTTTCTCACTTTCATGGTGGATAACCCTCTTATTAGAACAACAATTGTTAGTCGAGCTATCATAACAAATGTTTTTATCTTTGATGTTCTTAGTTAACTCAATACATAACTCAAACTTTTGTTCTTTTATTATGTTTATCTCTGTTTTAGAAGAAAGACTATTTTTCAAACAAAAGAATTTCTTTTTTCAAGATTGATAAACCTTTTCTTTTGTGCTTTCATATTGAAATTCATGTTTTTGATGATTTTAATGTGATTTCTTATAGGCTTAACCATTAATAGATTATCAATATGATAGAAAGAGGCATCAGACATACTAACATAGCTTTCGGGGTCAAGTTCAGTGATTCAACAATGAATGTTTTTTCGGTCCCTCATTTTCTTCCTCTAAATCTTTGAGATGCCATGAGGTTGAGGCTATCATGCTTTTTTAGCTTTGTTATTCTTCGATTCTTTTTTGAGGATTTTCGGATACTTGGGAGCAATATGACCTTTTTCTTGACAATTGAAGCATATAACTTCCCTTTTGTCTTTCTAAAATTTCCTAATGGCTTTTATTAAGAAGATAATTTTCTCGTCGATTTCACTTCCATCCTCCTGTATATGGTATCGATATAGGTTTTGAGTGCAAGGTTGTTTCTTGAGGTAAGGGTGGAAACAACTATGAGACTAGTTATCTTGTTCCTCTACATATCACTAGTAGTGGACATGAATTTTCCAATAATCTCTTCTAGATCTATATCCTTGGTGTCTTTATTTGCTCGAAAAGCCGAATTGAGTTGGGACATTTATAGTTGACATTTGAATGAGTTTGGATACATGTCTCCAACAATTTATTGTGAAACCAAGGAATTGAATTGAATGACTACATAAACAAAACACTCGTATTAGTCTTCTAGTTCCTCATCTTCCTTCATCCGAAGCCCGTCATACACTATTTCCAAAGCCAAAATTTTGTTGTGTTGAGTCTCCGCGCTTCCACGATAAATCTTTTTTAGTGCATCTTTGTAGTGTGACCTTTCTTTGATCGTCAGAGACGTACAAAAGCGGCGGTGAGAAGTTCATCCTTCTTAACATTCTTTTCAATAATCCTGAAGTCATCTTCCTCTCAGTCCTTGATTTCTTTGGGTTTCCCGTTCTTGTCTACTAAGTTAACGTCACTGGTTATGATAATGCACCAATATTGCCCACACACAATTCTGACGCGTTTTTCCATTTGAGAGACCTACATATCGTATTCTACTCTTATCAAAACTGGAAGCTTCCAGAAATATTCTTCCGGAACTTTGTTGGTTGAGGAACTCATCTTAACTTTCAAGTATCTTAAGAAAATCTATAGCAACCTGTTTTGACACCAATTGTTGGATCGTAGATCGTTAGTACTGGGAACTAAATTTAGTTCCCAGGGAAGAGGAATATGAATTTAAGAGTACAAATACTAACAATAACACATAAAACAATAAATTCATTAAGACACGATATTTAAAGTGGAAACCCTAACTAACTAATAGTTAATCGGGAATAGAACCACTTGCTCGACTAGTACACAACTTGAAGAGGCTTTATTGAAAGGTTGATCAGAATATACACTCATCAGTTCTAGTACCTCTTAAGACTCCACCATGTCAAAACTCCAACTCTATCCAATAAAGCCCTTTACTTTTCTTCACTTCACTCACATCATCTTCATCTCCTATCGTCTACCAAGGACTTCGTCTCCAACTTGTGTCCAATTTCATTCATTTTGTGGACACACATTACTAAAGGTTTAAAATAAAAATGTTTCGGGTAGAGTTAATCTACTATAACAAGGCTTGTTGTATTTATAATGTACTAATCCGAAAATGAAAAGATCTTTTTCCAATTATCCTCTCTGGCTATGAATGGATAATGTCAACACTCTCTTTTCCTATCTTAAAAAATTCTAAGATAATCAATTGTTAGACCGAGATTTCTTTCTAATATATGTTTTACACGATAGATAAAAGTTCTCCGCCGAATCTTGGCCATACATATAAAATATTTTCCTATAATAACAAATTGTATGAGTGATATTTTTAGGGCGAAACTTTTTTTTACTAACGGGACGAAGCGGAAGCAACTTCTTCTTCCGCCGCAAGCCACAAAACCAAATAACACTTCCTTCGCCGCCACCGCCAAAAATCTTCCTCCGCCGCTGCCAGCTCCCTTCGTGTCCAGTGAACGGTTTCTTCTTCGTCTCCGTTTTTCTTCTTCATCATACACATGGCGGATTCGGATTCTCCCCCTAGGGCTGAAAGAACACTCAAAGAACGGTTTAAGGTACGCTTTTAACGTTTTTATCTATTTTGTGTGTGTGTTTTTTTTTAAAAAAATTTTAGGCTTGAAAATCGATTGTTTAGGAAGATTTTGTTAGTTTCGGAAGAAATGGAATCGGATCTTATATGAACATTAGTTTAGGACGATTCGGTTAGTTTAGGAAGAATTGGAATTGGATTTCGTTGATTATTAGGTTGTAGGCGAGATAATTTTTTGAAAAAATAAATCTATAATTATATAATATGTAAATTTATAAATGAAAAATTTATCCAAAAAAAAAAGATGTTCATGGAAAAAATTAGAAACAAGAAGAAGCGCGATAATAAAGTTGTCACAACATCTGCCCATCGAGCTGCTAAACCTTGACGGGATAGACTTGCCTCCATATCTGTCGAGGGGCCCGTTGATGTAGTTGCAGAGGAGGAGCCCACTGGGGGGGGGGGTGTTGGGGCACCATCATCACTACGTCCGGGTTATACTACGGAGGGCTCCACTGATGATGAGGCACACCTAGACGACATTCTACGTGATGAGCATGAGCAAATACATGTTCCACAAGAGCAACAACAGGAGCATGAGTATTATTACGAGTATGTTGTGGACCAAGAGCAGGCACCTGTTAGTGTAGAGTAGGCACCATAGATGCCTGATCAAGAGGAGGATGAGCAGCCACAGGAGGAGAAGCATCCTCAGGAGGAGGTGTTATTGAGATGTTACACTGAGCACAGAGCGAGCGTGATATGGACTCAGAGAGTATAATTTTATTTTCCACTAAATATATAATTCATTGAACATGCGAGGTGTGACATTAAGGCTTATCAACAATTGTCTATATCTATAATAGTTCTTATTACTATCTAGGCAAGATACGAGAGTTTCCTTTAAGTCGGAAAGTTTAAATCCTGTAAAATATATAAGAATAGAGCGAGATTACTCTCATTCCGATCCAAACCGAAATAGTAAAATGGGGTCCGAAGGAATTCATCTAAAAAAACAAGGCTCGTCTTGTCCCTGGTTGTTCTTGTAATTCAAATAGAAAATTAATTTGGAAATTATATGTTATAAATTGTCTTCTCATCTTTCTTTTTATTTTTTTTTAATTTCTAGGCAAATAATTATCTCTTTTTGTTAGAGATATTTTTTTTAGGTAGATTTAGTTTATTTTAGTAATATTTGGCCAAAGTTAGGCCCAAACTAATCTTGTATATAGGGTTTTATAATCATCGTAATCCTCAAACTAAATTAGATTATAATATATTTTGTGTTAGTTTTAAAATACATTTTTGAAAATGTTTATCATTTTGTAATCCTATAAGTTCAGAATAAAAAGTATAATTATTTGGCCGTCTTGTTTTCACTTTGGGTGTTTGAATATTACTTCCCTCTCAAACTTATAGTGTCTCATATAGGGTTGGGCTGCAAACCTAAATCGTCGGTTTAGGTTTGCAAACCGGCGGTTTAGGTTTGGCCAAGGCCAAACCTAAACCGAAACCGGGGCCCTTGAAACCGGCAAACCGTCGGTTTGTCGGTTTAGCACGGTTTATAAAAAAAAAAAGAAAAAAAAGAAAAAAGAGAAAGTATTATGTTAAAAAAAAAAAAAATTACATAAAAAAAAAAAAATTATTATAAAAAAAATTAGTATATAAAAACTAGTAATAAAAATTTATACCAATTGAAAAAAAAAACTCGGAAAAATTAAAGGGCTTGAACCGGTTTCCCGGTTGCCTACGTATCCTCTCGGGATTAAGAGGAATCAAAGCCCACATAGTTCTCTTACCTTGACTTACCTTTTTTCGGACTTCCGAGTTTTTTTTAATCCCGCTTACCTTTCGATGTCGGACTCGGAAGTAGTGCCGGCGTCTTCGGAGTTGGAATCCGATTTGGAGTCGTACACCGGTGCATTCCTTTGTTTCCGCTTAGCCGCCCTTATCCAATCTTGAATACAAACTTGCATCTCGAACTTCTCGGGCTTCAATTGAGTTCGGTTGTGACCGAGAATGTTCCCGCCTCGGCTAAATGCTTGCTCCACCGCAACCGTTGATGCGGGCACGGCCAGGATTTGTTGTACAATTTTAACTAAGGTTGGATATTTGAGAGCTAATCTCTTCCACCAATCCAAAATAACAAATTCAAGATTATCATCAAAACTAAAACAAGTGTTAAGATAATCTTGATATTCCGCATTTGAAGATGAATGTCTAGGTGTTTTTGTTCTTCTAGCAAAAACTTGTTGTGCAAGTGAAAGAGAAGAAGATGAAGTAGTAGAAGAGGGAGATGGACTAGGTGCGGTAGAAGAAGAGCTAGCACTAGATTGAAATGTACTAAGTAATTTTAAAATTTCGGTATTAACTTCTTGCACAATGTTAGGAACATTATAGTCTTCTTGTGTTAAGTTTACACACAAACAATCATAATAAATAGTCAATAAATCGGAAAGACAATCTAGTTTAAGTCTAGGATCAAAAACGGCGGTTACAAGATAAATCATGGGAATGTTTTTATAATATTTAAGCCATTTTTCTTTCATATCAAGCATACATTGTACAAGGCAAGGTATGTTAAAACATTTTACAAAAGCTTCGGAAACATTAACGGCAATTTCTACAAATCTATGAGATGTTAGAGTGTAAACACAACTCATAGTATTAGTTGCATCATTAAAAGTTTTTAAAACATTACAAATATGGGCACAAGTTTCCCAAACATTTTCATCATCTAAACTTGACCAAGGAACATGAATTGAAGCAAATTCTTGTAACAAAACTTTATAACGTACGGCTTCACAAAGTAGTTTGTAAGTCGAGTTCCAACGAGTTCCAACATCTTTTGAAAAAGCAATAGGATGAACATTTTTGTTTAAACATAAATTTCTCCATTTTCTTCTTAATCGGAGTCATGCCAAATATGATCAATAACAAGTTTGATTGGGGTTAGCATATCTCCTAAAACCTTAAGTCCATCTTGAACACATAAGTTTAAAATATAACATGAACATCTTTGATGAGTATAAGGAGTTTTTATATATTGTCCCGCATCCTCAACCAAATGGTTTACGGCGGCGGTATTTGCGGATGCATTATCAAAAGAATATGAAAAAATTCGATGTTGTAAATTATATTCTTGTAAAACCGTTTTAATCATGCTTGCAATGCCTAGTGCATTATGTCTTTGATTAAAATGCCGAAAACCAATAACATATTTATGCAAAAACATAGCGTTATCAATAAAATGTAAAGTAATGCCCATGTAAAAATGTTGTTGTGATTGTGTACTCCAAATATCACTACAAATTGAAACTTGATGTTCAAAACTAGCCAAATTCGAGAAAATTTTATCTTTCTTTTTTAAGTAAGATTTATTAACTAATTTTGAAACGGTTTTCCTAGAAGTTGGTTTAAAAGAAGGTTGAAGATATCTAGTGTTATATTCCCTAACTTCTTCATATTCGGCATAAGAAAACGGTAATGAATGTGAACAAATAACATCGGTTAATCCTAGACTTTCTTCACTATGATTATATGTAAATAAAGGAGAATGAGAGGTAGAAGATGCAAACCCGTGGGACAATTGTGTTTGTCCCCGTGAAATCACGAGCTTCTCCGGATGGAAGCTTGCCATGTGAGTTTGCAATGTCCCGTAACCGCCCTTCACCTTCCACTTGTACACCTTCGGGCAATAGTTGCATGCCACTTGACAATACTCGTTCACCGGCTCCCCCCTAGTGTAATGCTTCGTAAATATTTCGGATGTAAGCATTTTCGGAGGGGGGAGACTTCTTCGTGGAACTTCGGTAACATCGGGATTGTCGGGCATTTGTGTTTCGCTCTCTTGGGTGCTAGGAAAGTATTGGGAAGAGGGAATTTGATCACTTGGGTTTGCCATTACGAGAAATCGAGATATCGAGAATACGAGGATTCGAGAATAAGAGATTAGGAGAGTAGAGAAGATGAGTTGTAGATGGTGTGATTTGTGGAGGAAGAGAGTATGGGTATTTATAGGAAATTAGGATTAAATGTGGGGGGGGGATTTAAATTTATTATTATTTTTTTTAATATTATACCCCCAACGGCTCAAAAATGAGCCGTTGAGGGCTTAAACCAACGGCTAGTAGCCGTTGGGTTTAAAAAAAAAAAAAAAAGAGACTGTTTGGGCCCAAACCGCCGGTTTAGGTTTTCGGAAAAGCCAAACCGAAACCTAAACCTTGAACCGGCGGAAACCTAAACCGGCCAAACCTAAACCGCCGGTTTGGGCCGGTTTGATAACCTCCGGTCCGGCGGTTTGAAACAAACCGGGCCCAACACTAGTCTCATAGATGGCTTGGGCCATCTTTGCCTATATATGTGACTCCTAGGAAAATTCTCAAGCAACTCCGAGTGTCGTTCGTGTTAAATTGAGATTAATGTTACTAGTCTAAATTCATCCGTTTTTTAAATAGTATTAAAAGTGATTTATTTTTGAAGAGTTTTTACTTACTTTAATTCATAGGTTTAAAGTTAAAAGTTTGTGAGGTTAAAAGCAATTAAATTTTTTATGTTGTTATGCTTGTAAAAACACTATATATATGCGTTGTGAAAAGGAGATAAGCATCAAGTCTCTCATAGACAATATACAATAAAGAAAGTGTTTAAGCTACTTTGTTTATCTTTTCTTTCCTCCGAAATTGTTTACATGGTATCAGAGCTCTATTGATCTTTCCGGATCTGTGAGCGTTAGAGAAAACAAGTAAGAAGCACCACAAAAAAAACCCTACCTTTGTTTATGGATTCTAACAACCAAACAAATGCTAGTTCCGCTCCGTCATTTTCCGGAGTAAACTACCACGTTTGGGCTGTGAAAATGAGGGCATATCTCAAAAGTCAACTACTTTGGGATACGATCAAAGCGGATGGCGAAATTCCCCCATTAGGGGAAAATCCCACAATGACTCAAATAAAGAGGCATGAAAACCAAGTGTCTCAAAAATTTAGAGCTATGAGTGTCTTGCACTCTTCTCTAAGTGAGTCCATTTTCACAAGAATAATGGCTTGTGAAACGACGAGGGAGATTTGGGACAAGCTAAAGGAGGAATTTGAAGGAAATGAGAGGACCAAGCAAATGCAATTATTCAATCTCCAAAAAGAGTTTGAGTTATTGAGGATGAAGGAATCTGAATCTGTCAAAGAATATATTGGTAGGACGATGAAAGCGGTGAATCAGATTCGATTGTTGGGCGAAGAATTTCCTAAAAAAGGGTATTAGAGAAGGTGATGGTGACCTTACCGGAGAAATTTGAGGCAAAAATTTCTTCCTTGGAAGATACTCGTGATATCTCGAAGATGACCATAGCCGAACTTGCAAACTCTTTACAAGCGGTTGAACAACGAATGGACCAAAGACGTGAAGAAAGTACGGAGGTTGCTCTCTATGCAAAGCAAAAGGCGGATTTTCAAGGAAGTCAAAAGAAATGGGGGAGAAAAGAAGACGACGGAGAAAAGAGAAGGTGAAGGAAGTAGTTGAAAGAGAGACTTGAAGGATGTGACTTGTTTTCGGTGTAAGAAACAAGGGCACATGAAAAAGGATTGTTGGTCGAAACCAACAATAAGATGTTGAAAATGCAATAAAGTCGGTCATGTGGAGCGAAATTGCAAAAGCAACAATAATCAACAAGCTCGAGTTGTTGAAATTGAAGATCGGATGGAGGATAAGTTGTTTGTTGCAACGTGTGCAATAAACAAGAAGGGGTCGTGGCTTGTTGACAGTGGTTGTACAAGCCACGTGACACATGATGTAGACATCTTTGTGAAACTAGATAAATCATATCATTCTAGGGTGAAGGTCGGGAATGGAGACTACCTAGAAGTGAAGGGAAGAGGAGTCGTCGCGGTCGACACATCATCGGGTGTTAAACACATACATGATGTGTTGTTTGTGCCTAAACTGGACCAGAATTTGCTTAGTGTTGAGCAAATGCTGGAGAAGGGTTATAGGATACAGTTCAAAGATATGTCTTGTATTATTTATGATTCAAGTGGAGCTCAAGTGTTTGAGGTGAAGATGAAGGAAAAGAGTTTTCTAGTTAAGTGGAAGCAAAATGGTTTGCATGCTTATGCAACCACGATGGATACTTCAAACATTTGGTACAAGCGGTTAGGTCATTTCAACTTCTCAACAATGAAGCAAATGGCTGATCAGGTACTTGTGGAGGATCTACCAAAGATGCCTGACATGGTGCAAGAAACGCACGGAGTATGTAAAACTTGCCAGTTCGGAAAGCAGACCAGAATGCCTTTTGCGGATAGCACATGGAGGGCAACCGAGAAATTGGAGCTCATACACTCGGATGTATGTGGACCTATGAGTGTCGAGTCTCTTAATGGTAACAAATAATTTTTGTTGTTTATTGACGATTTCTCTAGGATGTTTTGGGTTTACTTTCTACAGAAGAAGTCTGAAGTTTTGAGTTGCTTTCAAAACTTTAAGACCTTGGTGGAGAAGCAAACAGGTTATCAGATAAAGAAGTTAAGATTTGACAATGGTGGAGAGTACGCCTCAACAAATTTCAAGATGTTTTGTGATAATGCCGGAATCCAACACCAATTTACAGTTCCTTATACACCTCAACAAAACGGGACAAGTGAAAGGAATAACAGGACCGTCATGGAAATGTCAAGATGCTTGTTACATGAGAAGAACCTTCCCAAGAAGTTTTGGGCCGAGGAGGTGAACACATTAGTATACTTGTTGAATTTGTTACCAACAAGTGCTTTGAAAGGGAGAACTCCGTATGAAGTGTGGCATGGAAACAAAGCTTCAGTTGCACACTTGAGAGTTTTTGGGTGTATGTGTTACACTCATATAACATATGTGCATCTTGAGAGTTTTTGGGTGTTTGTGTTACACTCATATAACATATGTGCATCGAGACAAGCTGGACAAGAAGGCCGATGTTGGGATCTTCATCGAATATAGCCAAATCACCAAAGGCTATCGCATTTACAATTTAAAAATGGGAAAAATGACAGTGGGCAGACACATCAAGTTTGACGAAGGAGCTGAGTGGAATTGGGAGAAGGATGGGAATGAGATTTTTAATCAGTATGTAGACAAAGACATTATTGTTACTAACTCTAATACAAGTGAGAGTGACGATGATGATAATGACGACGATGTTTCTGTCCGATGTACAAATACACAAGAAGATATTTATGAGAGATGCAATTTTGCATCTGAACCTAGTTGTTTCGTTGATGCAACGAGGGACAAAGGTTGGAGAATTGCGATGCAGGAGGAGATTAAGATGATTGAAAAAAACTCAACTTGGAAGCTTGTTGGTTATCCAGAGAATGAGAAGGTGATAGGGGTCAAATGGGTTTATAGGACCAAGTTCAATCATGATGGTTCTATAAACAACCTAAAAGCGAGACTCGTTGTGAAGGGTTACTCACAACGGAAAAGTATTGACTATACGGAGACGTTTGCTCCTGTTGCTCGACATGACACAATCAGATTGTTAATGGTGCTAGCAGCTAAGTTTGGGTGGAAGATTTATCATTTTGATGTGAAGTCGGCTTTTCTAAACGGCTTACTTCATGAAGATATTTATGTCCAACAACTAGAGGGATTTGAAGTTCAAGGAAGTGAAGATAAGGTGTATAAGCTGACAAAAGTTTTGTATGGCCTAAAACAAGCTCCTAGAGCTTGGTATAGCATAATTGATGCTTATTTGATTCAACAAGGCTTTGAGAGGACTAAGAATGAGGCAACTTTGTACGTGAAGAAGGTTGGACTAGAGGTAGTGCTTATTATCTCCTTATATGTTGATGATATGCTTATTCTAGGAGAAGATTCAAGTGCAGTCCATAAATTCGAGATGCTGAAAGTTTTGGAGACATCAACTTGCAACATTGCTCTTCTCGTGATCAACTTGCGGATATTCTGACGAAAGCTTTTGTTCAAACCAGATTTGAAGAGTTGAGGATGAAGCTTGTTGTGTGCAAGAGAAATCTCAAGGAGGAGTGTTGAATTTTGATTAGTGTTACTAGTCTAAATTCATCCGTTTTTAAAATAGTATTAAAAGTGATTTATTTTTGAAGAGTTTTTAGTTACTTTAATTCATAGGTTTCAAGTTAGAAGTTTTTGAGGTTAAAAGCAATTAAATTTTTTATTTTGTTATGCTTGTAAAAACATTATATATATGGGTTGTGAAAAGGAGATAAGCATCAAGTCTCTCATAGACAATATACAATAAAGAAAGTGTTTAAACTATTTTGTTTATCTTTTCTTTCCTCCTAAATTGTTTACAGTTCGTACTTTGTTTGCCCATTGTTCATGATTATTGACGACGGTTTTGAAGTAAAATATAT
This sequence comes from Fagopyrum tataricum, assembly GCA_002319775.1. Lineage (NCBI taxonomy): Eukaryota > Viridiplantae > Streptophyta > Magnoliopsida > Caryophyllales > Polygonaceae > Fagopyrum > Fagopyrum tataricum. The sequence goes on along the minus strand of CM008281.1, from coordinate 53,585,619 downwards.
CGTATGCAAATAAGTTCAGAATTCACACCTTATTAACAAACACACTTTGATTGGAAGTAGTAGTTAACTTTGTTCTTAAGTAAAATATGTCGTATGCAAATAAGATATATTTTGTGTCAGTTTTAAAATACTTAAAAAAATATTTATCTTTTTGTAATCCTGTAAGTTCAGAATTCAAACCTTATCACCAAACAAACTTTGATTAAAAAAAAGAAGAAGAGCATTTAGTCAGTACTGGTCTCACTATCTTGGCTTAATTAACCACCGTCGTCCTTCAACTACTTTAGACGGGGACATGAAATATGAATGAAGATAATCTGAAAATCCTATGATAAAGGGAAGGTAAAAGCAAATTTATTGTTTTCTCTCGATTTGTTTACAAGGATGAGGTGAATCAATTCAGTGGAGATTGAACCTACAGCTTCTAACAAGACGAAGCCTATCTATTCAACCCACTCTGATAATCGTCACCGTATGGCTCTTCCTAGTTGCAAATGTTGAGAGTTAAGACCAGCCGATCTTCAGTCCCATTAGACACAGTAACAAAACTGAAGCAATTGGCAATCAAGAAAGAGCAGAATACAAAAAGAAGAGCTAGAGAGTTAAGACCATTCATTTTTACCTACCTGTCTATCTAATTTTTGTTTTGCAGCCACAATTGAATTTTATCTTACAAATAACTCATCAACATATTCTAGATTCCATCTAGTATTGCAGATTTGCAGTCATTCTCAATTCTCTGCTCTATTTGCAGTTGAAAAAAATATGTGAACAATTATTTTGTTCTTCAATTCAGATCTCATATTTCCTTGTATGTGACAAATTTAAGAACGAAAACTGGACAAATCAATTCAATATAATCATACTTACCAGATCCAATTGAAAAGAAGAAAATACAGCAGCAGCCGAAACCCTAGAAAAAGAGAAGGTAAGGATTTGAAGAGGATGGTGAATGATCAGGCAACGGGACGGTAGTGATAGTGGATCTCATCATAGACTTGATCGCGATCAATAACGACGATAGCATAGACAGCGTAGATTATCCCAGGGATGTATCCAAGGAACGTCAGCAACAAGCAGACCAGAAACTCACACTGGAGAAAAACAACCAAAATCAAGCACGCAATTGATCAATAAACACACGCGGAATCAATCAATCAATTCAACAAGTAATTGCAGAATCTACGAGGAGAGAGAAAGAGGACATACGCTGCAGCATCCATGGCGGAAGAAAACGCCGAGAGGAGGAAGAATGATTGCAAGTATGATTTCACAGAAGAGCTCACACCTAGTCGGCATAGCGAATCGCGATTTGTGGAAGAGAGGTGCCAATTGTTCTTATCGAGCGATAACAGATGAATGTGGTTGTCTAATATGATATGGGAGGAGAGGTGGGCCAGAGAGTGGGACTTTGCCCAAATATTATATATTTATATTACATCTTCCTTTTGTTTTGTTTGTTTCTTATATAATAAATCCGCAATTATAAAAATTGTCCACTTATAAATAATGTCTCAAAACAAATTTTGATCCTTTTTATCTGAAACGAGCGAGAGGCTACTTCGCGGCATGTAGCTCAATGAGGATTGTCAAAAGGAATGTAAACGGGCGAAAGGCTACTTCGCGTTATGTTGGTCTAGTGGTAAATGTGACCTAGACTCTTTAAGAACTGATTTGAAATTGAAGTTCGAATTGCGGTATATTAGGCCGACTGCACCGAACTTTGCTCAAATACTTGATTAGATATCCTCCTTAGTACCGGGCGAAATGAGATGAGAAGTGTCGTTGCCACTCCCTCATATCCCCCATTATTACTTCCATATATCCGCATTTTCTCTCTCACGAGCGCCTGTCCTAACTGCCTCTGTGGACCCTTCCCCATCCACCTCAACCGAAAACCCCTCACCTCTTCCGTCCCACATTCATTTCCCACCAACCACAACTCTACTAACTAACTAACCCTATATATCCGGATACAATTTCGATCTCTGATTGGGTCAACATTCTTGTTCACTGAAATCAGGTAAACGGTGTTGCGTTATTAATTCATTATCATATAAACACTTTTCGCCTGTCTATGTTACTACTCTTAACATCATCAATCAAGAACAAGAATCTAGTTCCTTCAGAGAAATGGTTGCAAACCACAACTAAAAGATAGATATGTAGGATAAAATATCCGCCCTACAACGCAATAATACTTGGGATTATGTTGATCACCCTGTTAATTGTAGGGCTATTGACTCTAAATGAGTTTTTCGCATCAAGTACAATTCTGATGGAAAATTTGAGCGTTATAAGGCGCATCTTATGGTCCTCGACAATCACCAACAAGAAGGCATTGACTACAGTTAAACATTTGATCATGTTGCTAAATTGATTATAGTAAAACTCTTTCTTTCTATATCCTCCATTCAAAATTGAGAACTTCTTCAAATGGACATTCATAATGCTTTTTTTATATTTTCATGGTGATCTAAATTAGGAAGTCTATATGCTTCCACTCCTTGGATTTTGAATCTCCTCCCATGTTTGTCGCCTCAAGAAATCTTTGTATGGTTTGCGTCAAACTCCTCGAAATCGGTTCCACAAGTTTACCTCTGCTCTTCTGAAATACAGGTTTTGTCATTCTTAATCTGATTACTTCCTTTTCACCGTCAATCATTTTGGTATCACCATACAAATTTATATCTATGTAGACGATCTAGTTATCAATGGCAACAATCTTGATACTCTTCGCATAATTAAGGATTATTTTCATATATGCTTTCAGATGAAGGATCTTGGACCTCTTCGGTTCTTCTTAGGCATTGAGATTGTTTGCATTCCATCCAGTTTTTGGCTTAACCAACGGAAATATACCCTTGACATTCTAGATGAATCTAGCCTTTTTGGGTGTTAGCTTTCTTTTTTTCGATGTCCACTAATCACGGCCTTCGATTAGATTTGTACGCGCTACTTAATGACCTTGAGAAGTATATTCGTTTGATTGGACAACTCATCTACTTGTCTATCACTTGCCTATTACTTGTACATTCAGTTCATATACTATCTCAGTTCATGGATGCTACGAGCCTTGGGTATTGGGATGTTTCTTGAAGGTGCTTTGATACTTGAAATCGGCACCTACTTTGAGTTTTTCTTATCTCGCTTAGTGATCTCTACATGTATGGTTTCTATGAATCAATGCATGCAACTTGTCTTGTCACTTGACATTCTACTACAAGCTACTTCATTTTGCTCGGTACCTCACCCATTTCTTGGAAAACCAAGAAGAAGGATACTTTATCCAAATCTTATGCCGAAGCTGAATACACAACAATGACAATTACTACATGTGAGCTTATGTGGATTTGATCTCTCCTTCAGTCACTCGGAATTTTGCATAAGGCTCTCATGCGCCTTTATTGTAAGAGCCTTAGTTCTTGGACCGAGTTTGATCTTTAGCCGAGACTAGTTTTGACCGAGTTGTGGCTTAGCCACACCCGCGGATGAGGGTGCCGCCCCTGCGGGTTTCCGCTCCTGCGGCCCTGGCTGCCGCCCCTGCGGTTTCCGGCGGCTGCAACCGTCTTCGTTGACCTTTGACCCGTGCTTTACTCTCTACCTTACTTACTCTTTCCTTTGGCTGATCAAGGGTTTGTTCTTCACTTTCCCCTCCAGCTTTCCTCACGTTCCTTGCTTCTCCTTCTCCCTCCTTGATCTTGTTCTTGCTTCTCCTTGATGAGAAGAGGTTTGTTGTGCCTTGTGGTTTTGGTGCTTGTGGATGTTGTATGCTGAGCTTGAAGCCAGCCTGTGAGACCTTGGTTCTGTTCTTCCTTTGCTAGGCCACAACTGTGGTAAGCTCCTTCTCTTGTTCTCTTCTTCCTTTCTCTTGATTCCATATCCTTAGCTTAGGTTTAGATGCATGTATAGGTGTGTATTGATGTGGGTTTATGTATGTATATACCTGTATTTAACTTTGGTTGAGTGAAGACGTGATTGATCACGAGAAGAGCTGAAGAGAAGCCGTTGAATAACTTCCTGCGTTGTCGCCGCACCCGCGGCCGAGAGTCACCGCCCCCTCGGCTACCGTGTCGCAGCGCCTGCGTCGTGCCTGCGTTTGCCAGCGATCCTTGTCACCGCCCTCGCGGCTACGTCCCGCCGCGCCCGCGGTACCTACCTTCCGCCCCTGCGTTCCTTGTGTCACGCAGGTGCGTTTTGTTCCGGTTCTACCTAGAGTTAGGTAGATCCTTTCCTTTCCTAGTATGAGTGTTAGTAGCATGCTAGGTACGAGTATAAGGTTAGAGTGAGGTTGAGTACGGTATCGTTTATGCCGGTTACAGCTTTGAGGTTTACGAGTTGGAATATGATCCTTATGGATCCCTTGGGTCTAGGTGTGACCCCTGTTATGGATGTGAGTGTGATATATGTGTTATACCTTTTTTAGGCTGTGTTGATCTCTAGAGAGGAGCCGTTTGTGTTTGAGTCTGAGACTCCCGAGGTTGAGGTAAGTCCATAGGACTTACTTAGTTGCTATCCTTATATGAGGATGTATGCATGGGTGGTGTATGTTATACTTGCTTGCATATGATATTGTTATTACCGACCTATGGTTTATTGTGTGCCCATTGTAGGGCTGTGACAACCTTGCCCACTCATCCCTGTGGGAGACTGAGAGGTTCTCTGCGGAGCATACAGATCTGGTAAACGGTACGGGCACTGTCTCCATTCCCTCAGGGTACACGGAGGAGTAGTCCCGATTGACCACTCCAGCTGGCATTACCATCGAGAGGCGAGGGTTATATTCCTCGTGTCACCTATATTCATATTCAGATATTTATATGATGGAGTGACTGGATAATACAGATAATAAACCGGGTAAATGCGTGATATCATGTTGTGGTGTTTATGTTTTCATGACGTGTGTTTGTGCTCCTGCATCTTCTTATATATGTTATAGTTAGCTAACGGTTTCATACAGTGTTGTAGACTTTGCTGGTTAGGAGAACTGCAGAGTGATTCAGAGTGGGTGATCTGCTGAGGGCTCCATACACTAGGGTCGTACTCGTGGGCTACGGGTTATTTGACTATGTATATACGTTATGTTATGTTTATACTCAGCAGCGTTGTATAAACCTTTTGATACTTTTATAACAGTTTGATGTTTTGTATTTAATCTATCGGTGCCTTGTTGTAAGATTCAGTGAACTTGTTGTCAGGCTAGGGTCAGGATCCATTGTGAGATCCTAGCCCGATAGCACTCCGAGTCCTACGGATTTGGGGTGTTACAAAGTTGGTATCAGAGCCCAGGTTGACAACAATGGCACTAGTAATCTGCGATAAAGGTCGAATAGATAACTAAACAAAACCCGAAAGCGGTCTGACTTTTCAAAAGATTTTGGTTTTCAAATGAGTAAAAAGTTTTGGGATATCGTGTACGTGAGCCATCACCTCTCTGAAGATCTCGACAGTATAGGTATATATATATAGATAGATACTATCTGCTGTGATGTGTGATATATATACCTATACATACGACATATATATAGCCTTCTGAGTTAGGTTACGTCCTCTGCAGATGGTTCAGACTAGAGGCTTACCTGCAGTTGGACGAGATAGAGGTAGACCTCCTCTAGGTAGAGGGCGGGGTCAGGTTCCCGTTGTTGATCCACACGCAGCGGAAGAGATTCACGAAGATGTTGCAGAGAGTGTTGCTCTTGAGACTGAGAACAACGTAGCTGGGAGACAGGGTTCACAACGAGTCCAATTAGATGACTCGAATAATGTCTTTATGGAGGGACCAGCGTTCCGCGAGTATATCCGTCAAGGGACTGAGGCTGCCAGAGCGGGTAGACCTATTCCGGATCTGCCAGTACATGAGGGGTCAGCTGAGAGATCCCATACAGTTACTCAGGTGCCAACTGTACCGGCACTTGCCGTTGAGATTGCTAGAGTTATAGAGGAGCATCGAGGGCCTCGACCAGACAGTTGGTTGAAGGCATTTCATCAGATGAGAGTACCCCCTTTCTCTGGGAAGGTAGGGTTAGAGGTCGAGCTGTGGATCGGGCATGTAGACTCAGCTCTGGAGTCTATTAGATGTCCAGAAGATAGACAGGTAGAGTTAGTACAAACTCTATTTCGGGATTTAGCACAACATTGGTGGAGATCTGTGCGAAGTCAGGTTGCTAGCTATGACCAGATGAGGAGCATGATTAGAGAGCGTTTCTGCCCTGCCTCTTTGAGGAAGGAGAAACTGCGTGATTTTATGGAGGCTGGCTTTGAAGATGTACCAGTCTTTGAGGCTATCCGAAGGTTTCAGGAGGAGCTGGCTTTGTTGGGCCCAGCTGCACTTCCTGCTGATCAGCATGTGTATCTCTTTTCCCGACGACTGAGCGATGGTACCCGGGCCTATATGGCAGGATTTCATTGCGAGTCCTTGATGGACTACCAGGATCGAGCCGCCGATTATGAGCGAGAGCGGGCTAGTAAGAGGAGAGCTTCTCGGACCGGAGGGTCTGAGAAGAGACAACATACTAGGCAGGCCAGTGGTACTACTGGCACTACCAGTGCAGGGCGAGGTCTGAGTCGCCAGAGTCATCCCTTCTCTATACCAGTTACAGATAAGGGACGAAAGTGCCACAATTGTGGTAAGTATGGGCATATACAACCAGAATGTCCGAGGCAGACAGTGATGTGTTATACGTGTGGCCGACCAGGTCATAGGTCTGTTTTCTGCAGACAGGGTGAATCTTTATCTCGGCGGGGTTCTTTCCCTGCCAATGCAGCGGGAGGTGGGCAGAGACCACCTCAGCAGCAACAGCAGATACAGGGATAACAGAGAGTCCTACATCGTCTTACTACTTAGGGATCTGCTCCTGGGTTGAGTAGAGGCAGAGGTCGTGGCGGGAATTCCACTGATACCAGAGGAGCTCAGGATAGAGTCTTTTGAGCTGAAAAGTGTAGAGAAGCCAACTACATCGACTATTACAAGTACCATATTAATTCATGGTTTACCTGTTAAAGTTTTATTTGATATGGGTGCTACACACTCTTTTATATCTGATGTCTGTGTCGAAAGTATGAGTTTAGTTACAACTGAAGGGACACCCTTTAATATCGGGTTACCCGATGGTAGTAGGGTTATAGGCACCCATGAGATATGTGTTTGTCCCATTTGTATAAGGACCAGTGTATTATCTGTGGATTTGTTCGTCATGTCGTTGGTGCATGAGTATGTTTTTAGGTATGGATTGGATAGATAGGCATCAGGCTGTACTAGATGTAGGTAGGAGGACTGTTATAGTCTCTACCGAGTTAGATCAGTTAGAGGTTTGCCGAGGCTGAGACTTTGGGAAAGTCAGGTATGGTTACTAGTGTGGTGTGTGCAGCGAGATGGATTGCATAGGGTTCTGATTCCTTCTGGTGTTATGCCATGAAGGAGGGGGAGAGTCCAGCATTAGAGGAAATCCCAATTGTCTGTGATTTTGTAGATGTAATCGCTGAGCCGTCTAGTTTGCCGCACATTGATGACTCGTTAGATCAGCTACAGGGAGCGACTGTGTCCTCCAGGATTGACCTGCGCTCAGGGTATCACCAGCTAAGGGTGAGAGAGCAGGATGTGCACAGGACATCATCCCGGACCGGATATGGACACTATGAGTTTGTAGTGATGCCATTTGGGCTTACGAATGCCCCAGCCGTTTTTTTTATGTAGTTGATGAACCGCATCTTCATCGACTTCCTGGATCAGTTTGTGGTGGTTTTCATAGATGACATTCTGGTCTACTCTCGCCGTAGAAAAGAGCATGCTGGACAGCTGAGGGCTGTATCATAGGTTTTACAGGATAGAGAACTTCAGGTTAAGTTCTCTAATTGTGAGTTCCGGATGCCAGAGGTAGCATTCGTGGGGCATACTGTTTTTGCCGACGGGATCAAGGTGGATCCGGCGAAGATTGAGGTAGTAGCAGCATGGACTACACCGACGAACATCAGGGAAGTACATAGCTTTCTTGGCCTAGCCGGTTATTACAGACGATTTGTGGAGAGATTTTCTGGGATTGCCGCCCACTAGCCAGTTTGTTCGGGAAGACTACCAGATTTGTGTGATCTGATCAGGGTATGTAGAGTTTTGAGTAGCTGAAGAGATGTCTGATTTCCGTTCCAGGGTTGGCACGGCTAGAGGGTACAGTTGATTTTGTGATTACAGAGATGCATCCAAGCTAGACTTGGGAGGTACATTGATACAGCAAGGTTGACAGTTCAGTAGCAGTGACAGAGAGACTTGATCTGGTTAGAGTGGATATCTAGTTCCCTGATGAAGATCCGAGAAAGGATATTTCCGGATGAGACACCACAGTTCCTGCTGGGAGCAGAGGGAGTTTGGAGACGCCGTGGTCGCGTCTGTGTACCTGCTGATACAGAGCTGAGACAAAGATTCTTATAGAAGGCTTACTGTACACCTTGCTCTGTACATTCAGGTACGGGAAAGATATATCAGAACGTGAGACGTTTATATTGGTAGAAAGGGCTGAAGCCGATGTAGCCGATTTGTGGCACAGTGTGTGACTTGCCAGCAGGTCAAGATAGAGCATTGCAGACCTGGAGGTGAGCTCCATCCACTTCTTGTTCCACAGAAGAAGTGGGAGGACGTCACCATAGATTTTGTGACCGAGCTGAGACTGAGCTGGAGTTTTGATGTCATTTGGGTCATTGTAGACAGACTGACGAAGACGGCACATTTCATTCCTATTAGGGAGACGTGGCCGGTGAGCAGATTGGCTGAGGAGTACACTAGGCATATAGTGAGACTCCATGGTGTTCCGAGGATGATCGTCTCAGACCGAGATGGACGATTTACCTCGAGGTTTTGGCAGTAGATTCAGACTGCTTTTGGAACGAGTTTGCACTTTACTACTACGTTCCATCCTCAGACAGATGGTCAGTTAGAGAGGACCATTCAGACGCTAAAGGGTATGCTGTGAGTTTGTGTGTTGGCATACATCTATTGGAATGGCCCTATGAGGCACTGTATGGGTCGAGATGTCGTACACCGTTATGCTGGGATGATCCTAGAACGGCTAGTGGTTTGATACCTGATCAGATTCGGGATGATGTGGCTCGAATAACACTGATTAGAGAGCGGATGCTGACTGCGCAGAGCCGTCAGAAGTCTTGTGTTGATAGGAGGCGTAGACCTCTAGAGTTCAGAGTAGAGCCCATGTGTGGCTGAGAGTGTCTCCGATACGAGGTGTTAGACGTTTTGACATTAAAGGGAAGTTGAGCCCTGACATGAGGAATCGTTCGAGATTTTGGATTAGGTTAAGAGCGCAGCTTACAGATTAGCTTTGCCTCCGATATTAGAGGGTGTTCACCCTGTATTTCAGGTGTCTTAGCTGAGGGAGTACGTACCAGATCTGAGACATATTATGAGTTATGATGATTTGGTGGTTGAGCCGGACCACACCTTTGTTGAGCATTCGATTGCAGTCCTAGAACGAGGTATGAGACACCTTCGTTCGAAGGACGTTTCTATATTGAGGATACAGAGGTCGAGATGAGGATCTGATGAGACTACATGGGTGACTGAGGATAGTATCCAGAGGAACTATCTAGACTTATAGGCGGGGATAGATATACCTATAGGATCCAAGAGTAGGTCTTAGAACTAGCCTGAGGAGCGATATGATTACGTGCCTATGTGCTTATGTTCTTATATGCTATGCTATGTTTATTTTCGTGCTAGCTATGATGTGTTATGATCTTACTAGATCCTGTTGTGCTAGTACGACTTTTAGGTATAGTTGGAGATGTTTCTTACCTCCATGCTATTGTGATACGACTGCTAGGGATAGCTGGAGATGGTTCCTACCTCCATGCTATTTTGATGGACATAGTTTGGTGAAGATGTCTTCTCCATGCCACGATGATGGTTTGGCTAGAGATGTCCCTCTATGCCCCGGATAGTAGTGTGATCTTTTGAGGTATAGTGTCACATGGGTTGATACCTTATGTACGAGATATGATACCTCCGATGGAGAGAGTGTATCCCGGTTTTGAGTCTGAGTGCTTTTGGAGTTTGTACAAGTTTCGGGACGAAACTTGTTTTTAGGGGGGTGAGGTGTAAGAGCCTTAGTTCTTGGACCGAGTTTGATCTTTAGCCGAGACTAGTTTTGACCGAGTTGTGGCTTAGCCGCACCCGCGGATGGGGGTGCCGCCCCTGCGGGTTTCCGCTCCTGGGGCCCTGGCTGCCGCCCCTGCGGTTTCCGGCGGCTGCAGCCGTCTTCATTGACCTTTGACCCGTGCTTTACTCTCTACCTTACTTACTCTTTCCCTTGGCTGATCAAGGGTTTGTTCTTCACTTTCCCCTCCAGCTTCCCTCACGTTCCTTGCTTCTCCTTCTCCCTCCTTGATCTTGTTCTTGCTTCTCCTTGATGAGAAGAGGTTTGTTGTGCCTTGTGGTTGTGGTGCTTGTGGATGTTGTATGCTGAGCTTGAAGCCAGCCTGTGAGACCTTGGTTATGTTCTTCCCTTGCTAGGCCACAGCTGTGGTAAGCTCCTTCCCTTGTTCTCTTCTTCCTTTCTCTTGATTCCATATCCTTAGCTTAGGTTTAGATGCATGTATAGGTGTGTATTGATGTGGGTTTATGTATGTATATACCTGTATGTAACTTTGGTGGAGCGAAGACGTGATTGATCACGAGAAGAGCCGAAGAGAAGCCGCGGAATAACTTCCTGCGTTGTCACCGCCCCCGCGGCCGAAAGTCACCGCCCCCGCGGCTACGTGTCGCAGCGCCTGCGTCGTGCCAACGGCGTGCCTGCGTTTGCCAACGATCCTTGTCACCGCCCTCGCGGCTACGTCCCGCCGTGCCCGCATTACCTGCCTTCCGCCCCTGCGTTCCTTGTGTCACGCAGGTGCGTTTTGTTCCGGTTCTACCTAGAGTTAGGTAGATCCTTTCCTTTCCTAGTATGAGCGTTAGTAGCATGCTAGGTACGGGTATAAGGTTAGAGTGAGGTTGAGTACGGTATCGTTTATACCGGTTACGGCTTTGAGGTTTACGAGTTGGAATATGATCCTTATGGATCCCTTGGGTCTAGGTGTGACCCCTGTTATGAATATGAGTGTGATATATGTGTTATACCTTGTTTAGGCTGTGTTGATCTCCAAAGCGGAGCCGTTTGTGTTTGAGTCTGAGAATCCCGAGGTTGAGGTAAGTCCATAGGACTTACTTAGCTGCTATCCTTAAATGAGGATGTATGCATCGGTGGTGTATGTTATACTTGCTTGCATATGATATTGTTATTACCGACCTATGGTTTATTGTGCGCCCATTGTAGGGCTGTGACAACCTTGCCCACTCATCCCTCTAGGAGACTGGGAGGTTCTTTGCGGAGCATCCAGATCTGGTAAACGGTACGGGTACTGTCTCCATTCCCTCAGGGTACACGGAGGAGTAGTCCCGATTGACCACTCCAGCTGGCATTACCATCGAGAGGCGAGGGTTATATTCCTCGTGTCACCTATATTCATATTCAGATATTTATATGATGGAGTGACTGAATAATACAAATAATAAACCGGGTAAATGCGTGACATCATGTTGTGGTGTTTATGTTTTCATGACGTGTGTTTGTGCTCCTGCATCTTCTTATATATGTTATAGTTAGCTAACGGTTTCATACCGTGTTGTAGACTTTGCTGGTTAGGAGAACTGTAGAGTGATTCAGAGTGGGTGATCTGCTGAGGGCTCCGTACACTGGGGTCGTACTCGTGGGCTACGGGTTATTTGACTATGTATATACGTTATGTTATGTTTATACTCAGCAGCGTTGTATAAACCTTTTGATACTTTTATAACAGTTTGATGTTTTGTATTTAATCTATCGGTGCCTTGTTGTAAGATTCAGTGAACTTGTTGTCAGGCTAGGATCAGGATCCATTGTGAGATCCTAGCCCAATAACACTCCGAGTCCTACGGATTTGGGGTATTACATCTATTGTGCTAATCAATCCGTTGTTCATATCGCCAACAATCCCGTCTTCTATGAACACATCAAACATATTGAGATTAATTATCATACTATTAGGACATAAAAATGAGGGTGCCATCATTTCGACTCAGCCTGTTCATGACATACATTAGCTTATTGACATCATAACTAAAGCTAGTGGCCCTACTAGATTCAACCTTTTAATTCGCAAGGTTGAAGTTGTTTTTTTCCCCACTTTCTGCTTAAGGAGGAGTATTAGAGATTAGATTAAATTATATTTGACCCTACTAGATTCAACTCCATGATCCATAAGATGTAGTAGTGATCTTTGGCATCACAAGATTAGGAACATTCAAGGTATTTGAGCACAAGCGCCATAGAAAGAGAAGTAACTTTCACGAAAGCTCTAACCATCAACTTTTACGCCATAATGATTTCTCAATACGTGATAGCCTTTTCATCACATTGTTTAAGTGACTACATCGTCCAATTTAAAAAGTACTACAAACTGACAACACACCCATTTTACATGGCCACCAATACCGGATATCTAGAGTATGCGCAAATTGAGTGACATCTTAATGATTGAACAAGCATATGTGATATCAAATAGGCGAAAAACTAGTTATTGATTCCATAAACCTTCATCATTAATAACATGAGAGACACACAAAGAGATGTTAGGGCCTTGAGTGATTCTAATAATAAGATTTAGAAAGCTTCCATGAGTTGTTAATGATCCAAGAATCTTCCCAAAGCTCAATAGATGAGCTATTATCCATTATCCATCCAATGCCTTCTAAGGGACACACAAAGAGATGTTGGGCCTTGAGTGATTCTAATAATAGGTTTAAAAAGCTTTCATGAGTTGTTAATGATCCAATAATCTTCCCAAAGCTCAATAGATGAGCTATTATCCACTATCCATCCAATGCCTTTTACGGGAAGAGTTTTGGCATTTAAAATAATTTTCCAAGAGTAGCCAAGAGAACAACCAATGGTGGAGTCCAGAAAATTCCCATTTTTAAAGTATTTAGCTTCAAAAGTTTTAATAATAAGTGAACTAGGATATTGATAAAGCATTCGGCCTTACTTAACAGGTAAAGTAGAATTAAAAACCTTAAAAATCACAAAAGCATATACCTCCTAGATTTTTAGAAAGACATAAATCCTCCTATTCCAGCCAATAGATACATCTCTTATCCTCCGAAGAACCCACTAGAAACAAACCATGAGTTAGCACATATCATCAATAGTACTACTACACAGCTGATAAATGCTCTTGATATAAACGAGAATACTTTGAATCATAGAATTCATGAGACTTTCACTTGGGATAAGAGCTTTATATACCTTTCCAACTTTGAAGCTTGTTTCTAATATTATCTTTGATACCTAAGAAAAGAGCTATCTTAGATCTACCCAACAAAGAAGGGATGCTAAGATATTTCGAGTGAAAACAACAGGGTTAACTCCCAAAATATAATCCATACGAGATTGATCATTTGTAGTGATATTATCGTTGAAAGAAACACTAGATTTATTTAAAATTAACCAATGATCTTGAGAAACCGTCATAAGTAGCAATGATGTTTTTAAGGGCAATACAATTCATAGTGTTAGCTTTAGAGAATAATAAGTTGTCATCAGCATAGAGAAGGTGAGAGACAATGGGGAGCCATTACAAATTTAATACCTTTTAAAAAACGAGTGGAGATATCCTTGTGTAAAAGATGGGAAAACAAATTAGTACAAATGATAAAGATGAAGAGAGATGGGGATCACCTTGTCTTATAATATTAGTAGGTTGAACATGACCGACAATTCGACCATTCAGTTTTAAATAAGTAAGTGAAAAACGGATGCAACTCATGACTAGATAAGCTAGAAAACAAGATGAGTAAAAATAGCCTATAAGGAACTCCAGTCAACCCAGTCAAAGGCCTTACACATGTGTAGCTTAAGACCCATTTATCCATTAATTGTCCTTATATTCTCTATGTGGTAAAAGAACTTCTAAACCAATCTAACAATCACCAATAATAAGCATATTTTTCAAAAAAGCACTTTGCTCCACAAAGATGATACGAGGGAGCATATATTTTAAGTGTCCAACAAATGAGTTTAGTGATATGTTTATAAAGAACATTACAAAGGCTAATAGGACGGAGATTTTCGATATCAGTAGGAGAAGAGATTTTAGGAATAAAAAGAATGATAGTAGGAGAAGAGATTTTTGGATGAAGCATGTTATTTCATGACCAATGATCCCCCAAAACTGCTTGTAGAAGCCAACATGGAGGCCATCTAGACTTGGTGGTGCCCATAACTTCAGTATGTTTGAATGCTAGTTTGATTTCATTCTAGCTTGGTAGTCGGAGGGGAATCTCGTTCATAGTTTGCGATTTTTTAAGTTGAATATCATTGATAACATGACCCACATTCTCCTTGTTATCTAATCTCTTGAAAATGTCTACAGAGTAGTTAACCACAAGTTTTGTAATAGAAACATCATCATTCCATGAATCATGAATTTTTAAAGGCTTTGGATTTTGTTGTGTTTAAATCTCATGGAGGCTTTGTTGTGAAAATAAGGTGTGTTGCGATCACCATCTCACATCTCCACTTCTCGCAATCGAAAGAACCATTGACATTCTTCATCTGCATAAAGTTTATCAAGGAGAATATATATGTCTGTTAGTAAAGGAAATGAGGGAGCATTCATTACCTTTCCACCAAAGACTAAGGCCACACAAATGTCTTGAACTGGGGATATACAAGCCACTAGTGATGCATGAGCATTTCCGGACCTAGATCGATTGGAGACTATGATCATGGAAGTTAGGAGGCATGGAATGAAGATCACTCTAAGAAGGAGACGAGGAAGGATTAAAGACATTTCTTGAAGAGAAATAAAAACCATTTCCAGAAATGAAAATCATTTCTAGAATAAAGACCATTTCTAGAAGAGATATGAAGATCAATTGTAGGAGAGAAATGAAAACCATTTTTGTAGGTGCAATGAAGACTATTGATCAGAGATGGGAGATATCATGGAGAACATATGGATATGAGATAGCAATTGAAGGCAAGTGATAACATGATTTATCGACCTATTGCACTAATGCATTTAGTTATATTTTCCCTTTCCGCATTCATGTTTTGGCCTTAGTTTGTGCCATTTATGCTTGTTTAGTGTTACTTTGCAAGAATAGATGTCTACACACACTATTTGTGGCTTTGTAGGTGATTTAGCTTATTTTGGAGCTAAAACGACGTATTTGAGGATCAAGCCTCGAAGTGGATGCATTGGAGCGAGCGTATGTGCATGGGAAAAGGCTAGGAATCAAGCTAAACGCACGAAGGAACGAAGAATAGAAATCTCGGCCTTGATCTTGGTCGACCATGACCGAGATTTGGGTGATCTCGGCCGAGATCCCTTGATCCCGGGCCGAGATCCATTATCTTGGACGAGTTGGAATGCTACTGTTGGAAAATCTCGGTCTCAGATCTCGGTCACTGATCTCGGCCGTCGACCGAGATGCCCATGACGCTGAAGACAAAGTTGAAATCTCGGGCCCGATAGTGACCATCTCGGCCGAGATTTTTGACCGAGATTTCGTGAGCGTCTTATTTTATTTTGCGGGTTGTTTCCTTTTGGGCCCAATGTCTTTTACCTAGGTTTTTGTTATTAAAGGAAGCCTTGAATTCATTCCAAGGTGTGCTGGGTTGTTCCCAGAGTTTGCCCTAGAAGGGAGGAGCCGTCTCCTTCCCTTCCCTTCCCTTCTTCTCTACCATTGTTCTTCATTAGTTTAGATTCAAGATTCAGACTTTTGCATTGAGATTTGTTTTGAAGAGATTGTTGATTTGAGATTTGAGAAGATTGCAAGTTTTCAGTTATTGAAGTTGAGTTCTTTTTATTCCCTTTTGTTATTTATTTATTTATTTGTCTTTTATATGATTGTTATTGGCTAGAAATTTGTGGTTCCAAGGTGGACAGGGATTTGTTTATGCCTTGGATTATGATGGATTAGATTGTGCTTTGAATTGGTTCTGAATAGCTTTGAAATCCTAATAGTTAGCCTGTACTTAAACCTAGTTAGAATCCTTCTAGCTAGTAACCTAAGTTGGAATTGAGACTTACCCGGTGATGTTCCTCTTAGATACATAACTGATTAACCATAGGTAATAAAGGTGAAACCTTTTGTTGGTTTGAATGTGCATGATTCCTCTCTAAGTTGGGTAATTCTTGAGACTTACCCAGTAAAAGGTTACTTGATCCTTAGTTAATTAGATAATCTGGTTTGTAGTGAATTTCCTTCCTCTTTACCTTGAGGCTTACCCGGTAATAGGTAGTTAGGATTGAAACTAAATGATCTTGAGACTTACCCGGTAATAGATCATCAGCCTAGAAACGTTCATCCCTGTTGCTTTTCTACTGTATATTCCTATGAGTCGTCCTGAATCCATATGCCATAAACAATGACATTGAACCCTGGGAATCCATTTTCTTTCCTTTAATTTGATTATCTTTGTTTTTCTTTTTGTTTTATTTGATTTTTAATCAATAGTGACAATTGATTGTGAATTCATCAAACCCTTTCCAAAAACCTTTTCCAAAAACCTTTTTGACTTCTTTCCCTTATCTTTTTCAACCTCCTTTCTTTATTTGAGATCTATCATATATATAATCATCGCTGCAAATTAGTCCTCCCAGTCCTTGTGTTCGACCCTGAAATACTTGTCCTACTTCGTACGATCCATACACTGTGGGTTCGTTGCTATTTAGGGAAATTATTTACAGGTTATAAATTTGAAACTATCCCTTCCTAGTTTTTTTTATCCTGTGAGTTTCTATCATTATTGATAGGGATTTATAGGGTAAAACCAGCGAACAACAAGATCACGTGTGAACGAAGGAGAAGCCATGCATGGACATGCATATACATGTATAAGAGGAGAAGAACTCGTATTGGACTTTGCTTGGATCTCCTAAGAATAATGGGCCTATTTTAATGGATAATTTTGGACTTAGATCCTATTTTTCCAACCCATATTGGACATCTTTTAATTATGACCTTGTTCTTAATTGCTTTGTTTTTGGGCATTTTAGATTATATTTTTTAGCCCATGCATTTAATCAAACCCTAGCTAGTAGAGTTTAAATCCAATGCCTACATAAGGCATTCATATTAGACGTTTTTACGGACCCAACTTATTAATCAAATTCATATGCTTTTCAATATTTATTTGCTCGGGGAATTGAGTGTCTTCCTACGGAGGAGATAGTGAATAAATGGAATCTTGTTGAAGAGAGAGTGGATTCTCGTTCACCCAATAACTTGGACTGTTTTGAGTTGTCTGACTTGGACTAAACAGTTGGTACTCTCAACCAACTTCAGGCGCCTTCTCGTGCTTTGGGGACAATCGCCTTTCCCTCTTTTTGGATTATAGCGGAAGGGTTCTAAAACCATTCCTTGTGATGTGTTAGGGCCTTAGTTTCCCTAGTGTGCTCTAGGTTGCTTCTAGAGTTCGACGAAATCCACCCAACTACCAATCCATCACCATCAACGGATCATCACCCATCCATCTTGCCGTCTTCAAACCTACCAACCTCCTATATATACGATCAACCTTTGTTTGCTTGAACCTTGTACTACGGATTAAAGATTGTCTTTGTGTTGAAAGATCGGGATGCAACCACAAAACTAATCCCCATATCAAAAGTGATATCAGAGTTGCGTTTATCGACATCAAATCCACAAAAACACAAAATAATTAGAATTTCAAGATCCGTCAAGAAGTTCAACAAAAAAGAGTCATTAGAGCAATCACCGTTTCGTTTAGTTTTACTATTCTCATTCTTTTCTATTTTTGATTTGAATTAAAAGTTTTTTTGTTTAAATCCATCAAACCCAAAATTTGATCGATTTATTGTGAATCGAACCCATAAAACACAAACCACAAATCTTCAGCACACCTCCCTAGAAAAAAAAACGTTTATGTTTCCGGAGCCACCCACGCCACCACCGTACCACCCACGCCATGAGGTTGACTGGCTCTTGTGCGCCTCCCTATACCGGACCCAACCCCATCGGAATCACCCCAAACTACCACCCACAACCCCCGTAAACCCTCCTACAATCACCAGTCCTCCGGCATGTACCTTTGCTTAATTCCACCGCACTACGCCGGACCACCAGAACCTACGGTGCCGTGTCACCACTAAACTGGCCGGTACTTCCATACGGTTCCAACACCACAGGACCCACCCTATTCTGACACCCAAAACGGCCGGAAATCAAAATGCACTGCCCCTGTCGCCAACAAAAGCCTGAAATTTTGCATTCTTACACTTTTAGCCCTTCAACCCCCCCCCCCCCCCCCAAAAAAAAAAAAACCCTAAAGATCACCCGTTTCACTCCTGAACCCACTTCTCCAGACCGGTCCAGTGAACCAAAACCCAAACCCAGTTCGGTTCGAGTAAAGAGAAGACTCGACCAGGTGAAGAAGTATACTGAAAACCGGTTTATGTAAGGCCATTTTAGTCATTTTCTTGTAAATTTTGTTTTAAAGTCAAAAAAAGAGAGAGAAGAAGTTGTTCTAGTTGCTTGTATCTATCATTTCGGTTTTGCAGATTGTGTGTTGTGTTTGGACTACATTGAAGCCGAAACTTTACCCTCATCCTACCCACCTCTTAACCATACCTTGACCTTATTTTGGGATGTAATTCTCTTTGATAAGTTCTTATTTTTTTTTATTGAGAAAGTAGGTGAGTCTAGTTGCGCCTTTTCCTTTGTAATTACCACTCAAAAAACCATTTCCCTTTTGAGATAAAAGATCGATCATCTTATTCGACTGTAGTTCCTGAACGCATTCAATTGTCTTTGTTTTGAGGTATTACTTTGTTAGGGTCATCTCTTGTGATAAGTACAAATGTGTAACAATTGTACTCACCAAAAGAACGCCATATAACCCCCAAGATAAAGAGTCGTGTCAATGTAAATATATGGCAACTAGCCAAAGTCGTCTCCTTGAGGACTATGTTATCTTCACCTTACTCTAAGAAGCTTTCTAGAAAAATAAGCAAGTGTTGTAAAAGAAATCAAAAGGTGTGATCAAGTGATCGACTTAGAGACACTTCAAGAGTGATTGAGAAGTGTGCTCAATCCAATTACCTTGGTAACTTCAATCGAGTTCCAATTTAACATCGACCGAGTCAAATTCCTGTAACTTCTGACTTGGATCGAGTCAAAAATAGAGGATGCAACAAAATGTGAAATCAAGTATGGTAAACGACTAGGGGCTGGGGATTAATTCTCCCATTCCTTGCTAATGCAATAATCATACACATTATAATGCCATAGAGCGAGAACTATATGCCCAAGTGCTCAAGTTAATGATGACTAAACTGTTGAATGCATGGATGGCAACTGTAAATCTAAACATGCTAGTCAATCCAACATAGTACCTCACATGGTGTTTGCTATTGGTAAAATGCTAGTCAACTACGGTCTCAAACTAGTGATCAATACAAGATACACAAGCCTTACATGGTGTTTGCTATTGGCTTGCATAAATCATAAGAATCTAGAGTGGATATACACTTCACAAATTAGCAATCAATTATTCCTCACATGGTGTTTGCTATTGGAATAATTGAAGTACTAATTCTAGCATCATAGGCGTTTACAAATACTTCACTAGAATATGAAATTACTTATGAGTCTGATTCATACTAGCCTGCCAATTATAAACACATAAGATCATGCATAAAAACTAATTGAAGTGCATAAAAGAACAATCTAAGCTAAGCTCAATATCTGACTTTTATATATTAGCTTAAACATGAATCCTAGTGTTCTAGTTGGTTTTTATCCTCCTATATGCTCACTATCATGCTTTGATATACACATAAAATCTAGTCATTATAACGGATCTAAACATTACATAGCTTTGGACCGGAATTTTTACCCCAATTGCTAGTATGAAACTACTCACTCATGTTGAGTCAACATGCAATCAACACAATCAAACATACAATCAACGAATCTATAGAATCTAGAGAGAGATAGAGATATTTATCAAATAACTAAGAGAAATTGATATTATCAAACACAAATTGGAAAGTAGCAATGGATCTAGCTTTTACACGACTCAACTCGGCTCCAACTCGGCACAATCTCCTCTACAAGCAACTTGGACTCTAAATTAAACTAACGAGACTTGTTCCAAACTAAGAGAGAACTCTAAGAGAGAGAATTGTAGAGTGGTGTATTGGTATTAAACACATGCAACCAAACCCCTTTATATAGGCTGAAGATAGAGGGAAATCGGCACGGATTTCTAGCCTCAAGACAAAAGAATCTTGTAACCGTCATCATGTGGCAAGCCGTTGTAACGGCATTTGCCTTCGATCAAGTCAACCCCAAAGTGACTCGACTGATGTTGAAAAGTATGTCGGTGACACTATTGTCTTCCTTGATCGAGTGGGCTACTGAACTCGGCTGTCACTTGAGCGGCCTTGACATGTCTTCTGCCTGGTTTACTCGGCGGCCGAGTCACTCATTGTTCTTTAGTCGAGTGGCTTCTCGTCTTTTCTTGATTTTATTTGCTGGAGAAAATAAGTCTTCAAACCCGAGTCTATTCCTCCTTCTTTGTGGGAGTGAAGGGGAGCTTTTAGTACGGTTGCATAGGCAATTCGGTCTTTTGGACTTGCATCTCCAAATAATCTTTGCCATTCCTAATGAATTGCTTAGCCTTCTTCCAAGTTTATCTTCCGGAAATTTCCTTTGTTTCTTCTTTCCTTTCTTCCATGTTTGTAGATGAAGGGGTTGTTTTCTTGAGTCATTGATAGTCCGTATATGCTCCATTTTGACCTAAAATCACCTAAGCACAAGAGATAAACGGGAGTAGACATTCTTTAATGAAAATAAACTCTAGCAAAGAAGTAAATGCCTAAATACTAAAAACATAAAAATACAACACTATAAAAGATATCATAAAGCATGCTATCAAAATATCCCATACTTAGACCTTTACTTGTCTCCAAGTAAACTTCAAAAGTGAAAATAAAGAAAGAAAATAAAAGAAAATCTTTTTGGATCATGCTTCTTTTTGTTGGATCACATTAAGTTTATTCATTGCCATAGCAAGACATTTTAGAAAAGTTTGAAAATAAAGAGGATATAAATAAACAAATAAGAATATATGCTAACTAATCAATCATAAAACCTATAGTAAAAAATCCTAAGTTTTACAACTTAATCGTGATACTTAGAGGTTTTATATGATGCTTTCATATGACTTGTATTGCATTTCTATATGATGCAAAACATAGCTAAAGGCTCACAAATGTTTAAGTACAGTTAAACATGATCGGGCCCTTTATAATTCATTTCTCCTTGGGTTTGACCTAACAAATAAAAACTTTCATGCTTCTTTTTGGCATGGTAACGCATTCACTTGCATTCATACAATGATGTGCAAATACTTTGCCTCATTGACATAAAAACAAATTAAAATGACAAACAAGCAACCATTTATATTTGCCAAGTGACATTATTGAACTTTATATGGTGCTTTTTCTATGTTTTTTTTCTTGCCTTTTCAATTTATATGCCTTTTGTCTTATGAATAGTATTTTTCACTCAAGTGAGTGTCAACCATTTTAAGCTTCCCTAGGACCAAGCAATTGAGAGTTCATAACCAATACATACTATCATGGACCTAAACAAGTGCTTACTTTAGCTTAAATTTCTTTTTTCATAAGATTCACTAAGTCATACATCAACCAATAGAATTGATAAGTGCTTAACTAAATTCATCAATCATATACATTTTATGTACTAATTAATTAACATACTTCTAGTATGTTCAAGCCTATACAACTTATAATCAAACAAGTCTACAATTTATTGTCATGGTTTTGAACAATATCTCATCATTATGATAATTTCCAATATAATAAGAAAATAGACAAAATATTTTCAATTCCTTCGCTCAGTCTAACGAATAGCGTGACCACTACCTCCTTGGAGGAAGTGGCCGGGGAGTTTGTTTCATTTTTTCAAGGGCTTTTTGGGACGGAGCGGTGCACCACAAGATTTGTTCTCGATAGGACCAAGAGTCAAAGATGGTCACCATCAAAGACTAGTTGGACCAATGTCCAATGTAGAGATTGAGGAGGCACTTTGGTCTATTGGCGATATGAGGGCCCCGAGACCGGATGGGTTCTCCTCAAAAATTTTCAAGGAAACTTGGGATATGACGGGAAGTGAAGTTTGTACCACGGTTGAGGAGTTCTTTTTAATGGGAAGTTACCGAGGCGGGTAAATCATACTATGGTTTCACTTATTGCCAAAGTATAGGCACCTTCTCGTGTGGAGCACTTTATGCAGATCTCTTGTCGCAATGTGATCTATAAGATCATCACCAAGTTAATGGCGAACAGATTGGGCCCGTGACTTGGGTACCTCATTGACCCGACACAATCTGCTTTCATTCTGGGGAGATTGATGTCAGATAATGTGTTCCTCGTTCAGGAGCTTCTAAGGAGATATAATGTGAGAAAGGATAGTAGGCGATGCTTCATGAAGATTGACCTTGCTAAGGCCTATGACATGATATCTTTGAAGTTCCTACGTTTTACTATATTGGAGTTGCAATTCCCGATAAGGTTTATTGAGTGGGTGATGGAGTGCATCATTACGGCTTCCTACTCCATCCGGGTTACTAAAACCTCACATGGACTCTTCCAAGGACGTCGGGGATTGAGGCAGGGATGCCCGTTATCACCTGATAACATGATTTATCGACCTGTTGCACTCATGCATTTAGTTAGATTTCCCCTTTCCGCATTCATGTTTTAGCCTTAGTTTGTGCCATATATGCTTGTTTAGTTCTACTTTGCAGGAATAGATGTCATCACACGCTATTTGTGGCTTTGTAGGTGATTCGACACATTTTGGAGCTAAAACGACGTATTTGAGGATCAAGCCTCGAAGTGGACGCATTGGAGCAAACGTACGTGCACGGGAAAGGCGAGGAATCGAGCTAAAGACGGGAAGGAACGAAGAAGACCGCATCTCGGACCAAGATGGACCGATCTCTGCCAGACTAGGCCGAGATGGTCCATGATCTCGGCCGAGATTTGACCTAGCTCGGCCGAGATTTCACTTGGCTCGGCCGAGATCACACCTAGCTCGGCCAAGATGGCCTTGGCTCGGCGAGATGGCCTTGGCTCGGCCGAGATGGATTGAGCTCGGCCGAGATTTCTCGATCTCGCCCGAGATTCCCGATGTGCTGACGCGCTGAACTTTCTGTTGGCAAATCTCGGTCCCGACAGGCTTGATCTCGGCCGAGATTTCTGCCTGAGATTTCCTGTTCGGCGATTTTATTTTATTTTTGGATCGGTTTTGGCCTAGCCCATTCTTTGGAAGGTTGTTGCCTATAAAAGGGAAGCTCTAGGTTATTTCTAAGGGTCCGATTTTAGTCTCTTTTTATGTAACACCCCAAATCCGCGGGACTCGGGATGCTACGGGCGAGACCTCACAATGGGTCCCGACCCTTAGCTTGACAACAATTTCACCGGACCTTCCAACAAGGCACAAATAAAGGCGAAAACTCAAAACGTTTTTAATGTATGCGGAAACCGAAAAGTAAGAAACTACAACTTGGAAACTCAGCCGAGTCCTCAAAACAACACAACTCTAATACGAAACTTAAACCGTACAACATAATCCACAATACGAAAACATAACCCAAAAACATCCCCGTCCTATAATATACGGAGACCCCGGCTGTCCACTCCTCCACCTCACTCGGCGGCGTCCCTAACCTGCAAGTCATCTACAACCACGGTTTAAAACCGTTAGCTCATATTCGAAGCATTAGAAAAGCGGTGAAGGCACAAACACATACATAACACAACACATGAATCACACAAGTCCGGTTTATTATCTTTTTATTATTAAGTCATATCCCGTTCTAATTCAACTTCGGTTGTGACACGAGACCACCGTGGTCTCGCCTCGGTCCCTACTTACCGGCAAGGAGTGGCACGGATGCACCCGCCCGTATACCCGCCAGGCTAGTCGCCAAGATCCTCGTAGCCCCAGTCAAGGCCAGACAGTGATGTCACCGCCCGTTATCATACACTTGGGCCAACATACATATAAGGTCGGTGGTCCTAATTTACCGGTTTAATTGTTTATAACAAGAACATAAACACACACCACCAAACACACATCAATGCTAATACATAAAATACGAGCTAAATAAGTCCGGAGACTTACCTCGTCACCAAACCCAAGTCACCACACTCTTGCTTCCCTTAAGGACGAAGCCCATAACCTGCTCACAGGAGATATGCATATCAATACATACTCACTCTCAAGAAGTCTTAGACTTCACTCTTAGTGATCTATACAAGATCACCTAACCCTCAAACTAGGAATGCATCCTAGGTCTCAAGTACTCACCACACACTCTCCACACATGAAACAACCCACAACAATTCATAATTCCACAAGATATTAATCCTCAACCAAAGAGGCACAAGCTAGCCTAGAAGATCCATCATACTCACATGCTCATTTCCATCACTTACATCGAGCCTTAAGGGCTCCTAGGTTCACAACCACTAAGTGGCATTCCAAGCTACTCTAGATCCATCTTAGGCATGCTACTAACATGATCCAACATCAATACTAAGGAAGGAACGAAGAGGAAAGGAGTGGAGGAACCTACTATCGAAGAAACGCAGTCACGGAGTCAAGCTGGCGCCCTGGCGGAGCAGGAGCCGCCCCAGCGGAGCTGCCGGCCCCACCGGCGGCGGAAGGGAGCCGCCCCCGCGACCGTCGTGTCCTGGAGCCCCGGAACCGCCCCCGCAGCCGTGCAGAGCCGCGCCCGCGGCTGTGCTGGGCCGTGAGCCTGCCGCCGCCCCGCAGCCATACCGAGCCGCACCCACGGCGGTGTTGTGCTGCTCCTGCGGCGGTGCTGTGTCGCTCCCGCGGCCGTGCCGAGCCGCCCCTACGGCCGGCCGCGCCCGCGGCCTTGATGATCCGGCTCTGCGGTCGTGCTGCAAAACGTCGTCTTCTTCGTCTTCGATCGTGGATCCTTGGCTCCAAAGTCCTTCTTCTCTTGCTGGATCTTCTCCAAACACCCATCACTGGTCTTAGGCACCTCTCCTTGACCTAATCGAGCTAAGAACCTATGCATGCAAAGAGTTGGGCAAAAACTCCTCAAGATCTTCCTCCAAAGCCATGGATGAAGGAGGGAAGAAGAAGAAGGGAAAAACAGCAAGGAAGAGAGGTGAGGGAGAGGAAGGAGCTTACCAACAGATCCGGAATGCCTCTCCAAGCTGTCCACAACAAGATCTCCACACAAAATTGAAGAAGAGAAGAGAAAGGAGCAAAGGAAACCATGAGAGGAAGGTGGGAAAGAAAATGAACGTGAAAGAGAAAGAGAGGAGAGAGAGGGAGGGGACAAGGGCTGTCAAGGGAGAGGGGACAACAACTGTCATGTCACATCACCCCGGAACGAGGGGTCGGAAATGACCCCTTGTCACTTTTAACCCGGAACGAAGGGTAGAAAGCGGGAAAAAGGGAAAAACGACGAGTCGGCTCGGAATTTTTTTTAGGAATAAATCCCGGCTCTCGGCATCTCGGGATTAAGGAATAACTATAAAGTGCTCTAAGTCCGGAATGAAATTAATAAAATTCCGGGCGTTACAACTAACCCCCCTAAAAACAAGTTTTGTCCCGAAACTTGCTAAACCCAACATTCTCCAACCAACCCGTCTCGTAACCCCGTGGACCTCATAAAACGTACACTATCGGCTCTAATCTAAGTCTACAGATCGCATCACATCAAGACCTCGCAAGGTACAAATATCTCAAACCAAATCACATAATCGCATAGAACAAACAAGGAAGATCTCGGGGCTAACCCGCCGGTCTTATCAATGTCGCTAAATCTGCGTAAAACGCAGGATAGTTCCTCCGGATACTATCCTCCGTCTCCTATGTAGCCTCGTCGGCTCCTCGTCTCGACCACTGCACTCTCAGTATCGGTATCTCCTTCGATCGAAGGCGTCTCGTACTCCGCTCTAAGACCGCTATCGGGTGCTCTGCAAAAGTGTGGTACGGTTCGACCACTAGGTCCTCGTGACTGATGATGTGCCTCGTGCCAATCCGTTCTCTCAACTCCTGATTCGACTATGCCCAAATACGACGTCCCTGGCGTCTCAGTAGCCCATCTGCTCCGGTGACAAAACTGCGGTGTCTCTCCTCGGGACACCCTGTCCCGGATCCTCCTCAAAATTCGCTGATGATTTTATTTTATCAGAGGAACAGAGTCAGAAGGCAGTCATGATCTGTACGGAAAGTGGGACAACAGAGAAACAACAGAATATGGGCCAGAGAGGGTTACAAGCCAGCATAGATCCGACAGTTTTGCAAAATTCGCTACATATAGGCCAGAAACTGCTAAAGATAACAGGGAATGGCAAGGAGGTAATTACTGAGCAGAAATTAGATACGGGTCAGATTTTTGATACAGGGCAGAAAATGAGTACAGATCAGAGGGATAGTATGAATGCAGTTGAGCTAATTGTAGACCAGACAGCAGATCATCAGAACAGTCAGGACGATCAGGACAGTCTAGAGAAAGAGAAGGGACAGGTTGAAACAGAAATGAACTGTACTGAGGGGTCGGCTGCTGTAAAGGAAGTCACAAGTCAATTGCATAGTGACCAATTTTTAGAATCTGCAAGGATGATACAGCAATTGTCAGAAGAGATTACAAGACTGGTTATAGAGGATTCAACACAGGAATTGCAGAAGGGGATGGAAGAATTAGGGGCCGGTAGTGATCACTCTTCAATAGAAGAAACTAATATAGATGCCTCAGAGGAAACATCACGGAATGCAATTGAAAGTAAATGTGGAAGTGAAGGAGAGGTGGAGCCATTTCCAAAAGCAACAACAGCAGCTGATAACAGTTCTGAATCAGCAACCGAAAGGAAACTAGAGCCATAGTGGCGATCAAAGTAGAGGAGAAGTGGGAAAAGGAATATTGTTTTGGGCCTAGAACATGATAGTAAAAGATGGCCGGATGTTCCAAAGTTGCCCAAGCCTACAAGGAAACCAATAACAGAGGTGAGGCCAGTAATACAGAGAATCACAAGACAGAGTGCCAGAAGCATAGATAATGAGGGTGAAAAAAGAAATTGCCGTAAGGCATAATGAGTATTCTTTCTTGCAATATAAGGGGTTTTGCCAATCCTCTGACACAAAATGGCTTGGGTAAACTGGTTCGAGAGCACCGGGTTGCCATGTGTGGAATCTATGAAACAAGATTGAAGAGTGCCGTGGTAGACATATCAAAAGTTGTTAAAGCAAAATTTGAGGGCTGGGAAGTGGCATCAAATTTTAATGATCACTACTGGGGCAGAATGGTTCTGTTCTGGAAACCGGATAGATATTCGGTGGTTGTCATGCAAACAACGGAGCAAAGCATCTACTATATGATAACTTGTAAGCTTATAAGTTTTCAATTTGGTGCTGCTTTTATCTATGGTATGCATACTACAACAAAGAAGGATGAATTGTGGAAAGATATGCAAAATGTCATGCCACAATACCTGGTTTCTTGGATAGCTTTGGGAGATTTCAATAATGTACTTAATGTGGATGAGAGGATACATGGAGATGAGGTTGATAATTATGAATGCAGAGGATTCAGAGATTGTTGCCAGCAGTTAGGTCTTGAGGATGTTCCATATACCAGTTCTTCAAAGTATACATGGACGAATGGCCATATATGGAGTAAAATAGACAGAATTATGATGGATAATGGTTGACTGCATACTGGTTTTACCTGTTCTGCATCTTTCACAGAAAAGGCCGAAATTTCGGACCACAAATTTGGAATTTTTAACTTTCTGCCATATTCAGAAGCAAAGAAAAGGAGTTTTAAATTTTACAATATGTGGACGGTACATCCAGATTTTCAGAATTGTGTGCAGAATGAATGGAAGTGTAATGATAGGGGTGCTGCTCAGTTTCGGCTCTGTCGTATGATGAGAAATCTAAAGTGGCCGTTAAAGAACCTCAATCAGAAGCATTTCAGTCATATATCTATCGAACAAAAGTGGCAAATGAGAATTTGAATGATGCTCAAAACAGACTACTGTTAAACCTAGAGTCAGCACAGATTAGAGATGAGTATAATGAAGCCAAATAACTGCGAATAGATTGAACAAAGCAGAATATATGTTCTATGCTCAACAAGCTAAGTCGAAATATATTCTGCACAGTGATAAATCTTCAACCTATTTCCATAGCCTAATGAGACGGAATTATAGGAGAGATTTCATTACTGCAGTTGAAAAAGAAAATGGCCAGATCACGACATCTCAGCAAGAGTTAGAAGGGAAATTTCTGCGCTTTTATGAGGGATTTCTTGGTACCACAGCAGAAACCGAGAATATTGATCCGTCTATCTTTGCAGCTGGATCGGTGGTAAGCGTAGAAGAAAGTGCACAGTTGACTAGACCTGTGTCGTATGCTGAGATCAAAGAGGCCTTATGGGATATAGGGGATGACAGATCACCAGGGCCAGATGGATTCACATCAAAGTTCTTCAAAAGCAAATGGAAGAAGACAGGTGAGGATGTTTTTCTTGCAGTAAAGGAGTTCTTTGTAAAGGGCAAATTGCTGAAGCAGATAGGACATGCTGTCATATCTCTAATTGCTAAGAAGGAGAACCCCAATAGAGTTGAACACTACAGGCCTATATCATGTTGTAATGTGATATATAAGATCATCTCAAAAGTTATTGTGAACCGCCTGAATCCTTTGCTTGTAAGATTAATCGATCAAGCACAAGCAGGTTTTGTCCAAGATAGGAGTATGTCTGAGAATATTATGTTAGTACAGGAGTTACTTCGAACATATGAGGTCAAAAGAGATACAAGGAGATGTTTGTTGAATATTGACTTGGCTAAAGCATATGATTCGGTATCATGGGATTTTCTGGAGTTTGCACTAAAACATCTGGGGTTTCCTCCTGTTTTTGTGGACTGGATAATGGAATGTGTAAAATCTGCTTCTTACTCTTTGAGTATAAATCAAGAAATGTGTGGGCATTTTCAAGGGAAGCGGGGACTGAGGTAGGGTGACCCCTTATCACCACTTCTGTTTGTTATCTGCTTGGAACTTTTCTCTAGATTGCTTCGAGCAGAAACTTCCAGACCATAGTTTAGTTATCACAAGAAATGTGGAAAACTTAAGATAACTCATCTGGCGTTTGCTAATGATATGGTGCTATTCTGTAAAGGAGATATTCCATCAGTAAGAATACTCATAAGTGGTCTAGAGAAATTTTCAGGAATATCTGGTCTCCGTGTCAATGCAAGAAAATCAAGTATGTTTTTAGCATTTGTGACTGAAGCAGAGGAACAAGGTTTGTTGGAGCTAAATGGGTTTCAAAAAGGGACATTCCCTTTTAGATATCTTGGTGTGCCTATGGCACCTGCGCAGTTACAGGTTGCACAATACATGCCTTCACTGAACAAAGTGGCCACTAGAATTAATTCATGGACCATGAATCATCTATCTTTCGCTGGGAGAATTGAGCTAATTAGAGCTGTACTACAAGGAATTGAATGTTTCTGGTTGTCTATCTTACCTGTCCAGCAACGGTCATAGATGATTTGATTTGCTTATGTCGGAATTTCTTATGGAAATGGCCAAAAGTATCCTGGAAGAAGATATGCATGCCGAAAACAGAAGGAGGACTGGGCCTATTTGATCTGAGTAAGTGGAATCTGGCACATATGTTCAGATATTTCTGGAATATTCAATCCAAAAAAGACAGGCTTTGGGTTAGGTGGGTACATCATGAGTACTTGGTAGAGGACCATGCAATAACTTGGCAAGCAAAAATGCGATACTCTCTCCTGCTGAAGCGTATTTTACATGCAAGAGATGTAGTCTTTGATGCCTTTGAAAATGATGAAGCAACTTTTGAAGAGATTGATGCTTGGTTATGTAATGGGAAATTGAGTTTAAAGAAAGTGTATTGGAAAATACGACTGAGTCAGGAAAGTGTCAACTTGGCATCTATCATATGGAATCCACATATCACCCCGAGACACAGTTTTATTAACTGGTTAGCTATTCTGGGTCGTTTGAGCACGAGGGATAGGTTGAGCTTTCTGAATATAGATCCCATATGTCATTGGTGTACCAACAGGGATGAGGATCATGATCATGTGCTTTTCAACTGTACGTATTCCACGACTGTTTGGAGAGAAATTTTCAGATTGGCGGACATTCTGATTCAGTTTGATTCCATGCAGGCGGGAGTGGATTGGCTCATAAATCACTCGAAAGGGAAAAACTGGCAAAGCCAAAGGCAACAGATCTTGTTCTGTACTACGATCTATTATCTTTGGATGAGCAAAAATGCAAACATTTTTGAAAACAGACGTATCCCGGAAGCTGTTCTAGTAATAACTATAATGATTCATGTTTGTCGGCTGCAACAAGAACACTTCCCTCACACGACACAGTTACACCCAAACCCTTCTTCTCCTAGAACCTAGTTATAAAATATAGAGGAGGAGTTAGCCTAACTACAGTAACCCGCTTTGATTGGCTCACTGATCAATTGCTGACACGGGAATTGTAGTAAGTAGACTCCAAGTCAATATTTGATTAATTGGGGAAAAGGATTAGATAGAGATCACTTTTGGAATTGACGACGAATAGTTTCTACATTGATAAGGCCAAATAAAGAGGGCTTAGCCTAACTACATACCTCGCTTTGTTGAAAGACAATTGCTGACACGGGTATGTAGTAAGTAGACTCGTTCTGTTTGGTGTATCTAATGTAGATCATAACTAAACAATGCAAGGATTTGATGTTTTGTTGATGGAGCACAAAAGATATACTAAGGAATGGAAAGGTTAGCCTAACTACATACCTCTCTATGCCAATTTTGTTGGTCAATGCTAACACGGGTATGTAGTAAGTGAACCAAGTACATACCTTACTATAAAATGAGAAAAAAAGAAAAAAGAAAAGAAGAATGAAAAAAGGAAGGTTGTTTTCTGCTATGATGCTGTTTTCCTTTTCCTGACTTCGTTCCCCTCTAAGACTAGATACTGGAGTTAGCCAAATTACATAGCCTCGCTTTGTCAAAAGACAATTGCTGACACGGGTTTTGTAGTAAGTAGATTTTTATTTTTGGACTGAAAGGATACCAAGGAAAAGAAAGGAGATAGACTTCACTAAGGAATTGATGGTCTGTAACGTGGAGCACAAAGATATACTAAGGATTGGAAAGGTTAGCCTAACTACATACCTCGCTATGCCAAACTAGTTTTGGTCACTGCTGACACGGTAGTAAGTGAACCAAGTACATACCTTACTGTCTCTTTTAAGATACTTTTTCCTTACTCTTTGACTTGTTCTCCCCTAAGAACAGATATGGAGTTAGCCCAACTACATAACCTCGCTTTGTTGAAGGACAATTGCTGACACGGGTTTTGTAGTAAGTAGACTTCTATTTCTGTTTCGAAAGGATATCAAGGAAAAGAAATGGATAGCCCTCACTAAGGTTTTGATGGAATAGCTACGTTCCTGGGTTCATGTGTAAATTGACCTCATGTTAGCTTAACTATACTTCTCGCTTTAGTTAGAATTCTTCTAGCTAATTGATGACACGGGAGTATAGTAAGTGGACAGGAGTTAAATGGATCACTTGACCCTAGTGGGAGATCAAAAAAGCAAAGTTACTTGTCTTATGTTTCATAACCTAGGAATGCCAAGTTGAAAAAGAGTTTTCCAACCTACTCTCCTCGCTTTGGTTATACCAATTGCTGACGGGATGGTAATAGGAAACTCAGATTTAACTAAGCAATTTGTAAGGAGTTGAATGGATAGATGAAATAAAGGTTTTGATGGAGTTCTCGTTAGTTTTGTTCATTCTCTGGATTTTTAATACTCTTAATAGGTGTTGAGTTAGCCTAACTACAGTACCTCGCTTTGATTGGTTTCTACTGATCAATTGTTGACACGGGAATTGTAGTAAGTGGACTTACCCCTTTTATGAGTACAATAAAGAAAGGAATGGATATCTCTTACTAAGATTTTGACGGACAGATAACCATGACCTAACCTCTGCGCAAATGAGGACCTCGCTTTGGAGTTAGGGTCTGATGTTGAGCGCATGCTCGACGTCTAAGATTCCTACTGAAATTGCTAACACGGGCCCTCATGTAGTGGGGGTAGGGTCACAGTAATCTGAGTACATGATGTCTTGAGCTTTAACTTTGGACATTTAACTTGAAGATGTCCCAGTCATTATGAGACACGCCAATAACACCTAGTCAATCCAGCACCATGCCAAACTCATTTTGCTGCAACAATGCCGCAACAGATCCGCGTTAATGATACGTTAGGCCACACGCTGCGACACCAGTACCGCGTCAGGTCCGTGACAGTACCATGTCAGCTTCATATACACCACGTCAACAACACATCTGATACATGTCAGCACCACGTCATATCCATGTGTGTGCCACCAGGGTCAAGACAGGTCTATGTCTACACCACACTAGTTCTAGTTACATCACGCCAGCAATATGTTGGCACCTTGTCAGTACCATGTTAACATTACGTCAGCTTCAAGTCAGGGTCTACTGTAGCACACCGCTTCTTCACTGTTAGATCTTTGCACAGTTGACCTTCTGCCTTGTACTCTACAGCTTCCAAAACAGAGACACTCCCGAGCTACATCTTTTCTGTTTTGAGTTTCTGTCTCTGTTTATGTAAGGCTTTGTTTGCCGCTTTTGTTTTTCTGAACTGGGTTTCCTCCCGAGGTTCTTTTTCTTGTTTCTTTGGGGATGTCTTTCCCCTTTGTCCTTGGTTTGTTTTATGCTTTGTTGGTTGTTCTGTTTTGGCTCCAGTGGAGCTTAGATAGTCAGCTTTTGGGTAGTTTGTGGGTTTTGTTCCACGTTTTGTATGTTTTATGTTTCACCCTTGTTGGGGTTGGTTGTAACTCTTTTTCTCCTTAATTTACCAGTTAGCCACCGGATCCTCCTCAAAATGGGAGATCCCTCCTGCTTCTGCAGGGTCTCACCGGACAGGTCAGATAATACCTCTAACTCGGACATCCGAAAGTCCGTATCCGGGAACCGGATATCCAACTTATCTCCATTAGATCCTTCTGTAACTGTTACTGAACCGTGAGCCGAGCTATCGCCTCCTCTCGAGATGTCCTCCTACTCAAAGCATCGGCAACCACGTTCACCTTCCCGGAATGGTAAGGTGATCAATCTAAGTGGATAAAAACATGCAAACATAAGTTAAAGATCAAGGAAAATAACACAAAGGATAATGAACTTAAAATTATATTAGAAGAACTTACAACCAAATAGTAATGTAGCTTCAATCAACCCAATGTAGCCAAGGGAGCTTAGAAACTCATTACAAAAGACACTAGGAAGTATAGAGATTTTTGTGTGGAAAATGAGATGAAAATAGCTATAGCCAAGGGCTCTATTTATACTACAAAATGCATTAAAAAGGAGTAAAGAGGTTGTGCAAACAGCAACCATTAAGGCCTTAAAGTTGTCGAAAACAGCCGAGTAAAGTCTTCTGACGCTAACCCGCACCTGCGGCCAAGGGCGCCGCAGGGGCGGTTTAGGCAAAAACGTTCCATCTTCTTCTTTGCCGCAGGGGCGGCTAGACACACCCGCGGGGGCGGGTTCTTCAATGCTCTTTGAAACGTCTGACTCTTTAACTTCGGGCACTTCTGGTGAAGATCTGTAGGCGCGGCCCAGAGTCACCGCGGGGGCGGTGACACTGGATCTTCGGCTTCGCAAGGCCGCTGGCAAGGCCGTTGGGGCGCCGTCTTCGCTCTTCAGGATGGGTCAAAGTAGGGGCGGCCAGAGGCGGCCGCGGGGGCGGTGACAGGCTCTTCTTGGCCGCAGGCGAAGGCGCTGGCCGCGGCGCTCGTCATGGGACTCTAGGGTTGTCACTGCAAGGGCGGCCAGAGGCGGTCGCGGGGGCGGTGACATGCTTTGTTCGGCGCAGGTGAGGCCGCTGGCTGCGGCGCTCGTCAAGGGTGTCACCGCAGGGGCGGTGACACTTCTCCGCGGGGGCGGTGAGGCACCAGAAACTTGTCTTCGTCTCTTTGCTTCAACTCCTAAGTGTTGCTAATACCTTCTTTTGCTTCATTTTGACTCTTTTATCTAGATCAAGGCATTAGTAACATAATATGACTCAAAAATATAAAAATGACTCTAAAAACTACCTAAATTGATAGTGATTCCATCACCTATCACTCACTGTGGAGGTAAAAACTGCGGGATTTTGTGGAGGTTGGGTTTGATGATGTACCAGTCTCCGAGGCTATCAGGAGGTTTCAAGAGGAGCTGGCATTACTGGGACCAGCTGCACCTTCTGCAGATCAGCATGTCTATCTCTTTTACCGGCGACTGAGGGATACTACCCGGACCTATATGGCGGGTTTCCACTGTGAGTCTCTGATGGATTATCTGGACAGAGCTTCCGACTATGAGAGGGAGTGAGCTGGACAGAGGAGAGCTTCTCAGACCGGAGGTCTGAGAAGAGGCATTGTACAGGGCAGACCAGTGGTACTAGTGGTGCTGCTAGTGTTTGGCGGGGTCAAATTCGCCAGAGTCACCCCTCATCTGCACCAGTTGCAGATAAGGGACGTCAGTGTTTTACCTGTGGTGATCCATAACATATGAGGCCCGAGTGCACGAGGCCACTAGTGACTTGCTACACCTGTGGTAGACAAGGTCACAGAGTTGTTTACTGCCGCCGGGGCGGAGCTTCATCTCAGTAGGGTTCTTCCCCAGCCAGTGTAGTGGGAGGTGGGCAGAGGTCACTTCAGCAACAGCAGACACAAGGACAGCAGAGAGTCCCAGATCGCCCTACGACTCAGGGATCTGCTCTTGGGCTAAGTAGAGGCAGAGGTCGTGGGGGGAGCACCACCGATACTAGAGGCCCACAGGGTCGAGTCTTTGAGTTGTGGAGTGTAGAGGAGCCAGCTGCACCGACTGCTACAGGTACCATTCTGATTCATGGTTTAACTGTTAGAGTGTTATTTGATACTGGTGCTAAACATTCTTTTATTTCTGATGCCTGTGTAGAGCGTCTGAGTCTAGATACAGTTGAGGGGATGCCCTTTATTATAGGGTTACCCGATGGTGGTAGGGTCAGAGGTACCCATGAGATTCGTGATTGTCCCATTACTGTAGGGACCCGTGTTTTGCTTGTGGACTTCTTTGTCATGCCATTAGTGCATGAAGAAGTCATTCTAGGTATGGATTGGATGGATAGACATTCTGCAGTCTTAGATGTAGGTAGGAGGACTGTTACCCTCTCTACCGAGTTAGGTTAGATAGAGGTTTTCCGAGGTTGGGACCTTGGAAAATCTGGCATGGTTATCAGTGCGATACGGGTTGCGAGACTGATTGCACAGGGTTGTGATGCCTTCTGGTGTTATGCCATGAAGGAGGGGGAGAGTCCAGCATTAGAGGATATCCTAGTTGTTTGTGATTTTGCAGATGTATTTGTTGAGCCGTCCAGTTTTCCGCCTCAGAGGAGTGTGGACTTCAGTATTTTAGTTAGAGCCTGGTACGAGACCGATCTCGAAGGCCCCATACCGGATGGCGCCTGTCGAGATGCTAGAGCTGAAGAAGCAACTTGAGGAGCTGGCTGAGAAGGGCTTCATTCGTCCTAGCGTGTCCTCATGGGGAGCACATGTCCTCTTCGTATGGAAGAAGGACGGATAGTTGAGGTTGTGTATAGATTACAGAGAGCTGAACAAGGTGACCATCAAGAACAAGTATCCACTACCTCGTATTGATGATTTGTTAGATCAGCTTCAGGGAGCGACTGTATTCTCCAGGATTGACTTGCGCTCAGGATATCACCAGCTGAGGGTGAGAGAGCAGAATGTGCATAGGACAACATTCCGGACCAGATATGGACACTACGAGTTTGTAGTGATGCCATTTGGGCTTACGAATGCCCCAACAGTCTTCATGGAGTTGATGAACAGCATCTTCATTGACTTCCTGGATCAGTTTCTCGTGGTTTTTATAGATGACATTCTGGTATACTCTCGCAGTGGAGAGGAGCATGCAGGAAATCTGAGGACTGTATTGTAGGTTTTGCGGGA
This sequence comes from Fagopyrum tataricum, assembly GCA_002319775.1. Classification (NCBI taxonomy): domain Eukaryota; kingdom Viridiplantae; phylum Streptophyta; class Magnoliopsida; order Caryophyllales; family Polygonaceae; genus Fagopyrum; species Fagopyrum tataricum. Next base: position 53,549,424 of record CM008281.1, on the reverse strand, counting down.
TAGAGAACTTTATGCTAAGTTCTCTAAGTGTGAGTTCTGGATGCCAGAGGTAGCATTCCTGGGTCATGTTGTATCAGCTGAAGGGATCAAGGTGGATCCAGCCAAGATTGAGGCAGTAGCAGCTTGGACTACACCGACGAACGTCAAGGAAGTACGTAGCTTCCTTGGCCTAGCCGGTTATTACAGACGCTTTGTGGAGGGATTTTCTAGTGATTGCCCGTCCATTGACGAGTTTGCTGAGGAAGACTACCAGATTTGTGTGGTCTGATCAGTGTATGTAGAGTTTTGAGGAGCTGAAGAGACGTTTGACTTCTGCTCCTGTTTTGGCACAGCCAAAGGGTACTGAGGATTTTGTGGTTTACAGTGATGCATCCAAGCTAGGCTTGGGATGTGTTTTGATGAAATGAGGCAGAGTTATTGATTATGTGTCTCGACAGCTGAAGACGTATGAGGAGAACTACCCGACTCATGACCTGGAGTTGGCAGTGGTAGTTCATGCACTGAAGATCTGGAGACATTACCTATATGGTGCTACATGTTAGATCTTCACAGACCATAAGAGTATGAAGTACATTTTCACGCAGCGGGAATTGAATAACCGCCAACGTAGCTGGCTCGAGCTGATCAAAGACTTTGATTTAGAGATTTTGTATCATCCAGGGAAGGCGAACGTTGTCACCGACGCCCTGAGCAGGAAGACGCCTCGATAGCAGGCGATTGCGAGATTGACAATTCAACACCAGTTACAAAGAGACCTGATCTAGTTAGAGTTGGACATCCAGTTTCCCGATGAGGATGCCCAGCTACGTACATTAGAGGTTCTTCCTGATCTGTTGGGTGAGATCCAACAGAAGCGGGAGACCTGCCCGACACTGCTGAGGATACGAGATAGGATGTCTCGGGATGAGGCACCACAATTCCTGCTAGGAGCAGATGGAGTTTTGAGACGCCGCGGTCGCGTCTGTGTACCTGCTGATACAGGGCTGAGACAGAGGATTTTACAGGAGGCTCACTGTACACCATACTCTGTACATCCAAGTACGAGTAAGATGTATCAGGATTTGAGACGTCTATATTAGTTAGGAGGCCTCAAGCCCGATGTGGCCAGATTTGTGGCACAGTGTGCGACCTGCCAGCAGGTCAAGATAGAGCATTGCAGACCTGGAGGTGAGCTCCATCCACTTACTGTTCCACAGAGGAAGTGGGAGGACGTCACCATGGATTTTGTGACCGGGTTGAGACTGAGCCGGATCGGAGTTTTGATGCTATCTGGGTTATTGTGGACAGATTGAAGAAGACGGCACGTTTCATTCCTATTAGGGAGACGTGGCCGGTGAGCAGATTAGCTGAGGAGTACACTAGGCAGATAGTGAGACTCCATGGTGTACCGAGGACGATCGTCTCAGACAGAGATGGACGATTTACCTCGAGATTCTGGCATCAGATTCAGACTGTCCTGGGGACGAGTTTTCACTTTACGACTGCGTTCCATCCTCAGACAGATGGTCACTCAGAGAGGACCATTCAGACCTTGGAGGATATGTTGCGAGCTTGTGTGTTGGATTGGGGGCAAGTGTGGACGGATCATCTCCCACTTGTTGAGTTCTCATACAACAACAACTGGCATGCATCTATTGGGATGACCCCATATGAGGCATTGTATGGGCAGAGATGTCGTACTCCATTATGCTGGGATGAGCAGAGCAGTATTAGTGGTTTGACACCTGATTAGATTCATGATGATGTGGATCGAGTAGCACTAATTAGAGAGCGGATGCTGACTGCGCAGAGCCGTCAGAAGTCATATGCTTATAGGAGGCATAGACCTCTAGAGTTCAGAGTTGGAGCCCATGTGTGGTTTAGAGTGTCCCCGACACGAGGTGTTAGACGTTTTGGCATTAAGGGGAAGCTGAGTCCCCGATATGTCGGACCGTTCGAGATTCTGGATCGGGTTAGGAGCGCAGCATACAGATTAGCCTTGCCTTTGAGATTAGATGGTGTTCACCCTGTATTTCATGTGTCTCAGTTGAGGGAGTACATACCAGATCCGAGACACATCGTGAGTTATGATGATTTAGTGGTTGAGCCGGACCACACCTTTGTTGAGCACCCTATTGCAGTCCTAGAACGAGGTATGAGACACCTGCGTTCGAAGGACATTCCTATGTTGAGGATACAGTGGTCGAGACGAGGACCTGATGAGGCTACATGGGAGACTAAGGATATTATCCAGAGGAACTATCCAGAGTTCTATTTTGAGTTAGATGCACCAGTAGGATCACCGAGTAGATCTTAGTACTATCTTGGTGAGTGTTATATGCTTATATGTTTCTATGCTATGATGTGTTTATTTTCATACTAGCTTTGATATGATATATGATCTTATTAGATCTTGTTGTGCTAGTATGATTATTGTTATAGCTGGAGATGGCTCTTTCCTCCATGCTATTTTGATGGACATAGTGTTGCTAGAGATGTTTTTCCTCCATGCCTTTCTGTTATGAGTATGATACGGCTAGAGATGTGATTCCTCTATGCCTTGTGATGTGTTTATGGTTTGGCTAGAGATGGTTTTCCTCTATGCCCTGGATAGTATAGTTTTGTTGCTAGAGTTGATGATTTCCTCCATGTTTATGTTTGAGGTTGTAGAGAGAGTTGTACCTCGGCTTGTGAGTCCGAGTGGTTTGAGGATTTTACAAGTTTCGGGACGAAACTTGTTTTTAGGGGGGTGAGGAGTAAGAGCCTTAGTCTTTTGGAACTAGCTTACCTTAGCCGCCCCCGCGGGCATATGTGCCGCCCCAACGGGTTTCTGCCCCTGCGGCTCAGGGAACTGCCTCTGCGGTTTCTGACGGCTGCAGCCGGTTTTGTTGGCTCTTTGACCTTTCTTTACCTTCTCCTTTCCTTTCTTCTTAAGCCTCTTCTGTGGCTCGTGAGCAAGGGTTTCCATTCCTTTTCCCAGCCTTACGTCTTTCTTGCTTCCTCTTTCATCTCCTTGATCTTGTGTGTGAGTTCTCTTGAAATATGCAAGAGAGTTGTGGTGTGGCTTTGCTGAGGTTGCTTTTGTGTATGTTTGTTGAGCTTGTGATGCCAGTTGAGAGTGTGTTTGTTCTTTCCTTGGGTGATCACAGCAGTAGAGGTGAGCTTCTTGCTTCTCCTTCCTTTCTTCTTTCTTGTTCTTCCTTCCTTAGCTTAGGATTAGATGAATTGACTATAGATTGATGTTGGAATGTGTATGTATATGTATGTGTGTGAATCTGGAATGAAGAAGACATGACTTGATCACGTGAAGAGTGGAAGAGAACTCGCGGGACTACGTTTTGCACTGTCGCCGCCCCTGCGTCTAGAATCTGCCGCCCCTGCGGGAACCCAGACACCGCACCCGCACCCGAATTATGCCGCCCCCGCGGCCACTGTCCCAGCGCCCGCGCCAGCGCCGCGTTGCTGCGGGTCTGTCACCGCGCATGCGGCTGAGCTTCTCCGCGCCTGCGGATTGCCTTACTCTGCCCTGCGTCTCTTGTGTCACGCAGGTGCGTCTTTTCCCGGGTCTACCTAGAGTTAGGTAGATCCTTTCCTTTCCTAGTATGAGCGGGTTGGTATCATGTTAGGCATATGTATGAGGTTAGAACGATGATGAGTACGTTATTGTTTATGCCGGTTATGGCTTTGAGGTTTATGAGTTACGATATGATCCTTATGGATCCCTTGGGTCTAGGTGTGACCCTTTGATGGATATGAGTCTGATATATGTTATATGCCTTGATATTAGGCAGTTTTGTCCTCCGGATTGGAGTGGACGTATCTAAGAGTTGATCGTGGTTGAGTTTACTCCTGAGGTTGAGGTAAGTCCATAGGACTTACTTAGCTACCATCCTTATATTGGATGTATGCATGAGTGGTGTTTGTTATATGCTTTATAGCATGCGATATGGTTCATTACCGACCTATGTTATATTGACCGCTCATTGTAGTGGCTGTGACAACTTACCTTTCATCCCGTAGTGGATACTGGGAAGTTCTCTGTAAGCTAGTTAGATCTGGTATACGGGAAGGGCACCTACCACTCCATATGGTTTACGGGAAAGTGCGCTGATACCACTCCAGCTAGCTATTGCACGCATTGGCGAGGGTTATATACATTCCTCGTGTCACATATATTCATATGCAGATATATTATTTGAATGATTAACGTTATAAAGATAATAACCGGGTAAATGTGTAAAAGCATGTTGATATGTTATAATTTCTGATGTGTGTTTGTGCTTTAGCATCTTCTTATATATGTGTATGGTTAGCTAACGGTTTTATACCGTGTTGTAGATCATTTGCAGGTTAGGAGAGCTGCAGAGTGATCCAGAAGGGTGGTCTGTTGAGGGCTCCGTACACTGGGGTGATATCGTGGGATATGGGTTATTTATGTTGTACGGATTTCAATTTTGATTTTGTACTCAACCGTACTCTGTATTACCTTTTGATATGTATATGTATATATACATTAGTTTTATGTTTTGTTTTAATCTATCTGTGCCTTGTTGTAAGATTCAGTGAACTTGTTGTCAGGCTAGGGTCAGGATCCATTGTGAGATCGTAGCGCAGTAGCACCTCGAGTCCTACGGATTTGGGGTGTTACACTAATCATCGTAGAATTTCCGGTTTTTGTACCTTTTCAAAGTGAAGAACTTGTAGTGAAGGTTTTTCTTGGTCTTTTCTGTATTCCTAAATGCTTCTTGTTTTTTCATATATTCACCTAACCGTCGGATTAAAGACTACGTGAGTTGGAAAGCACGATATTAGTTTTTCTTTGCCCAAGGCTATTTTGAATGGTTACCTACAATGTTTATATATCAATGTTCATGAATATCATATATGCAATATTACTTTAATCCATTATAGTTGGGATTTTTATATTACTTTAATCCATTATAGTTGGGATTTTTATATCCTTAGATCACCTTATTCTTGTTACAAGCAATCATTGCTTGCTTGTTGTCTTAGCCTATTCAAAGACAGATTCACCTCTTCCCTTTTCTCTCTCTCTCTCTCTCATCCCCTTTACATAGCGTAATTACTATCATATATATCCAAATATATGTGGTCCTTGTGAATTTGATACCCAATTATACTACATTTGATCTCGTGTGTTCTTGTGGGGATGTTTTTTCTACTTCAGTAAAACTATTATCAATCCCTAGCATAGGAAAATGACTTCAAACACTATATAAAAATTTAGAAGAGCATGAATAGTTCAAATACAAAATAGAGGGAGCTTTACAAGATTTGTAGTGATGTAAGATTTGAGAATGAAGATGAAATACTTATGGGTAATCCACTAGAAGACAAATCCCTATACGGTTGAATTCTTGGGTTAATATGTAGAAGGGAAACTTAGACGATCATGAACTAACTTACCTTGCTAATGAATCATTGGAAAATGGAAGTACAATCTATAAAAATATTCACAAACCTTGAATATCAAGAAGGGATAACGGGTAAAACAAACATTAACTTACATTGCTAATGAACGAAAAAAGTTACCTCAACTTGTCGTTGTAAGGACGGGGTGTAATTAATGATCTATTGAGAATGAATCAACATCGATATCAATCAATTGTTCCGTAGGGGTTTGTGTTGACTTACACCTGAGTATTGATGCAACAATCAATTGAGAAATTTAGGATGAAGATAAACTTAATATTGTTTTTGGAGAGAATCTAGGTTTAAGGTAAGAGAAGGTGTATCTTGAATTAGTATGTGGTTGTGAGAGAGAGAGAGAGAGAGAGAGAGAGAAATACCAACCTAGAGTATATGAGAGACAAACCTAGCGAATGCATATGAGATCTTCGATAGAGAGACCAACCTACGGGGTCGCAATCACCGGCGAAGAGATTGAGGCTTGGGGCACCATGACCAAGAGGATTGTAGTGGTGCCGCTAGTCTAAGAGGAAGCTTGGAAGCAACAACAACCTATGGGCAACCCTTATCTAAAACCTATAACTGACATACCAAATCAAAAGATTAAGGTGGTGGATTCGTGGTAGACGATGAGGTCGAGGTATGAATCAACATATTAAAGGAAGATGTGATTAGTAAGGAGGAGAAAGATTAATGCATGTGTTGTGTAAACCTAATTACATGGCACGATTCAATACACATATTACACTTCTAATGCAGTCCAATGGTGTCCCATAAAATGATATATGGTCATAGGCCCAGGAAATAAAACCCTAATTAAATGTCCAAAAAACGTTTGTAGCCCAAAAAAAAGCAACATGAAAAGTGGCCTAGAATGGAGGGAACGTCATACTCGTAGTTTAAACATAAACAAAGGGGCAAGATGGTCAAGACACTGTTTCAAGGGGAATTCTCACTCATAATGTATTAATTGTAAGAGCCTTAGTCTTTGGGAGCCAGTTTTGGCCTTAGCCGCCCCCGCGGGTCCGTGAGGCCGCCCTTGCGGCTTGTCTGTTCTTCCGCCCCTGCGGTTTCTTGCGGCTGCAGCCGATTTTGTTGACCTGTTGACTCGTGATTTACTCTCTTCCTTACCTCTTCCTTTCCCTGCTGAGCAAGGGTTCTTCTTCACTTCTTTCCCAGCTTCCCTTACGTCCTTCTTGCTTCCTTCTTCCTTCTCCTTGATCTTGTGTAAGAGTTCCTTGAGTTTGCAAGAGAGTTTGTGTGTGGTTGTGGTTGTTGATGTTGATGGATGTTGTTGCTGAGCTTGGGAGCCAACTGAGAAGGTGTGTGTGATCTTTCTCTTGTTTAGGTCACAGCTGTAGGTAAGATCTTGGCTTCATCTTCATTCCTTCTATCTTGATTCCTTTGCTTAGCTTAGGATTAGATGAATTGGATATAGATTGATGTTGGTTTATGTATGTATATTTATGTGCTTAGTTTTAGATGAGAGAAGACGTGATTTGATCACGTGAAGAGCCGAAGAGGAACCGCGGGATCACATTCTACATTGTCGCCGCCACCGCGACTGGAAGCCGCCGCCCCTGCGGGAGCCGTGTCACATCGCCTGCATCGTGCCTGCGTTGTGCATGCGTTGCCTGCGGCCACGGTCACCGCGCCTGCGGCCGAGCTTTGCCGCGCCTGCGGGTTGCCTTGTTCCGCCCCTGCGTCTCTCTTGTCACGCAGGTGCGTCTTGTCCCGGGTCTACTAGAGTAAGGTAGATCCTTTCCTTTCCTATTATGAGCGGGTTAGTAGCATGCTAGGTATGTGTATGAGGATAGAATAAGGATGATCATGATATCGTTTATGCCGGTTATGGCTTTGAGGTTTATGAGTTAGGATACGATCCTTATGGATCCTTTGGGTCTAGGTGTGACCCTTGTGATGAATATGAGCTTGATATATTGTTATGCTTTGTTACTAGGCAGTGTTGTCCTCTAGATTGGAGTGGACCAGGTTGAGAGTTGATCGTAGTGAGACTACTTCTGAGTTTGAGGTAAGTCCATAGGACTTACATAGGTGTCATCCTTATATTGGATGTATGAATGAGTGGTGTGTGGTATATGCTTGATAGCATGCGTTATTGATTATTACCGATCTGTGGTATATTGATTGCCCATTGTAGGGCCGTGATAACTTTTCCCATTTCATTCCGCTGGGAGTCTGGGAGGTTCTTTGTAGTTAGGCCACATATGCTATACGGGATGGACTCCTTCATCACTCCCATAGGGTATACGGGGAGGAGTGCCGGAGCCACACCAGCTGGCTAATAGCGATCAGAGGCGAGGATGATATACTCCTCGTGTCACATATGTTAATATTGATATTTATATATATACGATTTGAGTGTTGGACTTTATTAAGATAATAAACCGGGTAAATGTGTGAAAGCATGATGATGTGTTATGATTTCTGATGTGTGTTTGTGCTCTTGCATCTCTATATATATGTGTATGGTTAGCTAACGGTTTTATACCGTGTTGTAGATCCTTTGCAGGTTAGGAGAGCTGCAGAGTGATCCGCTGAGGGCTCCATACACAGGGGCGATATCGTGGGATATAGGATATTTATGTTGTACGGATATATATTTTGATTTTGTACTCAGCGGTAACTCTGTATTACCTTTTGATATATATATATATATATATATATATATATATATATAAGTTTTATGTTTTGTTTTAATCTATATGTGTCTTGTAAGATTCAGTGAACTTGTTGTCAGGCTAGGGTCCGGATCCATTGGGAGATCCTAGCCCAATAGCACCTTGAATACTATGAATTCGGGGTGTTACGTTAATAACAAACGGTCGAAAAATATGATAAGAAATCTCGTGGTGAATGTTTATAAATTAAATTTTAAAAGTTAAGAAAACTCATAACTGAATTTGTAAAACGGAAGATTTTGTGAAATAATATCGACGTCTTAGAATAGTTAGAGTATTTTATGAGATATTACTGACGTTTTGAGAGAATCAAAATACAAAATCTAAAATTATTAGCTAGAAAATTAATTTGAAGAAAGAACTCATAACTGAATTTGAAAAATGGAAGATTTTGTGAAATTAAGGAAATTAGTTATTAAGATAAACTAAAAAATATTTTTTGTGTGATTCTTGTACCGGTATTAGATGTTGTAGAATATATAAAAATAAATAAATCTAAAAATTCAATTTTAGTTTTTAATATTTTTTGATAATTCGGCATATGAAAAGATTTTATGAGATTCTCTTACTAAGGAAGAATTTTGTAGGATTTGAAAAAATAAATTTAACAAACCTAAATTTCGGCCGATATGTTTTCCAAAAATATATTATTTTGTAAGTTTTGTATAAATAATTAATGAAATTATAAAAAAAATCAGAGCTAATTACAATAATAACGAATATGGCATTACAAGTTTATATCAAGCCGATTTTTAAAATATCATGCGGCCCCTACACTATTTTACATGTTTGATTAGTTTAAACGTAATTAAAAAATCAATTTTGGATTATTATTATTGAAGTTAAGAATAATTTTATTTTTAATCGAATTTGTTTAAAAATAGACAATTTTGTATTATGTGGAATTTTGGATCAAAATTTCAATTTTTAGAGCGTCCGTTAGCAAAGTGTAGTCTACTTTAATATACATATTTAGATTGGGTTCACCACAAAAGTTTGCAAAATTTTACATTTTATGACATTGAATATGAAGACTCTAATAGAGTTCAGGTCATCAGGTATGACATTTTATTATATATAAAATAGCATATGCTATTATCTTATGAATGGGTTTATGATGCTTTTATAATAAATTTTTTAATCAATTTAGTTCTAAAACACAACAATTTGACAATGCACTTTTGATTGAATTGAGAATAATGATATATTCACGAACACAATCCTCATACACAATCCTCGTAGACAATCCTTAAAAATGTGAAGAGACAAATTTAACGAGAATCAATCCACAAATGTTAAGTTACGTCTAATTAGTAAACAAGACATTGATGCAAGAAGATATAGTATGTCAATTGTCTCGGAAGTATCTGCTCCTATTGTCGATGGTATTGGCACAAATACTACACAGGGACATCGTATTACAAACGAGATTCAGAGGTTTTCGACATATTCATGAATTACATCGTTCATTCCTTTCTCTACAATATTCTTTGGTGTTTCGTTATGGTAAGGAAATTCAAATCTGACATTCCTTAAGGGAGAGGTCGATAACACTTGAAAAAAACATGCAAGAGTTACAATCAAGGAGTTTTGTCAATTTAGAATTCAAAATGAAGATGGAGAAACTCCTACACTAATATCATCTAGAATGTTGTTTCACCAATTCTTCGTTTAAGTTTATACAATGATTGAGTCATAAAGGTTGAACTACGTTTGAACATATCAAAATATTGTGCGTGCGGATTTGTATGCTAATCTTAAATCAGAAACAAATTGTGGTAACAATGAACCATCTTTCACCGGAAATCTTATTGTTATTATCTTAATTTACAATTGGTGCAAGATACTGTAAGATTTATTAATAAAATTTTTTTATTAGTGGGCCTATATGTTATAATAAACAACTATATTATCAGACTAATTGTTAGTGGGCTAAAAAAAATTAATTCAAAAGGTAAAAACCCATACATTTAATGGGCGAATACTGAATTTTGGCCCAACATGCTTAATGTGATTCTATAAAGCCATTATATAATTGATACTAGGTTTTCAATTCTCTACCCCTCACAGAGAAATCAAAAAGAAATTCTAAGGAGGATTGACTTATACCTGCGCGGCGCTCGGTCGTTAGTAGATTCCGCATAAAGCATAACTCAATCGTATCATGAATGCAGGTATGTAATTCTAGATTCCTTTATAATCTAGCATATGATTCTTTGTGTTTATAGTTAGGAATTTGATTAATCCTACAAGTGGGATCAGAGCCTTATTCTAGTTCGATTATTAAATTATATCAATCGGATTTGGTTATGCTTATATACGTTGGTGTATATTTGTTTATATATTTCGCATGAACCGCTTTGATTTTGGATGACAATTCAGATTTGTCCATCAAACTTTAGTATATGTGGTTATATGTTTTGTATATATATTTATGTAGGCGTGATGTTAGATCTTAAACATGCGTTTACAAACTTGTTATTTGTCGCTCATTTTATAGCTATATTCACTTTTATTGAGCGAAAGACATTCATAGTATTTATTATATTATTGAGTATTTCAACTTCATGCATGTAACATGTCCCTTTAGTTCTTCTAATTGTAGTTAGAAGTAAATTATTTTTGGCAATTATGGCATAATTTTTATATAAGCCCCCTATTTTGTGATTTTCGATCACTCTCTTATCAACAAATTAATATGGTGGATACATAACAATTTCATGACAGATATTTGAAACGGAGTTACAATATATAAATTAATTATTATGATTTTTTTTAATTGATTTTGGTAAATCGAAATTATATTGTATTATGTATTATGTATATGCATTGATTTTTGATATGGTTACAATATCAAAATTAATTATCCTGATTTTTGTATAGATGTTGGTCAATCAAATTAAATTTTATTATTCACTTATATATACGTTTTTAATTTTGATACGGAGCTACAATATGAAATTTTATCACTATGATTTTTGTATTGATGTTCATCAATCAAAATTAAATTGTTTTGTGTATTTATACATATACATTAATGGTATAAATATGTAGTTAAAATATGACCATTAATTTTTATGATTTTTTTTGTTTTTATTTTCTATTAACAATTTAATATCGTGGACTTATGAGAATTTGATGACATATATTAGAAATGGAGTTACAATACAAAAAGAAATTGTTATGATTTTTGTATTGATGTTAGTCAACTGTTTATATGAAGTTAAAATATGAAAGGTAATTATTATGATTTTTGTAATAATGTTGGTGAATCAAAATTGAATTGTATAATGCATATATTTGTATGGATTGATTTTGGTATGGAGTAACAATATGAAAATTAATTATTATCATTTTTGTATTTAAGCATATACAACGAATGTTTAAGAGTTAGAATCAATATTTGATTGATCATGTTGTTTCTTTGCATTTAAGCATATACAAAGATTGTTTAAATATGGAGTTAGAATCAATATGAAAGTTAATTATTATGATGTTTGCACATAAATATCAATTGTATAACGCATTTTTGCATTTAAGCATATACAACGATTGTTATACCGGATTTACAATCAACATTTCATTGTTGCATTGATATTACTATTTACAATTGATATTTATGTGCAAACAATAAATTTCAAGTTTTGTTTTTTAAATTAATTGATTGATCATGTTGTTTTTTTGTTTTAATTTAATTTCAGCAATCGCAACTAATATTTCTGCTCAAGTTAGTTCTATTCCAATGCTCAATGAGACAAATTTTAAGGTGTGGAAAGAGAATGTAGAAATCGTTCTCGGATGTATGAAACTAGACCATGTGCTAAGGACTAAGCAACCCATTTTGGAAGAGGATAACTCCAGTGAAGCGGAAGTAGAGAAGTGACATCGTTCTAACCGCATGTGTCTTATGATCATGAAATGTTCCATTCCGGAAGAGTTTTGGGGCATTATTTATGAGAGCACTGATGCTAAGGAATCCTTTGACGAAATTCAAAAATATTTTGTCAAGAATAAAAAAGAAGAAACAAGGAACAATTTGGATACTCTGGTGTGTTTTTTGTACAAAGGAACAGGAGACGTAAGGGAGTGCGCTATGGAAATGTCAAGCCTTGGGGAAAAATTAAAGAATGATTGGACTCGTGATGAGCTCATTTCAAAATGTGTGCAAAAGAAGAAGAAGCAAAGTGATGAACTTACTTGTACCTCCTACAAAAAGGGAGGGCATATGAAGAATGAATGTCCTGAGTGTGCAACTTTGCGTTAAAAGAAGGATAGGGTTCTCACTCTATTTTCTTCTGAAGGTAATTTAGCTTTCGTACTATTGATTTACGGTTGGTAGATTTTGGTGCTAATGCTCACATTTTTGTGTCAATGTAGGATTGCCTTTGGTGTAATCCACAAAGTGATGCTAAATGATTCATCTATGTTGGTGATGGCAATAAAGTTACTATGAACACAATAGAACAGTTTGTATTCAGTACTTCATGTTATTTGAATTTTAAAAAAAATACTTTTGTGTCGTCGTGATTTAAACGGAAATTGATTTCTACTTTCTGTTTGGACAATGGTGGAACCTTAGAAGTTTTTGAAATGGTAAAACTTAGTATTTCATTAAATTCAAATCTTGTTGGTACTTGTAACTTAATTGATAATGTTTATACGCTAGAAACAATTTATTCCTATACTGAAAATTTTGAACTAGATTCTAAATGGTACATACCGTAAATTAAATGAAGATTCTAGATTCTTATGGCATAAGAGTTTTGTGATCTTATCTTCATAGAAGATAGGATCGAGAAGAGATCTATGTTTCCCGAGTCTTTTTGAACCCTATAAATAAGACTCTTCACTCGTTAGGTCAAATATCTCTAAAGCCTGCATTTATGAAGCTTTTGGCTGAATCCTATAATACAGGTTGAATGACGTAGGTTGGATTACGGACTCTCTTTTCAATTAATAAAATAATGTTTTTATTTTATCTCGAGGTATGTGTGAGTAATCCCTCTTTGTTCCAGGGTCTGGTGAGACGGACTTGCATTGATCGATGATATTTGATTGACTCTATGAATTGAATGTATGTTTATGAGTTATGGTATTATAAGTTACACTATATGTTCCGCAAAGCGTGACCTTGACTTTAAGGACAATGTAGTCCTCACACCTTAATGCTCCATTTGATGTAATAAATCGGCAACCATCTTGGATACGACGTGACAACCATGGTGACAACATCGATGTACCGCAAGCAATGACATAACCACATGTCATGATCAATGAAGTTGTCTTTACATAACTCTAGCTTACTTTTGATACTGTGAAATTTTCAATTGAGATCTACTATATGCATGTCTTGGTGATTTGGATTCTCGAATGCTTTATCTCTATTGATAATTTGTTGCATTGTTATTCTCCCTTCAAAACCTTTTTTGAACGTCCTAAAGCTCAAATCTTTCTTCTCCTTTTATATTATTATTTATAAACTGATTTACAAGTCAGTTGAGAAATTTCTTAGATAGTTGTCAGACGACCTACCCTATTTAAGTCTAGGGTTTTTCTCTAATTCTCTCTCTAGTTATTCTCTCACTGTTCTTTGGTATTGTAACTAAGTTTTAACCCGATTGACCTACACATGTCGGCCGATATTCTTCTTATGTCTTCACGTTCTTCTTTCTTTCTACGATCCTTTATATCTCTATATATTTGGTTTACACTATTGCTTAGTTTTGGTTTCTTAATTAATTTCTCAACGTGAGACATCACCTTCCTTGTGATCGAACGAGCCTGAATCTGTGTACTATAGTGGGTCATGCAAGTATTTGTGAGACTTTAGGTTTACATTCCAACCTCATCAAATTAGTGTTGTTGCCGGAGAAAGCTTTGAATTTCTTTTATTTATTAGTTCATAAACCTTTAGTTTTTAACTTTTTTTGTTTTTATATTATAATGCGTAGAGGAATAAATGTGTGGAAGCCCTTGTACCATAAAACCCAAAACATGAAAGAATGTTATGTTCCAAGTGTATAAGGTTTGTTAATCCTCTCAACCACTTGGGAAATATATTCGTCCATCACAGAAAAATCAATCAACTCACCACTACAACCATAGATGGCAATGATGGAATAGTCTTTGTTTATGTTGATAAGTTCCAAATATAACATTATATAGCCTTTAAAGTTATGCATTTTCATATCTTTTATACTCCACTTTAATATAGAAAGCTTTCATTTTTCATATTTCGTTCTTTACTTTATTATTTTTTTATTTCAGGAATTTAACGCCACTTCCAAAAACATTTGGAGTGAAATATGAAGTATTCATTCCTCCCTGAAGTCAGAGCTACACAAAAGCATCACTCGTGAATGAGGATTGAAGAATTCAGTAGCACAAAGTCCCCTAAAGAAGTCCCACATGCAAGATTGAAGATCTCAATGAAAATAGATCAAGACTTGAATCTTGACAACTTCTAGAAGGGCACCAGATGGCCTATCACGCTATTCCATCACCGTTTCCACACCGTCTCGAGACCACAACGAGCCTACTTCATCCATGGTGTGACCCAACACAGGCCTTGGCTCAAACCTGGTCTAGACGGAGAACTAGACGGTCATAAACCGTCTAGCAAGCCATTTTCAAGTTGTCTCGACGTCGTCTCATCATGTTGTTTTTCCGAGATCAGATCTTTTGATTTATCTTTGGAAAGTTAATATTTTTGATTCTTTGAGATACAATTTATAACCCTATGTAAGCATGTATTAACCTAGGGTTTTTAGGTATGTTGATTATCCCAATTCATATCCTGCAACCATCAATATAGTTTGGAGTAGATTTCGATTTCGACTTCAAGGTTCGCCTCGTTGTGTTGGAACCGAATAATTATGAATTCTATTCATGTAGTTTAAATATTTGATAAATTATGTTTCAAATCAATTATGTCTATCTAAATCTCCCTCTTGATCTTAGGATTTGTTGATCCCTATAATGATCTGATTTATATTTACATATATAAATTTGAATTGCGATTATATGAACTTGCTTTTTCTTTATGTGCTGAATTTCTACCTTCTATTACCTTTGAAAGAAGTAGCATTTATAAAACATTTTCAATAAAAGAGTTTATGCTAACCAAGTGAGTTGTTTTATTTAAGGAAATGAGAAGAACATAATTTAAGGGATTGGATCCTACCTTCTACTTCAAGAATTTTTAATTATTGTAAAAAGTTCCAGTGTTTATACCTTTTTAAAACTTGTTTTAACCAAGCGAGTCTTTTCTCGATATCTAATTGCTTAAAGGGTTTTACGTATTTGTTGTGATTAGCAAAGCACCATCGAAGTGGTCTAACACAATCTTTGTTTTTTTGTGACAAATGCTATATTAGATATTTAACAACAATATTATTCGATCAATGTTCACGATACTAACATATATTGTTTTATTATAATTTATTTTAGTGGTGATTCTTGTTTCCTTAGATTATTTCCCTCCATATTTTACAAACAACAATCATTACTTTTCATTCGTCTTTTTATATTTGTAAAACAAAACTCCCAAAAACATATTTCTCCCTTCCCTTACGATTTTTGTTCTCCCTTTTTACTTACAATAAGTTCATTGCCGGCACCTTGTGCGGGTTTTGTTTAAAAAATTTATATTATAATGTTTATAATGTTTATTGTGCGGGTTTTGTTGAAAAATATTATTTTATAATGTTTATTATAATAACCAGAAAATTTAAATTATTTTTTCAGGTTATTTTTTTAAACGTTAATTATTTTTTTTATTTTAATTAAACCTAGTGCCGAATCGAATATAAATAAATAAATTTAACGGATCCAAACCCAATCGGATAATTAAAATAAACCGAATACTATTATTAATTGAACTAGACCGGCCGGGTTAACTTATTGAAAACAAACCGGCCAGTCCACTGGCTTAACGGACTTACGCCTAATTCAATTTATTTGTCTTACTTCATAGGCCTCGGCCCATTGCTTCACCTTGCAAACCAACGACCATATAGACCAGCCCGCTTCTCACGTGACAGATCATCGAGCTAAACCTTCTCTTCTAGCGGTCAAGATCTTCTGTATCCCTCCTCATTTGTATCCTTGTATCCCTTTCGTGTGATTGGTAGAATTCATATTGTTTATTATTTTTCTCGTAAAGCAGTAAAACTTTAACCCTTAATTATTTAGCTTCAACCAATCATAGCATAGGGATACATGTATCACTTGTATAAGATGATACAGGAGATCTCAATTGCTCTTCTGGGCCCAGTGTAGCAGAGCAACCTGTTATGCACTTCGTCTTCCTCGTACGTTGCCACCTCGAATGAACTAGTTACCGATCCAAAATTGATGACTCCACCTTGATGATAAGACCTTATTAGTGAACAATAAGGCCTTACTAGTTGATGAAAGCCAAAACCATGGTTTCCAGGTTTTGGTAAGGCCTTACCAACACTGGCTCAAGTTTTTACACGAGCTCAGTTCTAATGGGCTTATAGGTCTGACCCTTTTAGTCCAATATTTTATTGGGCTAAATATTTCAAGACGTCCAGATTTATATAGAGTTAAATTTTTTGGAGTTTGTTGAGATTTTCAAGGGATTTGGTTTGAACAAATCTTTGATTTGGTTTGAACAAATCTTCAGCCTCTGGAAAACCAAAATGCAACGGCTCTCAATTTCAAGACGTCCAGATTTATTGCAACGTTTCTCAACAACTCAAGATGCCCAAGTTCAATTCAAACGTTCGAATTTTTTGAAGATGTTGGGATCGTCTATTTAAGGAGACAAGAAGGATGACAAAAAAGAGGACTTGACCTCCAGCATACACAAGAACTTTCTGAATTCATAAGTCTCCCAAAGCATCGATCTCACTTTCAGGCTTGAACGTGTTATTACTTTGAGTGTGTGAGATTTTCTTTGAGCGTTATCGTACAATTCATCTAGAATTATACTAAGGGTTATTTTCTACCCAAACGTATAAGATACTTCGGTATCGGTAGGACTTTGTTTTCTCTTGAGTGTTTGGATTGCTAGATAGGAAGTGTGAGGCTTCTGAGTTTAGAAGAGGGAAGTTCTTCTGAAGGTTGTATCTAGAGCTCGTTGGAAGAAGAAGAGAAATAAAGCTGCTTGAATCCTAGGGTTGGATAATCCTAGGCGGGGACTAGGCCAAGTTCGGGCTGAACCTCGTTAACATATCACGTGTTCCTTTTATTTTTGTTCTTTTCTCTTACTTGTTATCTCTTTGTTTGTTTTATTTACTGTTTTATTCATATCCTGTCTCTGAGCATTGGATAAGGTCTTATCTCTGATTGATAAGGTCTTACCATTCCTGAGATTGCGAAAAGTTTCCATACTCTATTCATCCCCCCCCCCTTCTAAAGTATTTGTTAACTGTTTATCTGCCTATTCATGCACTGGAAATCTTTGATGCAAATGTTTATCATTGATCAAGAGTTGGAGCTTTGGCATATTATTACGCATGGACCTAATACACCCACGAAGGATGGTCCCAACAGTACAAGAGTGAACAAGCCAGAAGCAGAATTCACTCAGACTGATCTCGAAAGCGTGGCTAAAAATTACAAAGCCATTAATTTATTGTATTGTGGATTAAGTACTAACGAGTTCAATCGTATATCATCGTGCAGATCCGCCAAGGAAATTTGGGATAAACTAGTAGTCACCTATGAAGGAACCAGCCAGGTCAAAGAGACTAAAATCAGTATCTTTCTTAGGCAATATGAATTGTTTAAGATGAACCCAGATGAATCAGTTAAGGTAATGTTCACCCGTTTTACGGAGATCATTAACAACCTTGACTCATTGGGAAAAACTTTCGAAAATGAAGAGAAAGTTAGAAAGATACTAAGATGCTTGCCCAAAGTAAAGTGGGGTCCCAAGGTAACCGCTATAGAAGAAGCACAAGACCTTAACACGCTAGCTCTTGATGATTTGTTGGGAAAATTAATTACCCATGAAATGATCCTCAATGAGGACGATGGGGAACTACCCACAAACATAAAAAATTTGGCACTCAAGGCTAAGAAAGAGGAACTACTAGAAGATTCTGACAGTGATGATGACGAAGATCCTTTTGCACTTATTACACGAGGGCTGGCTCGCATATTGAAGATGAAAAAACAATTCTCTAACAAAGAATTTGCGGGATCATCTAAATATAAAGGTAAGTCTTCTAACCCTTTAAAGAAGAATCGAGTTCTAAATTGTTATGAATGTGGTGAAACAAACCATCTTGTCAAAGAGTGTCCTCAAAAGAAGAGAAACAAAGCCAAGAAAAAGGAATTCAATAAGAAAGCTATGATAGCAGCATGGAGCGACTCGGACTCCTCAAGCGATTCAGATTCTGAAGATTATCATGCAAACTTATGTCTTATGGAAAAAACCGATGAGAACCAAGATCAACATTTAGATGGAATGGTAAGAAGTCTTATATCTAGTCCTACTGCTGTTCTATCAGAATTGCTGAAAAATATGATTTCTAATGAAGAAATTTGCAGCAAGAAAATCAGCATCTTGAAAGAAAAGATAAAGGATCAGGAAACTTGCATAAGAATGCTATCGCTGAAAATTCAAGATCTTGACAGCATACAATCAGATCTTGACACTGAGGTCAAGGCCTTACGATTGGAAAACTCCGAACTAAAGGCAAACATCTCATCTCTTAAGGCATGTAACACTGACTTAGAGATTGAAAAAGGGAAATTATCTGAAAAATATCAAGAACAGCAAATAGCTCTTGTGCAATTTACTAGATCCAAAGCCACTCTTGACAAGATGCTCGGAGAACAACAATTCTCCTTGAACCGAAGTGGCATAGGATACAACAGGAATTTTCCTACAAAACCTATTACTACTTTCGTTAAGGCTAAAGGAAGTTGGCGATCTCCTACTTGTTTCTTTTGCTGTAAAAAGGGACATGTAAAGGAAACTTGTCCTTATAGGAGAACGGATCCTTACATCATTAGAAATACCTTTCCTGTTTGTTTAAATGAACAGATAAAACGGATATGGGTTCCTAATGGGACAAGGCTACCTAACATGGTCTTCCCTCATAATGAATCCAAATCTGTTTATTGGTCTAGCTGGAAAGGTTAATTTTCTGTTTTGCAGGATATCACCAAGACAAAGGATCAAAAGTGGATAATGGATAGTGGTTGCTCAAGACATATGAGTGGAAAAGAATCTCTTTTCAAAAATCTAAAGAAGCAATCCACTGGCACTATAACTCTTGGTGATAAAGGAAGATGCAACATCCTTGGTATTGGTAACATTGGTTCTGATCCAAATAATCATATTAAAGATGTTTATCTTGTGGATGGCTTGAAGTATAACCTTCTCAGTGTTTCTCAGCTTTGTGATAAAGGCAACTTTGTTAGCTTTAACAAGAAAAAGTGTGAAGTTCGAGATGAAATGACAGGAGACCTGGTGCTAAAATCTTATAGAGATCATAATATTTATGCGGTAAATGCTGACCAAATTGCAGGTACAAATCTGAAATGCCTCAAGGTCTTATCAGACGATTCAAGACTATGGCACAGACGACTCGGTCATATCAGCATGCATACCCTCGAAAAAACTCAAATCAAAGGATCTTGTGCGAGGTCTTCCTGATCTAAAATTCAAGGTAGATGATCTATGCAATGCTTGCTCTAGAGGTAAACATACTCGTAGCTCTTTCAAAAAGAAGCAAGTCGTAAGTACTACTAGACCTCTCGAGCTTCTACACATGGATCTCTGTGGACCTATGCGCGTCAAATCTCCTAAAGGCAAGCAATACATCCTTGTTATTGTTGATGATTATTCTCGGTTTACTTGGGTTTTCTTTCTAAAAGATAAATCAGAAGCCCTTTTGTACTTCTCAAAACTTTGTAAGGAGTTACAAACTTTGAAAAACCTACCAATCGTTTCTATTAGAAGTGATCATGGTAGAGAATTTGATTAATCAAACTTTGATTTATTTTGTGCGAAATATGGGATTTCTCACAACTTTTCAGCTCCTAGAACACCTCAACAAAACGGGGTTGTGGAACGCAAGAATCGCACCCTAAAGGAAATGTCCAGGACTATGCTATTAGAGAATAATTTGCCTAAGTCATACTGGGCTGAAGCTGTCAACACAACAAACTATATTCTCAATAGATGTTTAATTCGATCAATGTTGAAGAAAACTCCTTACGAGCTTTTCAAAGGAAGAAAACCGAGCATATCATATTTTAAACCATTTGGATGTACGTGTTACGTACATAATAATGGAAAGGATAATCTTGGAAAATTTGATGCACGTAGCGACGAAGGTATATTTCTTGGATACTCGACTCAAAGCAAGGCTTATCGAGTATACAATAAACGTACTAAAGTAGTCGAAGAAAGTATCCATGTTTTGTTTGACGAAAATGATAATGGTACCTTGAGTGAGAGCTTTGCAGATCTCGACCTAAATAAACATGAGGAAGACGAGTTAGAAGGAGAAGACAATAATCAAAAGAAGAGCAAATCCAGAAACATGCAAGAGCCATTTCAAGACTTTACTGAACTATCTCAAGGCATTGAAACAAAGACTCAAGGCCTTACCAATGAAGCCAGTCTTGAAGATGGACCGCCTCCTGAACCACAAGAGCCATATCCTCCACTCCCTACTGATCTCCCACCTGATGATCCTAACCAGGGAACTATCCAGAGAAAATTCAAACATGCATCATCCCATTCAACTCAGGATATCATTTTTGATCCCTCTTCTGGAATTCAAACTCGTTCGAAATTAAGAAACTTATGTTCTTTTCATGCATTTGTATCTCTTGTAGAACCTAAGAAGTACACCGAAGCTCTTCAAGAACCCGACTGGATTATAGCTATGCAAGATGAGCTAAACGAGTTCGAGCGCAATAAAGTATGGACCCTTTCGGCTAGGCCCAAGGGAAAATCAATTATTGGAACTAGATGGGTTTTTCGAAACAAGTTGGATGAAAGTGGAAATGTCATCCGAAACAAGGCTCGCCTTGTAGCTCAAGGCTACAATCAGGAGGAAGGTATTGACTACGAGGAGACTTTTGCTCCTGTAGCCAGGCTTGAAGCCATTCGTATACTTCTTGCATTTGCATCCTACATGGGTATAAAACTTTTTCAAATGGACGTAAAGTGCGCCTTCTTGAATGGTATTCTAGATGAAGAAGTTTATGTCGCTCAACCTCCCGGTTTTGAAAATGATGAATTTCCCGATCATGTTTACAAGCTTGACAAAGCTCTTTACGGCTTAAAGCAAGCCCCAAGAGCTTGGTACGAGCGTCATTCAAAATATCTTTTAGAAAACAACTTCAAGAGAGGGTTGATTGACAAAACTTTATTCATCAAAACTCATGGAAATGATATCCTTGTTGTTCAAATTTATGTGGATGATATTCCTGTTTGGAGCTACTAATGAATCCCTTTGCAAGGAATTCTCTAATATAATGTGCAAGGAATTCGAGATGAGCATGATGGGAGAATTAAACTTCTTTCTTGGACTCCAAGTACATCAAAGTACTAAGGGTATCTTCCTTAATCAAGGAAAGTATACGAGAGATCTTCTCAAGAAGTATAAGATGAGTGAATCCAAGATAGCCAAAACTCCAATGAGCTCCACTCTTTCTCTAGATCAAGACCTTACCGGAAAACAAGTAAACCAAAAGGAGTATCGAGGTATGATCGGATCTCTACTTTATCTCACTGCTAGCCGACCTGACATTATGTTTAGTGTCTGTATGTGTGCTAGATTCCAAGCTAACCCGAAGGAATCACATCTCATTGCGGTAAAAAGGGTTTTAAGATACCTAAATGGTATCAAAGATATAGGGCTATGGTATCCCACACAAAATAGTTTCAGTCTTATTGGATATTCCGATGCTGACTTTGCAGGATATAAAGTTGATAGAAAAAGTACTTCAGGGTGTTGTCAATTTCTTGGTACATCCCTAATAAGTTGGCATTCCAAGAAGCAAAATTCAGTGGCTCTCTCAACGGCCGAAGCTGAATATATTGCTGTTGGAGCTTGTTGTTCGCAAGTCCTATGGATTACGCAACAACTCCAAGACCTTGGATTCAACTTTAAGGGTATACCTATAAAATGTGACAATACTAGTGCTATATCTATCTCCAAAAATCCTGTGCAGCATTCAAGAACGAAGCATATAGATGTGAGACACCATTTTATACCAGATCATGTAGAAAAAGGTGATGTGTCATTGACATTCATCTCTACTGAACTACAACTCGCGGATATCTTCACAAAACCCTTACCCGAAGAAAGATTCAACTTCATAAGGTTAGAACTTGGTATGCTTAACAGGGAAGCATCAATGTAGGGGAGCAATCATTGTTATACAATATTGATCATATTCCCTACATTAAGACATTGAAATATATTTCAAGGCCTTACTGATTCATAGTATGATCTTGATTTTATTTGTTTTAATTTTATACATTAAAAATGGATCAGATCTTTTAGTTATTATCTCTTTAGATAACTAACTAATAGTATTTTTTTTTGGGACAAGTCTTTTTATTTTACATGTTGTTTTTCAAAATTTTTTAAAAAAATTCTTGTTTGTGTTTGTTCCGTTTTTCAAGGGGATATCAAACATCTCGAGATCTTCTCTCTCTGTATTATATCAACTCTTCGTTGATATCAAATCTATCTACCCTCTGCTTTTCAAACGCTCTAATTCTTTCCCCTTTCAAAGCCTTCAAACCCTAAATCACCATGGCTCCAAAACGCTCCTCCACTTCCTCTACTGGTTCTGCACTGAAGAAGCAACGATCGTCTGATCAGAAAGGAAAGGCCATCCAGGAGCCTCTGACGTCCGACTCTGACAACTCTAGGTCCCCCTCTCCTACTCCTCCTCGACGGTCCTCCAAACCGGTGTATCCTCCGGCTCCAAAAAGAACAAGACCTCAGCACAGTCTTAGGTCTCCTCCATCTGGGTTTGAGGTAACATCTGAAGCTCCAATCTCATGGTTTCAGAATTATACCAAAGCTGGAATGTGGAAAGACGGTTTTGCAAACCGGGCTATTAGTTTTTGTGAGACAGTGGATCTAGAATTTCTGGAATCCATGGCTCTCCCGTGTGTTACTCTTATGAAGAATTCAAATATCTGGAACCTTTTTAACCCTAGAACTGTTGCATATCCTCGTCTTACCCGCTTATTTTTTGTCAATCTTTCTGCTCACCGTGAGAAAGGGGTTCTTACCCTACATTCTCAAGTCAAAGGCAAAAAGATTACCCTCTCTGCTTCCTCTCTAGCCCTTATTCTTGGTTTGCTTGAAGAGGTGAACACAAAATCCCATCCTCCTAAGGGTATCTGTATTGCCCAAGCTCAAAAAGAGTTTTTTGTGAAAACGGCTCCTTCGGTAGCCTCATCATCTAGGCCTAAACCTAAGCAGACTCACAATGTCCTCACCCTAGAGGCCAAACTTGTGTTTACTCTTCTCGCCCGATGCATCATGCCTAGGAAACACTCTAGGGAACTTGTCACTGACAATTTACTAGAGATTCTTTACCTTATCTAGACTGGACATGTCATAGATGTCCCTAATCTTATTCTCTCCTTCATGTTGCACGCTGTCAACACTCCCATGACTGCCCCTTTACCCTATGACAACCTTTTCCCAAAGATTTTTGAATTCTTTGAAATTGACACAACGGGTGAAGAGCAATTGACTCACAAAGGGTCTATTGATGAAGAATGTTGGGGACGACTTGGTATTGAAAAGACGGGGAATGAATTTTGAGGAGATCCCTGCAAGATGAAAAGATCACCT
The DNA here is from genome assembly GCA_002319775.1 of Fagopyrum tataricum. Lineage (NCBI taxonomy): Eukaryota > Viridiplantae > Streptophyta > Magnoliopsida > Caryophyllales > Polygonaceae > Fagopyrum > Fagopyrum tataricum. The sequence goes on along the minus strand of CM008281.1, from coordinate 53,525,492 downwards.
CAGAGCAAAGAATCCAGTACTTGGAGGTTGAGGTGGATGCTCTAAGGAAAAATCTTAATACTGCACGGGCTGATTTTGTTGATAGGTAGGATGATACTCATGAGAAATTGATGATGGTGAACGAAAAACTTAATCAGCTGTTGTTCCTCACCTCTTTGTCACACAGGGCAACAACCTCCATTATGCCGTTGGATGAGGATGTTGTTCAGCACATCCAGGAGGTGTGTCAGAATGTGGTTATTAACTGTGAGCGTAAGGTCTTGAAACGCTGCATTCTGCGTCCTGTTGTCCCTGAGCCATCTATACTGACAGTTGAGGAGTATGGTTTGGTTAAAAAATGGCGTGGAGAAGAGGAGAAGTTAAGGGCTCAGATGATGGCTAATCACACTGTGCTGAATGCCAAGAACAGGTGGAGACAAAAGGTCAACAACAAGTTTCGAAAACCAGAAGATGTTGTCCCTCCTTATGGACAGTGGTTTGATGAGGTGGTGGAGATCTCGGATGATGAGTGATTTCGCTTCTTTCCCTCACAACTTTATTATGTTTTGAACACTTTTTCTTCCCTTCTTGTTGAAAGACAAAAAGGGGGAGAATTTTTGGTTTTTCGTGGTTCTGTTGGTTTGTTAAAAACTTGATTTAACTTGATTCGAACTTGATCCAATATTTATGCTATTATTATGTTTGGATATCTGATCCAATATTTATGCTATTATTATGTTTGGATATCTTGGTATTGTATTTTAAACAGGTGCACAGGTTTTGTCTTTCATCAAGGGGGAGATTGATGACTCCACCTTGATGATAAGACCTTATTAGTGAACAATAAGGCCTTACTAGTTGATGAAAGTCAAAACCATGGTTTCCAGGTTTTGGTAAGGCCTTACCAACACTGGCTCAAGTTTTTACACGAGCTCAGTTCTAATGGGCTTATAGGTACGACCCTTTTAGTCCAATATTTTATTGGGCTAAATATTTCTTATGGGCCAGCTTTTATATATTTGGTCTGATTTTCTAACCAAATATATAGAGTTAAATTTGTTGGAGTTTGTTGAGAACTTGAGTTTGTTGAGATCTTCAAGGGATTTGGTTTGAACAAATCTTTGATTTGGTTTGAACAAATCTTCAGCCTCTGAAAAGCCAAAATGCAACAGCTCTAGACGTCCAGATTTATTGCAACGTCTCCCCAGATTTCTTGCAACGTCTCTCAACAACTCAAGATGCCCAAGTTCAAAGTTCAAAGTTCAAACGTTCGACTTATTTGAAGATGTTGGGCTCGTCTATTTAAGGAGACAAGAAGGATGACAGAAAATACGACTTGACCTCCAGCGTACACAAGAACTTTCTGAATCCATAAGTCTCCCAAAGCATCGATCTCACTTTTAGGCTTGAACGTGTTATTACTTTGAGTGTGTGAGATTTTCTTTGAGCGTTATCGTACAATTCATCTAGAATTATACTAAGGGTTATTTTCTACCCAAACGTATAAGATACTTCGGTATCGGTAGGACTTTGTTTTCTCTTGAGTGTTTGGGTTGCTAGATAGGAAGTGTGAGGCTTCTGAGTTTAGAAGAGGGAAGTTCTTCTGAAGGTTGTATCTAGAGCTCGTTGGAAGAAGAAGAGAAATAAAGCTGCTTGAATCCTAGGGTTGGATAACCCTAGGCGGGGACTAGGCCAAGTTCAGGCTGAGCCTCGTTAACATATCGCGTGTTCGTTTTATTTACTGTTTTTCTTTATATCCTGTCTCTGAGCATTGGATAAGGTCTTATCTCTGATTGATAAGGTCTTACCATTCCTGAGATTGCGAAAAGTTTCCATACTCTATTCATCCCCCATTCTAGAGTATTTGTTAACTGTTTATCTGCCTATTCCGCACTTTAAACTATAATAGCTTATATAAATACATTTAGCCTCTAGACGAAAAGGAGAAGAATGAAGAGTACGAGCTTCTCGCAACTAGCCTTCTTTGGATTCACTCCAGACGAAGAAGAGAAGAATGAAGAATTAAAGATCAGCAAGACGATAGTGCACCTAGGGCAGTATTGTTGTTTCAAATTGTGAAAGATTGGGTTTTGTTTGGTTCAATTATATACCAAGGTAAAAGTATAAGTGTAAATTCTTTTTATTAAAATATATTTTAAACGGGTGGGTGAGTGATGATAGATTGAGTGATGGGTAGATGAAACGGCCACCAGAATCTTACGTGGTCTACCGTCCGCTTCACCTGTTGCCCATTTTCACCATCTTTATATCAAGATTTTTCTCCCTTTTACACGGATTTGATGATTGGGCATTTGTTTGGTTCGGATGAAATTGTTATCCCTACACTCTATCATCAATTGGACAAATAAAATCTCATAACTTTTTATTCTTGTAAAAAATGTTATAATTATATCTTGTACCCAAATTTTATATCTGAATTTAGATTTGTGAATTCTATTAACCGATGTGGATTTCCTTAATTATCTTACGTGAAATTCAATAATCAAACACATACATCCAAAATCTAATTCCCAACTTCAAGCTAGTTTTAATACCCAAAATATAGGGACTTACGTTTTCATTTTCATCTGTTTTGGCATGAAAATTTTAAAATCTCAAACATATTTTCATATTTAATCAACAAATATAAAATTATAATAATGAATTACACTAGCTTGAGCAGTGATCCCAAAAGCGAAAGATAGCTGCTGCAACTATGAATAATAACCATAAAAGAATCCATCTTTATATATCTAACAAGTAAATCTAAGTACAAACACCTAACACTCTTCTCCTAATCCATTGTTGGTGTTGCCAAACCCAGCACACGTGCTACCAGTCCATAATCACGTGCCTAAATCTTCCACAGCCACAACCCCGTAACGTTATTGATTGTGGTTAGATGGTCCAACCACACCAAATGGACTACTAGGTAGACCGTATCTACAACAACAACGTGTATATATTAATTCTACCGTCCACACCAAACTCAACAATATCACAAATCACTCTTTCTCATTTCTTCCCCGGCCTTTTCTCACCAAAACGACGTCGCACCATGGTTGCTGAGGGAGAGATCGTCTGTGTCACCGGCGCTTCCGGCTTCGTCGGCTCATGGCTCGTCATGAGGCTCCTCGAACATGGCTACGTTGTCCGTGCCACCGTCAGGGATCCAAGTAAGATCGATCGATCAACTCAAAATATATATATATTTGTTTTGTTTTTTTTTCTGATTAATCTGGTGTGATTAATCAGGCAACATGAAGAAAGTGAAGCACTTGTTGGATTTGCCCAAATCGAAGACGAATTTGAGCCTCTGGAAAGCCGATCTCAGTGAAGAAGGAAGCTTTGACGAAGCAATTCAAGGCTGTGCTGGTGTTTTCCATGTTGCGACTCCCATGGATTTCGAGTCCAAGGATCCTGAGGTGATTAAAAATATTCCAATTTAAAAAGATTTTTAGCCTTTGCCGACGATTTGCTTTTCTAGATAAGAAATAAATCAATAATCATTAAAGAAGTAATCTTTTTAACAGAATGAGGTGATTAAGCCAACCATCAATGGTATGCTGGACATCATGAAAGCATGCCTGAAGGCGAATGTGCGGAAATTGGTGTTCACATCTTCAGCCGGAACGGTCAACGTTGAAGAGAAACAAAAGCCTGTGTACGATGAGACTTGCTGGAGTGACGTTGACTTCTGCCGAAGAGTTAAGATGACTGGCTGGGTAATTCACTTCTCTTTCTTTTCATTGTTTTGGGTTCATTTTTGTGTTTGGTACATAAGACGACTACAAACGAGGAAGCTTTTGGCTCACACTATTCCCACTTTGTCCAAATATTGTTAAAATCATAAATGAGTAGCATGGGGGAAGCATGCTTATCCATAACTCACTATAAAAATATTTTATTTATCATGAAATAATGTTTTTGCTTAGTTTATCTATAATTTAAAGATACTATTTTCTAAAGATAATCATAAATTACATTTTTATTATTATATTTTTTGGATTAAAAAAACTTATTTTAATATATCATTGAATTTTTTAACAAAAACTAGACGCTATTTTAAAATTAAAATAAAGTGAGTAACTTTATAAAGTTGGTTCAAAAAAAAAAAAGGAAAATTTACAAAACTTTTAAACATGAAAGTATAATTATATAGAAACTTATAATAAATACTCATCAATGATTTAAAATTATATCATCACAATGATATTTTTAAAAAAATTAACAAAACTTTTCACTATAAATACTGAAAAACATACTACCCACGAAATAGGAAATATGAATTTTAAAATAGGGTGTTATATCATATAAAAGCTATTTTGAAAGAAAAAAAATAACTAAACGACGATTAACTTTAATAATTTAGTAATTGCTGATTCAATTTCACAATTTAGATCATGCAGGATGGTTTATAAATACTTATTTAAAAAAAAAAAAACTTTGAATCTAATTTATAAATAGGTTAGGTGGAACGTTCTTGTCGACATGTATATCTATGTGTATAGTTTATAAATTTATGTATAATTGCAGATGTACTTCGTATCCAAGACATTGGCAGAACAAGCAGCTTGGAAATTTGCTGAGGAAAACAACATGGATTTCATTAGCATTATCCCAACTCTCGTTGTCGGCCCTTTCATTATGCCAAGTTTCCCTCCAAGTCTCATCACAGCCCTCTCCCCAATCACAAGTAATTAACTTTTCACCTCACAGTTAAACTCTTGTGTAAAAAAGTAACTTATTTTAACTTGAGATATATGCAGGAACTGAGGGTCACTACACAATCATAAAACAATGTCAGTACGTACACTTGGACGATTTATGCATGTCTCACATTTACCTCTATGAGAAGGCTGGCTCGAAAGGACGTTACGTTTGTTCTTCCCACAATGCTACCATTTATGACCTCGGAAAAATGCTCCGAAACAAGTATCCCGAGTACAATGTCCCTACCAAGTAAGATAAATGCGGAAAAAACATTGATGTTTTTTTTTGTTTTCGAGAAGGAATCGAGTTGATAACACATTTTTTTGTTTGATTGAATAGGTTTAGGGATTTTGATGAGAACATGGAAGCGGTGTCGTTCTCATCGAAGAAGCTGACCGATGAAGGGTTCGAGTTCAAGTATAGCTTGGAGGACATGTTTGTTGGTGCTGTGGAGACTTGTAGGGAGAAGGGCTTGCTTCCCAAAACCTTTGAGGAGATTGAGAAGAACCATGTAAATGGTAATGGCCATTGATTAGTTTTACTTTTGTGAGAATGGAAGGTGTTTGGAGGGATGTATTTTTATGTCTTACTATTATTGTCTTTTGATCTCATATAAGCTTTTCATCAATAAGTAAGTTTGGTGCTTTTCGCTTCGTTAAGAAAAAGTTTATATGGTTTATGGTTTTTTCTTTAGAAATTCTTATTGACAACAAGAATATGTTGTGTTTTGCTAATACATAAATATTTGACATAAATAACTCCAAATAGTACTAAAGGGGAGGATCAAACATAAATTTTATAGAGTTGATTAGATTAGGGTCGGATATTATACATTTAGCGGGATCGGGACAAGCCTTTTCTATTTTTAGATGAATCCCGTCGTGCCCTATATCTGTTGGGACTAGGATTGACATTTCTCTAGTTTACTCTTTGTCGTTTGTGCATGAAAATATTCGTGTAAATCATACTTAATAACAACAATCTAAGTTTTCAATCATCCATTATAATACGTTACTGAACTCCTAAACATATAATTAAACTTTTGTGCAAACTTCTATTTCCAATCAACTAGAGAGAAAAAAAATTCAAAACATAACTAGACATTATCACGTCAATCACTCTGTTAGTAGTAGAATTCACTTTTGCTTTAGCTTTTTTAGTTGGAGATGAACATTTGGTTTATCCGGACTTGTATGATCAATAACATTGGAATCACCAGACTTGCAATTCTATTGTATAGAATAGAATAGAATAGAATAAGCAAGATTTTCACAGTGAAAACTCATTAAGTTGTCTTATTTAATTATTTTAAAATATTAAACATATTTGACAATACACCAAACAGAGTTTGAAGAAATAATTTCGGACCTTACTCTTTGGCCATAATAAGATAAAGGAGATTTAACTAAATCGTTAATTATAATTATTTTGAATTTAAAAATTTAAAATTTTGGTATATATGTGACAGGATGGACCTAGCGGAACAAAAAAAGGTTTGTATCCCGTCCTAATAATTTTTTGTCGGCACGAGACCGGACATAACTACTTTTTGTTTGAATGAAATTTCGTCTAAATTGGGATGGGACTTAGATGGGATCAGGATTTGCGGAGATCATTATTGAGTCTAATATGTCCCACTTTGTCAAATAAAGGATATACATAGAACAATATGCAGTGTAATCAATAAACTAACTCGTATAAATATGAGACATATTCGACCCCATCAATAAATTGGCATTAATTGAAAGAACGATAAGTCAATATCGAGGAAATCAGAACAAGTAAAAATTGTGAATGATTAAAGTAAAATACTAGGAAGCTCGATTTACATGTTGGTCAATATGCATCAACCCATTTGTAAAAGAGATAGAATCCATATGTTTTCGCTTGCAAAGGTATGCTGCTAAGATCCTCAGACAATTTTTTTTTTGGTTAGAAAATCCGGACAATTGGATATGTCATACAACTCAAAAGAGGATTAAATGTCAAATTTGGTAAGAAAATAAAGATCATGAGTGAAGAGAAATTTTTTATATAAAAAAAGAAAAAAAAATTCGCCAGTTTCTTATCTACTACACACAAATCAAGGAAAGTTTAGATTAATTTTTATTTTAGTTGCATATATATATGGAGAGATTTGAGTAGTAGTTGACTAAAATTACACAGTAAAAAGTAATTAAAGAAACTTTTCATAATTATGGGAAGGAGAAAGGGTTCTTTAATTAATTTTGTGAAATTTTTAACAAAAAAAAATAATAATAATAATTTTGTGGAAAAAAAGAAGAAAAAAAACTCATTTTGAAGTTATAGGATGAAGATGCTCTGAGTTGCCGAGAAGTAAGAGCAAATCGAGATTTATTGTCGGGTGTGATTCATAAAGTTGTTAGACCAAGAGAGAGGACGGTAGGCCTAGAGTGGTGGTTGGTAAGTGCAAAGCAATTCAAGGGAGATGCTATAAATTATGAACATTGTTTGTTGATAATTTATTTTAAAAATACTCTCCCACATACTTATAGTCTATACGCAATTTTTAAATTTTGAAACATATAATATCAGTAAAAATTATTTATATATAACTCGTTATTATAATATAAACAATAATAAAAGTTTATTATTCTATGATTTAAGACTAAATATACGAAATTTTAGATATTTCGGATGTATTAAGTCGGATGATGTCTCCTAACCTCATACACTTGATATTTTTTTTATTTTCACTCACTTCTTTGGATCGGGTGATTTGGGTAATCATAAGATACAAGAGAAATTGACATCTATATCCGATATCCTCGGTGTTTCTAACAATGGATCGGGTGATGGGTGATTGTATCACTTCCATTACCCGATCCATACTAAGAAAAAATTTACCTGAACCATCACTCGTCCAAGGATCTCTTCACTCTAAACCATGACAATGAGTGAGCGAGTGAGTGGTTTTTATTCGTAATCACCTTAAAATTAAGCGAATTTCAAAACAAACAACCATATATAACATAATATGATAATTCTATTACACGATTAATCAAGTAGCATACTGAAAATTCAAATTTACATCTCTCCTTAAAACCCAAACAACATTGTCATGAAACTAAGTTTGTAAATCAGAAATCGAATTGTTTTATATAGATCTTCAACTTGATTGACATTTGGCTTCTATCAATTCCTTGGACTTGGAAAAATGCTCAAGCTTGTGATCTTTAGAAAGTGAAGGAATATTTCGATTGAAAGTAAAGAAATATTTCGGTTTAAGAATTTAGGGTTTAACTTAGAAGAAGAGAGTAATTTAAGGTGTCGGGTGAACGTCGGTCGGTGGGTGGGTCGGGTGACGATTTGTAATACCTTAACTCGAAACCGCAATCGGAACATCAACCGATCAACCATCCCCCGGATTCCAACCTCATTTAATCGGGTTTTCTAATTGTTCATATGGTTTAATTTATCGAATAACCAACAATTGCGGTTGAGTTGTAATCCCTACTTTTAATGTGGTTTATTAATAACGAAAGAAGGAATAAGTAATAATCACCTACACATAATTTAAACTTCACGATGCAAAAAAGTCAAAGCTCCCTAGTTAATCCAATGCTATAACAAAAAATTAAATTAGCCAAGGATTTGCTAAGTCATCTTCTTCTAAGAACACGTGACGAAACTAAATAGTTCAACCTTTTTATGAACTCTTTGGCACTATAGTATCAAGGTCATAAATGGATGCCACCACGATATATACATGTTTACTTACGAGTGTCACCACCCGTTGATAATATATTTTCATAATAATCTTTATGTATCCACGCCCTCAAGGCTCAAGCTATTTGGAGTTCAAGTAGTGTTTCTTAAAAGCTCAGTCTAGGGGACAATGTACACACTAAGGTTTTCCACGAAACCCTACCATCACTCTCCCACATCATTCATTATCACTTTAGTAGCATGCCCGTGTCCGTGCACCGCTCCATCCGAGTTTATTTTCATGAACTCTAGGTTTCCATCAGACCTTCTTAAATCATTGCGTCATACGCTCCTTTAGTATACTCCATAGTCTGCCCCTCAACAAATACTCTCTTATTTCCTCTATACTCTACGTTTCGAAACACCTGGAAATTGCACCATTTTCCGGTCCACGATAAAACACCTATAAATATGTGACTCCATACGTAACTCCGCTATGATCTCTATTGTATGTGTCGTTGCTTATATTGTAACTATAATGATTGACGAGGACATTGATTAGATGGTTGTTGTTTCCGTCATTATTTGAATCACGAAGCATGTGACATTTATATTGCTACGGAGATAAGTAGAAGGGCCATAGCCCGCCACCATAAAATTCTCTATCTTTGTGGCTTCCATGGTCATAATTTTCGATCGTTTTGTGGTTGACAGAGTATTGTTGTATTGGTCACTACTCCAGTTAACAAATTACACTCTCATGTAAAAACTATCATTTCTCGAGTTATTATAAAATGATAATTTAATTATGATTTCATTTAGTTCTTAATTTTTAATAACTTTAAAACAGTCCCTAACTTCTTTTTTATCATGTTGGGTGGTCTTAAAAGTTGAAAATTTGGGGTGAATTTTGAAATGCACTAAATCTTATAAATAATTTTTGATGACTAAAATAAGACTGGGAATATTTTAATAAAAAGAACCCGGAGACCAGTTAATAAAATTTAAGCTTTTAAAAATAAAATAATAGTAATGTTAAATTTATTTTAAAACAACTTAAAAATTAGTGAATAAAATAAAACCATAGCAAAAACTTGGGTTCCAACGAACGACTCTCCTTGACTGAGAGCTTAATAAAATCAGATTTTTTTTTATAGTCAATTTGGTAGCTTTAACTTTTTATTTAGTTTTTTTTAGAGTTTAGATGTAATTATCATGCATGAAAATTTAATGAAAAATTAAAAAAGTGCCTGATAAAAGTGAATTTTAGGGTCGATTTTAAAATGATATGGTTAAAATTGAATAAAATAAAAACTGTAACAAAAACTTGGTTTTTAATGAATATCTCTTTTTGACTTAGGACTTATTTGGTAACACTAAATTTTTGGATAGTTTAAGGGTTTTTTGGTAGCTTTGAATTTTTAATTTTTATATGATAGAGTTTTGGACAGATTTTTAATGAAGGGTTAAACTTAGAATAATATTTCATTCTCATTTCAAATCCTCTAAATTTTTTTACTAAATAATTAATGGACCACCAATCAATCCATGCTATTTGTGCACTAATTAAATCGAATTTATGTTTGAAAGTGAAATATTCATCTTTAGTTGTTGGTCAGGCTTGCTTCAACCCGGCCATAGAAGCAAGAAAATGAAAGAGACTGAAACAAGAAAAGCATTCGAAACATGAAATCATATATCCGAACAATCATCTTGTACATTGATCTTCCATCAACTGATTCCTGCTATTGAAACAAAAAAATAAAGAAGAAGTTATCATTAACTTTACAATCTAATACATAAAACTTGTCCCAAAAAATTAAACCCCTCCACAATCTAATTTCTCATGAACATTAGCTTTGAAAATTTGACAATCTTCTAAAAACTAGCAAATAATTACTGAATATACTTGACCAGAAAAATCTAAACCCCCTGTAGTGTAGTCAAACTCTAAGACGACCGTCTCAAACTGTGTCCGTGATGGTCAACTCTACCATCTCCTTTGTTGTGCCTACTTAAGTGCATTTGTCCAAGCATACATAACTCACAAAAGGCCAATAGTATTTACAGTAAAACATGGTGATTTCTTACCATTGCTTCATTTCTTCAACTCTATTCCATAAAGATGCCTACTTTACTGCATTGGTGGTAGCCAATGAACAGTCCGCACTCGTTTCTCTTCAATTCCACCTCTATCTCAATCAATCAACAAATTCTTCATTTCTATAATTAATCGAAACGATAATTATGTGATAAAAAAAAAAACTTGCCCAAACACTCTCTACAGCTGATTTTCAACTCTCCAACTTCACAATCTTGAGCTGATTTTAACTGAAAATGGGTTCGAACTACGATAATGAAGCGGGAGGAGGAGATCTCAAGAAGCCGTTTCTGCACACAGGTAGTTGGTATCGGATGTCTGGACCGGGTTCGAGACAGTCCAGTATTATGAGCTCGGCGGCGATTATTCGAGAAAGTTCCATCTCCGTCGTTGCTTGCGTACTCATCGTCGCTCTTGGTCCTATCCAATTCGGTTTCACCGTAATCCTTTGTTTCTTTGTTTTCTATTCAGTTCAAGCTTGATTCAGCTAATTTGTTCTATCTGTTAAACTATTTTGATTTTTGAACTTGTAAATTCAGTGTGGCTATTCATCTCCAACACAATCTGCGATTACCAAAGATTTGGGCCTATCCGTTTCAGAGGTAAAATATGATTTTATTCATCTGGTTTCATTCTGCTTCTGTTCAATTAGTATCTGATTCCAATTTCGGGGCAGTTCTCTTTATTTGGGTCTCTATCTAACGTTGGGGCTATGGTTGGAGCAATTGCCAGTGGTCAGATTGCTGAGTATATTGGGCGTAAAGGGGTATGATTCTAAATAGTGAACCTTATTAACTGTAAGTTAGCTTGACAGTTTATTGATTTGTTATGGTTGAACTTGCATGCAGTCTTTGATGATTGCTTCTGTTCCTAACATAATTGGATGGCTTGCTATATCATTTGCCAAAGTGAGTATTCACAGATTACATCATTTGATTCAAATATAACATCTTTAGAGTCAACTGTGATGTCTTTTTTCATGCTCAGGATTCTTCCTTTCTGTACATGGGAAGACTTCTTGAAGGATTTGGCGTGGGAATAATATCTTACACGGTAACTGCATTGGTTTAAGTTTTCTTGCATATGTGGGTACACCTTGTACCGAGAAAATTGATGAGAAATTGTTTTGTTGTTTCTAGGTGCCTGTGTATATTGCTGAAATAGCTCCTCAGAACATGAGAGGAACATTGGGTTCTGTCAATCAGGTTGACTGTTTTTTCCATGGATGATTTTTTTTCTTTGAGAATTCTATCTTTACTAATAGTAGCAAGATATTTCTACATGTGTTGATGAGGAAATTTCCGCTTCTTGATTGCTAGCTTTCTGTAACTATTGGAATTATGCTGGCTTATTTACTGGGACTTTTTGTTGAATGGAGAATACTTGCAGTTCTAGGTAAGTCTCATTTGAGAATACTTGCCCATCCTTTCAGTTTCTCCAAGTTCTTTCTCGTGTTCGTCTGCTTTGAGCAACGTATGCTTGTTCCTCAATTTTGAAAAAAACTAAGATAGATTATAATCATTGAGAAATGCCAAATGGAGCTGATGAGTTATACCTACACTTGTACTGGTAGAGTAATTGTTCAGTTCAACTATCTCCTTTTGTGATGATCTATTCCATTGCTCAGCAAATGTGAATTTCCTTTCTCTACAGGAATATTACCATGCACTATACTGATACCTGGGTTGTTCTTCATCCCAGAATCTCCTCGATGGCTGGTAAGTTCTTATGATTCCTTGGTCCTATTTGATATGTTCACTTTAGATGTTATTGTTTTCTATCATAACAGTTCACTGTTCATTTATAGGCAAAAATGGGTATGACTGACGAGTTTGAGACTTCATTGCAAGTTCTCCGTGGCTTTGAGACTGATATATCTTCGGAAGTAAATGACATTAAGGTAATTATCCATCTAAGTGCAAGGACTGCATATTTGTAGAACTACTGATTATCTCATAAATTTGTGTTGGCTATGAAATGCATTGTGCAGAGGTCTGTTGCATCAGGAAACAGAAGAACTATCGCCATAAGATTTGCAGACCTCAAATCAAGAAGATATTGGCTCCCATTAATGGTCATTCCTTAAATTTTGAAATTTTTGTTTCCCCTAACAGTAATATTGTCTAATCCATAGTTTTGACTGTTTGTAGATAGGAATTGGATTACTGATGCTGCAACAGCTTAGTGGAATAAACGGCGTTTTGTTCTATTCCAGTTCCATTTTTCAAGAAGCTGGTAAGTGCAATCAAGTTTCATTTTGCTTCTTTTTCAGCATTTGGGTAGATTACAAGTCAATAAAGTATTTCAATTTTATTAGGTGTTGAATCAAGTAATGCCGCAACATTTGGAGTTGGTGCAACTCAGGTACAAGAGTAAATCTCTGTTAAAACTTATCTGCTTCGCTAAGACATTTGACAATGTGGCTTGTTTACTGAATATTTATCTTCGTATCATTAAGGTTGTGGCAACAATTGTTACTACATGGTTGGTGGACAGAGCTGGCCGCAGGCTTCTCCTTATTGTGAGTTTTCGTAGACATACTACACAAAGTTATATACTAAAATTGAAAAAAAAAAAAAAAACTAAACTAATTTCGTTTCTGTTCGTGTCATAGATATCATCTGCCGGCATGACATTTTGTCTTCTAGTGGTTGCCGTCTCCTTCTTTGTCAAGGTTAGCCACCAAGAGCCTGTGTAGACCTTAAGTTAACATAAATACGTAATTGTTCTTGAAATTGCATGGTTTGTGTAGATATTTGTGAACTGAAAACTTGTTTATTTCATTAATCAAGTATTGTTCGTATAGACAAATATAAGTGCAAAAAATGGTAAATTAACAAATATTGCATAAGCCCAATATACATCTCAATATGCTTTAAAGTTTGATGGTTAACAATACTTTGGATCTCAGGACACTTTGTCCGATGGATCTACTGCTTATAATGCATGCTGCATTCTCTCCGTTGCTGGTGTGGTGGTAAGTCATGCCCAATGGCCATTACATTTTTTGTCTGAATCTTGTTGTAACATAGTTTCTTGAAATTGCATGGATTGCTGATTAACTGTCAAAATTCTCTCTTTCAGGGAATGGTAGTTGCTTTCTCATTAGGAATGGGAGCTATCCCATGGATTATTATGTCCGAGGTAGCTATATCCTTTCTATTATTCCGGATATTCTCTAGCATTTCATCTGCATGAAGCACGAAGTGAAAACATGCTCTAAATTGTTCAAAGTCGTTTACTTTGTAGATTCTTCCTATCAATATAAAGGGGCTTGCAGGAAGCATTGCTACACTAATGAATTGGTTCCTTGCTTGGGTGGTCACAATGACAGCAAACTTGCTTTTGACCTGGAGTGCTGGAGGTAATTCGCATCCTCCTTTCGTACTATCGGCCCGTTTGGCAAGCACATTATATATTTGTATGGGGTTATATAGACCTAGATTATTTTGGGATTATTTGAACAAAATTTTTAATCCAGTTGCACTTGAATTATGGATTATTTAAAGGGATTATTGGGAAAATAATCCAAAAATAATGTGTTTTGTGCCAAACAAGCCCTATGTGCTAAATTTGTCACATTTTTTTTGAGCTCTTTCTGGTATGGGTAAATCACAGAAATCCACCCTTGATTTAGTTTACTATTCTTGAATCACCTTTTGTAATTGGCAACAGGTACATTTACCATCTACATGTTGGTGTGTGCTTTGGCTGTGGGATTCGTGTGCATTTGGGTTCCGGAGACAAAAGGGAGAGCGTTAGAGGAGATTCAGACATCCTTCAGATGATAACATCTTCAATGGCTGTGTATAGTTATACTATTTCAGGGTTTTCAAGAGTTCACTTGTATAAGTTGGTTGAAACTTGAACGGACTGAATTGTATTTTAGTTAGGACAGTATTGTCTCTTAACTTTTCAATTGCTGGTGAAAAATAAGTTTCTCGCCAATGCAGTTTTTTTAAGGAAAAACTAGAGTTTTAGGAGAGAGTGGAGCGGTACGATCGTTCTCTACTTCGATTTCTCTACGTGATATTGCAAACTTAGCAATTCCAATTTTAATTGGAAAGAAGTGATGGGTGTTTCTACGTGTGAAATGTCAAGACTTTTTTTTTAATAAAATATAATATTACGTAGGAATATGATCACGGAGAACATCTTTTACGGAAATAAGACGCATTCTATACTTGCTTGTGTGGTTTTTAGGTACACGATCGTCGTGGCATTTCGGTATTTTCGGAATGAGAAGAGGGGAAGTGGTCATTTGAGTTTTTTTTTAGGAGATTACGAATTCGAGAAAGACGAAAGGAGAGTTGAGAAAAATGAGACGTAAAAGGTGTGAAATTTGGAGGAAGAGGGATTGATATTTATAGGAAATTAGGAACGGGGAATGGATAATTGAATAGTGGTAGAATTTATTTTTTTTAAAAAAAAAAACACTTTCAACAGCCTAATAACCGTTGGAGTGGGGCCTACCATGGCATTATAGTCGTTGGCGGGCTCAACGCAACAATCTGATGATTGTTGCGCTCAGCGCCTAAACCGGCGGTTTAAAACCGCCGGTTTAAGCCTTTTCTTAAAAAAAAGGTGCCAAAACTGGAGGTTTGGGCGGTTCAAACCGCCAGTTTAGATTTTTTATTTTTGTCAAACCTAAACCGTAATCTCTTGAAACGTAAACCGGCGGTTTGGGCCGGTTTGAAAACCGCCGGTTCGCCGGTTTGGTTCAAACCGAGCCCATCTCTAACCATGACAAAAATACAAGGTGCACGATCGTGTACCATGATAGAAATACAAGATGCACAATCCTTATACAAGTGCACCCCTATATAAAAACAAAAGTGCCCGATCGTGCTCTTAAAATCCACATGCAAGACATATGGCAAAATCAAGAGTTTTGATTTATTTAATTCGAACGTCTCTAGGATGTTTTCAAATCTTGTCGTAAGGGAGGTTTGCACCTAATCTTGACTCATTCTTATGTACGTGTAAAAAAATATTTTAGAGCACTAAATGATCTAAACCATCAATGTTTATAAATAATAAAATTATCTATAAAAATTTTTTATTAATCAACAATAATGTTTCAAACCTTGTAATGTAATGGTTGTATTGAATATCTAACCCCTTGCAAAAATAGGTTGTAGTGTTTGTTCTCCCCTCATAATTTTGTGAGGATTTATACATTTTCACTACCTTCTCATTCTTGAATTTTCTCCCCTATTTAACTAGAACTAGTGTAATACCCGCACATTGTGAGGGAATGAATTTTAATATGTATACATTATTATAAATAATTTAATATATAAATAATTATTATAAATAATTTAATATATAAGGATGCGGAAAATGAAATCACTTATTTATTATACTTTTCAAGTGTATTTCTCGTAGCATACAATCAATTCATGTAAACGATGTTGTAATATGATTATATGAGTGAGATTACGTTTGTTTTATTTTTTTAAAAATATTTTTTAAAAAATTTTTTGTTTGTAAATGTTAATCAATATTTTAATTTTTTTTTGTTTTTTTTTCTTCATATTATAATTAATTAGCAAACGTTTTTTTTTATATCTGATTAACAAAATAATGAGGTTAAATTACACATATATAAATTTTAGACCGATAATATGTAAATGACTAAATAATAATAATAATAATAATAATAATAATAATAATAATAATAATTTTTATTTAAAAAAATCCGATTATGTAAACCCATTTTTTAATAATCTAGATAAATAACTTTTCTAAAAAGATTTTGTTTTTTTATATATTTGATTAACAAAATAATGAGGTTAAATTACACATATATAAATTTTAGACCGATAATATGTAAAGGACTAAATAATAATAATAATAATAATAATAATAATAATAATAATAATTTTTATTTTATTTTTTTTTAATAATCTAGATAAATAACTTTTCTAAAAAGATTTTGTTAGGCTTTGATAATAATTTATATTAACAACTTAAAATAATTAACTTTTTTAAAAAAATTTTATGCTGCGTTAAATCTGGTGCTGACACGTGGCAAAAAGGGCTCTTCTTTAATACATATAAGATAAGATGAGGACAGTTTCTTAGTAAAATTATTGGACATGACAAAAACTAAATTAAATTAGAAAGGGTGGACTCTACATCCAATTTTCTCTAATTAATTTAGATAATAGTGGTCAAACCTGTGCTACGAATAGGTCCATTTAATTTTACTTACCGCTAATTTTTCATACATCATTTGATGGATGTTCATACCTTTATTTAAACTTACAAACTAATAAATTTGAATTAGTCTAACTTAACTAATACATTTTTTAATTCTATTTTTATTTGATTTATTTAGATTTTCTTAGAAAGTGGGTAGGAATGTATTTCGATTTTATTTTTTGAGTGTCTAATGTTGTTGAGCATTATAATTGTATGTTTTGGAGAAGAGCTTAAGTATGCTATTAACCGTAAAGAGGTATTGTGATATGTTTTTATAATGACATTGATGCATTATTTTTAATTATGATTTCGGCTACAGATTTTGGATGGACCGAAAACGTCACATTTTTTACGTACGACTTCATTTGCAAACTTTGCATGAAGTCAAAAGGTAACAAATTTTAATTATGTTTATCACTTAACATATTATGAAAAGAAAAAAAAATTGTACCAAAATTATGTTTTAAAGTAATATATTGTGTTTCAAACATCGCAATATATGAGGTATGTTAGTTTTAGACATTTATTCTTTCAAAAAGTTAAAAGTAAGAATGTTTATTAAACAATGAGTTAACAAAATATCCGTAAAGTAGGTTATTTTTCACTATTATATAATTTATATGTTAAAGTTTATTTTTCACCAAATTATTCATAAATTTAGCTTTTTAACAAATCAATCCCTCACTCTTTTAATTGGTTAATTTGTTTTTTTAAATCAATCCCTAACTTATACATGCAATCTAGTCTTGATGATTTGATAATGGGTGATCAAAACTACAATGAACATAGAAAATAGTGTACATAAATAGTAAATTGAATTATAAAAAAAAAACTAAATTGGTTACTTTTTAGCTAACTTAAAAAATTGTTTAACTAAGAATTTCACCACATTCACCCCACAACTTCATGAATCTTGTTTGATAATCTTCTTGATTCTTTGTGTATCTCATATGTTATGACCAATTCTTCCACCGTCAATTAACACCACCGAGTCATTGATCGTTTAATCAAGAACCTCTTCACAAATTTTTTAGAAGGCGGTGAGTTGGGTTGTAGTTTAGATCTATTTGGGAGTGTTTGGTCAAGTTAACATTGCAATTGTGAGTTTTGGGTGAGATATCACTTGTGTCATAGACGGTAAAGAGATAATGTAAAAGGTTTTTATAGTGGCACCAATGTGTTATTTTTAATTATGATACCGGTTACAAAAATTTACATAGAGTCCAAAGGTCACAGATTCATTTGAGTTTAGGTACAAAATTTGTACGAAGACTGTGTTATGAATGGTAAAGAGAAAATGTAAACTATTTATATAGCGGCAATTAGGTGTTATTATTAATTATGATATCGTCGTCGTCGTCATCGCCGCCGCCGTCGTCGTCGTCGTCGTCGTCGTCATCGTCTTCGTCGTCTTCGTCTTCATCGTCGTCGTCGTCATTCAGCAGCATTGCCTGGACACTAGTTTAGGTATGTGATATTAAGGATGGTTTGAATAGTAAAAAAGAAGGAAGACCTTAGACTTTATGTTCTACCTAATCTATGACCCTTAAACATTGATTTTATTGTTACAGCAATTTATGTGAAATATTAGTCTTGCCTTTGAAATTTCTTAAGTGACGGCCAGCTAGTTTGTCTAGTTGCTTGTGACTTAAAATTGTACAAAAGTCTCGTACATATATACTCAAGATTCCACCGAGCTTTTGTGCTTATCTTTGGTGCTACTGAATAAACAACTTTCATGATGGTTTGTTGGCTGTGTCTTTGCTAACTTCTTTTTGGGAAAAGTTTGCTATATTTTAATAGATTTGAATTTATGTCTAACTAAAACAAAAAATAATAATAGAATAATGAGACTCAATTAATCAAGCTAGTAATACAGGGTTTGAAATTCACGAACTACCATTTTTAAATTTGTGTAGATTGGAGGGTTGAGTTATATTGGATAGATTGAGTAAATCAGGTACTCCCTATTGTTTAGGAAGTTAAAGATAATATTACCACTTCATTTTTTCCAAAAAATACAAGAGGTCTCAAGTTTGTTTCATTTATAACAAAATGACTCAGTTGATGATCATGTATGCAATAAGAGTTCACTTAAAACATTTAACCCTTGGTACTTTTGATCCCTTAAATTAAGGTGGGTTATTGTGTAATCATGATGTGAGTTTTTGCAAGTGAAATAGAATGCACTTATTTTTATTTATTTATTTGATGAAAAAGGATAAGGAGCTCGATAACACCAAAACATACATGGTGTATAGATCGATAGGCCGAAAAATGACAAATAGAAAAAAAAAACATATCAAAATACCAAAAAAATGACAAAAATGCCCCGGACATGCTAAAGTCCGTGATATATTCAGGGCAATATTATCATATACCCCAAATCTTTAAACTCATGCAAAACATGCCGACTTTTTTTCCTCAAAAAATATACGCCGGATGTGAAAATTAAACTCCTTAGATAGATAGTGCCAAGACAAATGCATCTTTAACATGTATGCTAGACGTGGTCCGGGTATATAGCCCGATGTATTTGACCTTTTTTAGCGGTGGTTAAAAGGTATAACTTCTTATTATATAAAAATATTATCTATAATGATTGTCCTTAGGGCTCGTTTAGTATGGCTAGGAATCATTTCCGGTAATGGAATAATTCCAAATCAATTAAAAACTATGTTTGTTTAGAGGTTTTTTTACACATAAAATTAACCTAATCATTTCCATTTTCATTCATTCTCCTTAACCGATTTTATTCCATTTTCATTCCATCACTCCAACCAACACAGACAATTTTAATGTATTGACGTACGTAGGAATCCGGCCCTTCTCTTTCCCTATAAATATGACGTGAAATCAATCATTAGGGTTATCATTTACGAAATACAATAAAGAGTTGAGAAGAGAGAATGTTGTTTCTCATAACGGTGATCCTCCTCTCGTAGAAAACAATATTCCGAGTTTACCCTAGTTCGAATTCTTACACGCATTAGATATGACAGTTTGGTTCTCAAGGTCGACACTTTACTCCGGTAGAATTTCAACATACCCTCTCACACATTCACGTCTACTAGTAATTTTAGATACCCATAAGATTTAGATTACAACATACAATTGTATGTTATGGAATTACGTAATACAATGTTTACGGTAACACTATATCATAGTATAGAATTGATAGTCTATCTACCGACTTTTGACATTTGGATCCCCTTACGTTCGATTGAAAAATCTAATACCTTCTCAATTTTAAATTGATTTCTTTGAATTCGATTTAGCCGTCATACTAGACCCCCAAAATAACGACATTACAATCGTCACTAATACGTTAGAATAAAACAGTCCTACAAATAATTCATTATAATCATCATATCAATCTCTATTATTAATTGAATATTCAACCAGATGAGTCCTTTTTTGACTCAATAAGTGCGTTCCAAGGTTCATATTTTCCACTCATCTTCATATTATTTTGTCTCTATAAATAGGTGCTTAATTAACTAATCCACACACTGCAAGTGAATATCGCATAAAGCAAAAATAAAATGAAGTTAATTAACATGTCTAAGTTGATCCCTTTGGTGATCTTCATCGGCTTCATCTTCCTGTCGATTCAGGCAACTGATGCTCATGATCGCATCACCACTTTGCGCAAACTTTGTAAGTAATCATACTGGTCAGTTTCTTTGTTTTCTTCTTCCAGACTGAACTACTCAATCATACTTTCATGCTGTCATATGACTCAAACATCACACCTTGTTGAGAGTAGATAAAGTACGTCGAGTAATGGGTTGAAGCGTCCCTTGGTCTACTCAATCATATCTTTATTTAGGGTTTTTATATTTATTGAATATTCTTTTTTATATACACGACCTATGCTAATCGCAATTTATGTCAATCTTAACGTTACAGTACAATATCCTACTGGTTATGGAGCTGTGCCGTACTCACCAAAGACACTGAGTCATCCATAAAAGATCGAGAAGACGTCCAGACTTGGCCGGTAGTTATCATATTGAAGGGTAGATGATGCATATTTTTATTTTTGGTTTTATTAATTCAATAAAATCTCGTAATAAAAGCAGAAGTTATGGTCTGACTTGTAAGAGGCTGTAAGATTGCAAATAATAAATAAAAAATTAAAATTAAGGATGATGATTCATCAAGAGTTGTAACACTTCAAAGTATCTGGAGTTTTCCGTGGGGTTGTAAATGAATCTTTATTTCTATGTCGAATTCAAATTAGGTGTGAATGTCTCACGTCCATCAAACGATTGATCCATTTGAAAATCTCGACAACGCAATGAGATATCGACACCTAACATCAATTGTGTTAAAGTACATAAATTCAGATATAGGGTTGCATCCATAACAAAAATAATACGCATCCTCGAAATAATGCAAAGTCAAAATTTTAGTGTTACATCATCGGTGAGATTGAAATTTTTGTAATTAAGAAAAAGTAGGGCCTTACTTTTTTTATTTTTAACTTTATTTTTATGAAATAGATTTTAATTAAAGTTGTAGTTAGTGAGGGTTGAACCTTCTCACCCTACAGTCAGCGTCACTAATTGAATCTCATAATTGTTTAATTTTTTAAAAAATTATAATATAATTATATCTTAATTATAATACTCATAATCTATATCTTGGATTTTAATTCTTTGATTTTAATACGTAAAATGTAATAATCTATCTATATACTAAAGCAGTTCAGGTAAATTCACGTCATTAAGTTTACAAATGTCAATTTTTTTGTTAATTAAGGTCCGATCAAGTTCAAATAAATTATTTTAAATATTTAATTTATGAATTTATTTAAATATTTTACTAATTAATTTGTTAGTTCTCATATTATTAGTTGACCTTTAATTAATTATAATTTAAAAATATAAATAGTTATGATTTATAATCTAAATTTAATTTTAAAGATATTAATATTTTGTTAACTTATATTTTTAATTTTAAATTAAACTTTATACTTTTAAAAACTTATAAGATTTATTTTAAATTTAATCTTATTTTATTTACTTATATTTTTCAAGATGTTTTTTATATTTTTTTAAAATTATTTATTTTAAGACTTTTAAAGATTTTATTATTTTTTCTATTTATAAATTTTTTATTTTTCAATGAACTTTATTTTTCCTGAAACTTATAAACTTTATTTTTTTCCAAAATCTGTTTTTTAGAAGATTAAAAAATAATTTCTTTATTTTTATAGAATAAAGAAAATTTTAGAATTAAAAAAAATTGGTTTTTTTTGAGTAAGCATTTTTTTCATTTTAAAAAATAACAATTTTATTATTTTTCGAAAAATCAGATATTTTTAAATGATTTTGTATAAAAACTCATAATTTTCAACTTAAAAAATATATGGAAAAAAATTCGAAAACATTTTACAAAAAAATTAAATTCGATTTGAAAATAATAATATCAACTTTTTAAAAATAAATCAAATATTTTTAATAATTTTTTTTTGTCATTTACACAAAAGTTTTTTTTTAATTAGAAAAAAATAAACTCCGGACAAAATTAACAATGTTTTTTTTTATTTGTAAAAATTCAAAATATTTTATTTAATTTATGACTTTGAACATGTTAATTTTTTTAAAAAAAATCCACATTACACCCGTAATCCTAAATTTTTATTAGCATGTAAAAATCAGTTGTCAAATCATCACTATAGTTAGATTTTTTCCATGAAAAATAGGTTATGTTTTTTTATTAATACGGTTATAGTACGTAGCACTTTCAATAATTTTCAAAGTTAGTATTATTTTAAGTTTAATTGATAGTTTTTATTATTTAAGTTTTTTTTTAAATAATCTTTCTATTAATATTTTTATTTTAATAATTTGACATATGTTATTAGTCTTATTAATTGTTAGGTAACTCACTATTTAAAATTAATTTGTTTATCTTTCTGCTGCAAGAAAGTGAGTCTTGCTGCTGCAAGGTTTTTCAGTCCGACTTCTCTTGCTCTCGGCTTTGAAGATTGTGGCACACACTTGTAGATTGTTTTGATGTACTGCTCCTCACTGGTCTCGTTACTTTCAGCCCAAGTCCGACTTTTTTATGCATACACACTGTACACAATTAATGAGAGGTAGTGGCTCATTGTTCCGGGTAATGTCTGGTAATGATTTCAGTCTGGTACGAAGATAGCTGTCCCATTTCCCTGCTCTCGTCCCTTTCTTGCTCTCGTCCTTTTCTTGCTTTACTAGCTTTTCTTGCTTTTATTTTGTTTTTTCTCGTTCTTTTATTTTGGTTTCTTAACCTCCCTCTTTTTGCTTTCCTTTTGATTTTCTTTTAATCCCCCTGCTCTCTTTTTTGCTCAGGACTAGGATTTGTAATTGCAAGGCTGAGTAGGTGGCAGCCATTGGTGAGCCGAGGAGTCAGGCGAGGTAGTCAAGACGACGACGAACCTCCGTATCGAGTCTTAGAAGGAAGTGGGTTACCCATGCCATGCCGCATTGTTTCATACATTGGTCCATATGCAAGGCAAGCAACAAATGTTTGTTCAATTACAAGTACACAAGCACATCGTAAACCGGGTACAAAAATATGTACCCAAAGGTTATACGTTTACAAACATAAATTGTATAATACTAAGTTTTCAGTTACTTTGCCTAACTCTGCCCACTTGTTCCAATTGATTTGATGATAATGAAACAAAACCAATTCTTCTGCCTGATACCGCGCTTCCTTATTTATATCGAGATTAAGGCGTTGACACCTGGTGATAGTTGAAAGAGAAGTCGAGGTTTTAGGCTATGAAAACCAAAGCAATAGCGGCATTGGCATACAACCAAAAACTGAGTTGAGAGATTTTGTACTTCGTAGACTTCACACTTCATTGTGCATCATTTGATAGGCTATTTAATGACATGTGTCCACATCAGAGAGATCGTTTTAGTAATCAAATGGTTTACTGCCATCCAGTAATTTTGTCACTAAGATCCTACAATTAAAAACTAATGATGAAATCAAGAAAGTATACCTGATGCATATTTGGTTCAGCAGGTTGAGTTGAGTGAGGCGGCATGTGTCCAAATGGGGGGAAAAAGTTGGTCAAAGATACAAACTGTCCATCCTGCAAATAAAGGGCACATAATCTTGAAATGTTGCTTAGTAAAGACTCAAGTAACCTATTCAATAAATACAATTCTCTCTTCGCAATCAAATAAGCAAGACCACGGGAGAGACCAACTGCATGAAAGATGGACTGTTCAAAGGGTAATAAATTTTTAGGGGAACCATGATGCATAGTCATCATACTCAATTTACATTAAGACAAACCCTTTTTCTTAATGTAAACACTCAACTGCAAGAGGAACGAAGAACGATGCTCACTTGACCAACGGAAGATACAACACAATCATAAACCAATGATCAAAAAGATGATGAAATCCTAAACATTAGAGAGAAAAGCATCTTGACCAACGGAAGATACAACACAATCATAAACCAATGATAAAAAAGATGATGAAATCCTAAACATTAGAGAGAAAAGAATGCTTCACCTTTTCAAGCCTCTGTTTCTTATCTTGTTTCAGTGCTAAGACTATTTTGGCAAGCCTTGATAGTGTGTCATTACAAATGCTTTTTGATTGCACACCAGTTGAGTCACTCAAGTTTGGATGAACTTCAGTGCCAGTGCTTAAGAAGTCTATACCCAGAACAGAACAAAGAGCATGCACTGAACTCGCAAATTCAAGGCCTTGTGCAACCGGTCACTCTGACACACCATACCAAATACAAAAATTATCAGGAAACAGTGATATGATACAGATCATCAAAATGAAACTAAACTAATTATAATAATTACCCTCACCTTTTCTTCCTGAAGTTCATGAAGCTGAGATTGATATTCTTCCAACTTCTTCAAGGACAAGTCGGATTCATCAACTATGGGTGCCTGATCATTCAAGTTACCTGTAATGTCACCACAGATTCTCTGAATTTGTGATTGCACATCAGAAAATTCTTTCAACCTCTCTTCCTTCTATTGACAAAGATGCTCCAGTGTTGGTGCAATGACTGCAAGTTGCTCCTTGATAGTTCCTGAAGTTTTCTCAGGCTAAATAGAACCACCCAAAAAATCAGTTAGAAAACTGAAACAACAGCAAAAAGACTACATGAATTACAAAGCTTAAATATCTTAAAACACAATGTAATTAAAAACTTGAAGCTAAAAATGCTTTACCATGCCAACAACTGTCTTCTCTCCAAGAGCGGAGAGGAGACTTGAAAGGTCGTTTTCAGCATCCTCCAACGCTTGATTAAGTTGCGCCCTCCCACTCTAGTCTCTAAAGCAGAATTCTTGGCAGCTTCAAGCCTTCCATTTTCCAACTCGGATTTCATGGCTTCGTTCTTTTCTTCATATTCTTTCAGTTGCTCCTCTAGTTGACTTATTGAGGTTTGGAGATCATTTTGAGCGGCCACAATCGCTTTGCTAAGAAGTTGATTTTGCTCCACCATCGAAGATAACTGCAAGATTGTAATCATTAGGATAATAAATCTCTTTCACCAATAATATAAACAGAAAATAGAAAATATTTGTATGAACTGAAGAATGTGTCATATAGTCATCACCTCAATTTGAAGCCTCTCCCTCTCAGAAGTCAGCTCCTGTGTCAAATCCTCAATAGTTCCACTAAAATTGTATATTTGTAGTAGTCTTGTTCTTGAGGTGTTCATATTGTACTTCACCTTCTTCCTTATAAAGGTCAGCAACTATATCTTTCTAAGACATTCTTGGGAGATAGAAAATGCTGGATACAAAATTCCAATCCCATGAAAATTAGGATTTTGAGAGGCTAAAGATTGATGGATGGATACAATTATTATATATAGTTCAGCTTATTAGATGGTGAAGCATCATTTCACCTTGCTACTCAACTGGAGGCCGGTGAATTTGGAAGCAAAAACACCTTTCGTAAAACTGAATCACAAATACAAAGGTTATGATCATACCTGGTTGCATGCGTGCAATCTATTAATGGTTAACAGTGCAAAATAAGAAAAACTAATATCCCAATTGATCAGATAATTCAAATCCCTAGACATAATATCCAAGAGAAGCCAAATGATCTCATATAAACGTCAACATGATCACAATCACAATAACAGATGCAAGAAACAAGCAATTGAAGTCGCAAATGTTTTGCATACAGAAAGCTGAGCAGAAGAATCCCAAATTTTCAAGCAACAACCATCAAACTCGTGTTTTTGCTAAAGACCAATTTTGATCCATTTCAGATCGGAATTCCAAAGCGAGAGATGCGATTCCAGACAAACCAATGGATACAAACCAGGTTCGCATCATAGACAAATTGATTCCCTTTGAAGATTTGATTCAGTTCAGTTTTACCAACAAATATTGAGTAGCTGAACAACAGCAAACTCCAATTTCATACAAATGAGCAAACTATCACTTGTAAAATTCAATCAGAAGAAGAACAAAAATAGGGAAAATAATTCTGGAGATATAAATGGAGGAGAAGAAAAAATACAGAAGCATCATCCCTCGGTTATCTTTCTTATGGAAACAATGACCAAAGATACAGCTAGCAAAAAGATCATGAATAAGTGTGGTTTTACCAATGGTTTTAATATTTTTAGCAGTTTGTCAGGAGGTCTTAGCTTGTGGTGGAAGGGAGATGAATGCTCACTCATCTCTTATTCTAGTAGGCATATTATGGCAGAATGGTCTGTAGAAGGTAGCTCAGATAAATTTTGTTTGGTTGGCATATATGGTTATCCAAATGCTGCTCGTAAATGTGAAACTTGGAACCTTATGATAAGTCTCAAAAGCGTTTATTCTGGTCCTATGGTTTACTTTGGTGATTTTAACCAAATTTTTTATCATCGTGAAAAGGAAGGAGGTTCCTTCAGACACGAGAAAGAGCTGAGTGATTTTCAAGAGTTAATTGATGATTGTGGCCTCATTGATGCAGGTTGGGCTGGACAGAAGCTAACCTGGGAGCATGGAAATAATGTGCATAATCTAGTTAAGGAAAGGCTAGACCGGTTTCTTATCTCACATGATTGGAAGCTTTTACATCCTCATTATAAGGTGTATAATTTTCCTAGACATTGCTCAGATCACAGTCTCATTTCTCTGGATACTAGTGGCTCTAATCATACTAACAGAAGAAGCATGCCTCATTTTGAACGTTGGTGGTTGTCAAATTCAGAATGTTATGACATTATTTCTCATGCCTGGAGCAGTTCTAATAACTGTGATGTCCCAGATAAACTTCTTTTAGCCATGAGTGCTCTATCAAAATGGGGGAAAATTTGATCTCAATAGTAGGAAGAAAGAGATCTCTTTATTACAAAATGAGCTGGTAAATGTTCAACGACAGCCCACAACAAGTTCAACCATTGAGAGAGGAAAGGTCATCATGACTAGACTAGATGTTCTTTATCAAGAGGAAGAAAGCCATTGGTTTCTTAGAGCACGGGCTAATGAAATGAGGGATGGTGATCGCAATTCTTCCTACTTCCACCATAAAGCTACTGCAAGATATAGGCGTAATACTATCCATAAATTGCAGATCAATGATGGAACTTGGGCTGACACTGAAACTGATATTACAAATAATGTGATAAAATTTTATTCTGATTTGTTTAAAGAGATAAATGCTAGATCTGACATGCAGGTTTTGCTTAATGGGATTGAGCCTCGAGTCACTACTAACATGAATGATGAGCTTATTAGCCTACCTACTTATGAGGAGATTAGTCTTGCGGTCAAGCATTCTAAATCGTGGCCAGCTCCAGGTCCGGATGGTTTTCATGCAGGCTTCTACAAAAGATTTTGGCATATTATTGGACATGAAGTTGCTGATTATATTCAAAGATGGTGGAAGGAGGAATTTCAGTTTGGTAATCTCAGTAACACCATTATCTCTCTTATTCCTAAAGTTTCTTCTCCCATCAATATTAAAGATTACAGACCAATAAGCTTATGTAATGTCCTTTATAAGCTTATCACTAAAGTCATTGTTAATCGTCTTAGGCACATGCTTCCTTCTATTATTTCTCCTGAACAAAGTGCCTTCGTTAAAAATCGTTTGATCAGTGATAATGCTTTAATTGCTCTTGAGTGTTTTCACTGCATGAAAAATAAGAAAACAGGTACTGGAGATTTGGTTCTTAAACTTGACATGGCTAAAGCCTTTGATCGAGTGGATTGGGAATTCCTTAAAGCTACTCTTAAGCAGCTAGGGTTTTCTGAAGCCTGGGTGAAGATCGTCATGACTTGTGTTACCACTGTCAAATACTCCTTTAAAATCAATGGGCAAATTGTTTGTAATATCATTCCTTCAAGAGGTATAAGACAAGGTGATCCCATTTCGCCTTTTCTTTTTATCATATGTACTGATGTCTTTTCTTATCTTATTAAAAAAGCCATAACTGATAAGGCACTTAAAGGGATGAAGATTTGCAATGGGTCGCCAATTATTTCCCACTTACTTTTTGTTGATGATAGCTTATTTTTCTCTAAAGCTACTACTAGTAATTGTTTTGCTATTAAAAATATTATTTCTACCTATGAATCTATCTCTGGTCAGCTTGTTAATCTTGACAAATCCAGTGTGTCTTTTAGCTGTAATGTTAATAATGCTGAAAAATTACGCTTAGCTTCCATTTTTGGAGTTAATTTGGTCGAGGGACATGCCAAGTATCTTGGTATTCCCTCTTTGATAGGAAGATCCAAAAAGGCTCTGTTTGCTAATATCACATATCGTATTAGGAGTAAGTTGCAAGGTTAGCAAAGTAAATTACTGTCACAAGCTGGCAAGGAAGTGCTTCTAAAATCTGTTATCCAAAGCATTCTTTTTTTTTTGATGAGCATTTATAAGTTTCCTTCTAATGTCATTGATGATATACATAGACTCTTGTCTAGGTTTTAATGGGGTACTACTGATACTAAGAAGCGTATTCACTAGCATAAATGGGAAGATTTATGTCTCCCAAAGAATCTTGGTGGTCTTGATTTTTGGGACATGAGGATGTTTAATAATGCTTTACTCGCTAAACAAGGCTGGAGACTCATTCATAATCCAGATTCTTTAGTTAGTAAGATCTTCAAAGCTAAGTATTATAAGAACTCTTCTTTTCTTGAGTCTACTTTCAGCAGGTTGCCTAGCTTCTCCTGGAGATCCATTTGTAGTGCTGAGCCTCTCTTGCTCGAAGGTTTAGGTTGGAGAGTAGGGAATGGTGCTTCAATTAGGCTATGGGAAAACCCTTGGATAATCAATAATGAAACAGGGAAGCCTATGAGACCTTTCATTCCTATTAATTATATTCCTGATATTAGCTTAAATGTTTCTGACATTATTTCTTCTCATGAAAATTGGAATACTCAACTGATTTTTAATCTTTTTAACACTGCAGATGCTATATCCGTTGTCAAGATGCCGTTGAGTGCAAGAATGCCAGAAGATGCTATGTTTTGGTGGCCTGGGTTTATTTTCGGTGAAAAGTGCATATGATCTTGGAAGATGTAACTACATCAATAGCTGGACTGCAAATATTTCACAAGATGAACAAACTTTATGGAATAGACTTTGGAAGCTCAATCTTCCACCAAAACTGTTATCCTTCACCTGGCGTTTATGCAGTAATTCTCTTAGTGCAACCTCGGTGCTTTATCAACGTCGGATTACCTCTTCTCCTCTCTGTCAAAGTTGTACCTCTGCAGATGAAACTATAATACATGCAATTCATGGTTGTCCCATAATTAGTGAAGCATGGTGGGGCTCTCAAGCATTTACCCATGTTAATACCTCGGGTTTTTCCTCTCCTAGTGACATTGTCCTCCATCTGTGGGACTCGTATGAGACTTCTATGGTTACTGATTTTCTTATATGTGCATGTGTGGCATGGACATTTCGGAACAAGAGCTTATATGATGAAGAGCATGAGGTACCTAACATTAGTATTTTGAGAGAAGGTTTTAGGAAGCTCACTACAAATTTTGCTGATGCTAATAAAACCAAACAAAATTTGTTTCCAGTTACTGATGTAGTTCATGAGCTTATTCAGCTTTGGAAAAAGCCTCCTGTGGGGGTCCTCAAAATTAATACTGATGCAGCTGTAGGTACTTCATGGCATGGTCTAGGCTCTGTATATTGCAGTCATACAGGAACACTTATTGTTGCTTGTTCTATAAGAATGGATGGAGTTGGGGATGCTTTTTTAGCCGAGCTATTAGCCATTAAATATGGATTATCGTATGCTTTTGATCAAGGTTGGCTATCAGTACACTTGGAATCGGATTGTCTACAGGCTATCAATTCAATTAGAGACTCAACTTTTTTTTCCATCTCCACATGGGCTTATCGTGGAAGATATTAAGTGTATTGTTCGGTCCTTTGTTTTATGTACCTTTATGTTCTGCTCTCGAAATTGTAATCGAGTTGCTGATTTCCTAGCCAAGTATGGACATGAACCGGGTGAACTTGTTTTTAGCCTAGAGTCTTATCATCCTTGTGTTGTTGACATTCTTGTAGCTGATTTGGGCTAGTTATTTTTTCTCCCCTTCAAAAAAAAAACTCACTATTTAAAATTAACTATTTGATATCGTAATTTTTAACTTAGAAACGCTACTTATATCATATTAATCTCTTTCATTTATATTTTAATATATTATTTAATATTATTAATTCAATTTTTATGATTTGTTATAGTTTTTATTTTTTTGATTTTTTCTTTTTTAAAAATCTTTTTATTAATATTTTTATTTTTAATAACTTGACATATGATATTAGTCTTATTAAATGTTACGTAATTCACTATTTAAATTTAATTATTTTATATTGTAATTTTTAAATTAGGCACGCTACTTATATTATATAAATTTCTTTCATTTACATTTTAGTATATTATTATTTAATATTGCTAATTTAAATTTTATGATTTGTTTTATCCTTCTTTTTTTGTTAGTATATGTTTTACACATGACTTCTTCTCTATCTTATATGCTAAAACAACTTGTGAACTAATACTTGACACGGCTTCGTGAAGTCACTTCATAATTTTACAGTGACGTCTATTCGTTAATCCACATCACATACTCTAACATTTAATTTAATAAACACTAATCCTTTTTAGGATTGATACTAAATTTGACATTCGAGTATCTCATAAAATATTGTCCTCGATTCCTCTTTCCCAATTATTATTGCAGCATTTGAATTCTTGTTTGATTTACATTCATAATGTGAAAAATACAGTTTTACAATAAATATCACATACCTGAAATCTAATAACAAGAACGGTGTACGAAATCTAATATCTAAAATTTAATAACCAAATTTCAATATTCAATATACATATCTAAAAACCTATAGACTAAATTAAAATAGAAAAGGTCGACAAAAGTTAAAAATTGTTATTAATGGTTCAGTCCCCATTTCATCAGTATTTCATGCCACGAACTCTCACTACTTTTTAAAGTTCGTACTACTTTGAGTTAAGATTAATAGTTAACTCTTAATATTTTAATGTCATTTAATCAGCTTGGAACATACGCTTCATGTAACAATTTGCTATTACACATCAGTATAACTTTTATTACAAACAAGTTTGCTTTTACTTCCTAGGTTGCACACCCCTTCGCACTAGTATAAATTACAAGTCTCTAGGGACATTTATCTCGGGTGTTGAAAAAAATCCAGTAAAAAATTAAAACTCTAGGGACTTAATTTAAAAAGTCCCGTAAGAGAAGTCTTAATTTATAAATTAAAAAAATAAACAAAGCTCTCGGGATTTATTGGTTTAACTCACTAGAACCATTCAAATGCTTAAGGGATTTTTTTAAAAGTCCCGATAAAATGGCAAAAAAAAAGTGCCGCTCTCGGCCTCCGCCAATTAAATTTTACTATTAAATTTCATAAGAATGACTCTCAAGAGTTATATTTTAATAAAACCCTAGAAACAAATGTTAACCTAATTTTATTGTCCCGATTACGCCTATCGCGATACTTTTCCTCTTGTTTATCGTCTCCCCCAAAAAATTGTTGTTTGCCGCTGAGTATCGATTATGGCTGGAAGGGATTGATTCACTGTCTACAACTCTCCTCCTTGCTCTAGCTACAATCGCGCACTTGTTGATTCATCGTCTACAATATCGCACTTGTCGGCTAGTATCGATTAGGGTTGAGAATTGAGTTCGTCTCCCAAACTCACCGTCTACTCTCCTACGGGCTACAATCGTGCACACCAGGTTAGTCTATGCTTTGGGTTTGGCTTTCGATCTATATAAAAAAGACTATCATTGTTTGGTGAAATATTTTACTGGTATGCCAAAAAATGTTCATCCAAATTAAACAAGGATTAGTTGTTTCAGATTTCATAATTGAGTGGACTTTCTCCATAATTCATTTGTAATTTAGAACGAGGCACATAACAATCACTCAACTTTATTAAACTTCCGAATTACAAATCGGTAACATTTTGAGTTTGTATAATAAATCTTGTAGAATCAGTCCAAAACTCTGTATAAATCTATAATGACTGAACAATGGTGTAACATCTGTGATGAAAGCAGAAAATCCAAAACAACAAATTCAAAGCACTGACTTGTTCTATGTTTGAATTTAGACAAAGTAACAATGTCCAAAGTAATGATTGAATTTTCATAAAGCATAAATTAATGATTTGTCTATCAATTTTTTGGAGGGAGGATAAAAATAACCCCTATGCTTATCATGTTTGAATTCTCTATTAGCAATGTCTGTTCCCTTTCTCAGTAATATACATTCAACTAAAAGTATGTATTGACATCAGATTAGAACATCTATCAAACACTATTTTCAGTAAATGCCCTTTCCTTTAGCTAATGAAAAGTACATGTTCTGTAAGCGTTTGTGTTGTGTCTAAAGGCATCATGATACAAGATTTGAGAAATATTTGCAAAAAAAAAAGTAACAGGTGGTACACTCATTGTTGATTATGTGCAGACCTCATAAAATATTTATGATGCAATTTATTTCTCAACAAGATATCGACAGAATTGTTCAGTTTTTTGCTATCGTATATTGTTATGAGTTGTTAGTTTGATGTGGTGTAAATTTGTGACATATAATTACTGATTTAGATCTTTCTTTTATTTGATATCAGCTCCTGAAAGAGGGCGAGGATAGAAAAGATCGAGCTTTATTGAGGTCAAAGCTTGAACTTTCTGTGCAGGTTGTGTTATTGTCTTATATATTTGAAATACATTCTAATTCAAGATCTTTATTATAGACATATTATAAATTCGGAGTGATTTCTTCTGTATAAAATGGTAATTATAATATTATGTCATAAGGGAATCACAAACGGTAATTATTCAACATCTAGGTAGTAGTTTGCTTAGTAATTGATGTTGTGGCTGATTTTTCAATCTTAATTTTTTTGTATTTGGACTAAGGATAGTGATTTATTATACTTTCTATATGAGGCATGAGATTCCACTATCAATTTAGGGTATATGATGTTAGAAGACGCAATTTGCATGAGAATAAGCTATTGTTTAGTGTAGTTGGTGACAGTGATTTATTATACTTTCTATATGAAAGTGTTCCTTTTACAAGTGTTTCTCCTGAGATCTCTATATAGCTTTTGCTGCTATTGTTATAGCACGATGTTGCTGTGCTAATAGTTCCTTGTCCCCACAACAAATTACAAATACACAGGCATGGCTTTTGCCTTCGCTTTTTTAGCGAGTATAACTATGTTGTTCTATTGGAGCTTACCTGTAATTTTTGAATATTTTGGAGCTCCTAAACTAGACACCAGAATGTGTTTTTTTTGCCTGCTTTTTTAAAGTTTGACTTTCTGTCGTTTGGTTATATGCTATCACCAATGGGTTGTGTAGGAGTACATTCCTGGTCTAGGACATTGCAACCTGAAAGCATATCTTGGGTTCGAGCCGCCTTTGTATCCAGACTCTTGATAATATGCAGCTGAACTCTAAAAATATTATAAAGTTTTTGATTAGTTTAGCTCCTAAATAATAATTTGGGATATTTCTAATCAAATTCCTAAAAAATATTATAAAGCATATCTTTTCTTTTTCAGCACACCAATGGGTTGTGTAGGAGTACACTCCTGGTCTAGGAGTACTTTCTGTCGTTTGATTAGTTTAGCTCCTAAATAAATTGTCGTTGATATTTAGTATAATATATAAATATATATTCTAATATTCTCATTTTCTCTTTCAGCACACTTTTTATGTTCTTGGTACAAAAAGGCAAAGTGAGTAGAAAAAAGACACGTTGGGTAAATATCTCGATTAGTCTGAAGAGTTTTTGTTGGTTTGATTGGTTCATTATCTTATATTTTTCATTAATATGACATATTATTTTTCTTTATTATGAAGTGTCCTAAAGAGCAAGACATTGTGGAATCCGGTTATTACATATGTCAATATATGAGAGAGATTATGCATCATCAGTGTAACGTCATTCCTATCAATGTAAGTATATTAATTTTAGTCAAACACTAAAAGTGTATTTATACTATCAGTATATCAACATGAAATAAACTTAATATTGCAGTACTTTTGAGGTTCACCTGAGACCTACAATGAAGAACTTATTGATGAGTTACGAGATGAATGACTACATTATCTAGACACACAACAGTAGTGTTTCACCCTACAACAAGCTAGAACTTAGAAGGTTGAAAAACCATATGACTCTTTTGTTGGTAAACATTAGATATTTTGTACGTTTTAACCATATATACAATATTTGCGTGTATGTGTTTTTGAATCTTGGAACAATTGAAATAGTGCATTTGTTATCGTAAGTGTATTTGTGATTGAATCTTGCAACGATCAACAAGTCCGAATAATTTTTTTGTTGCTAAATGTTGGCAAGAAACAAACCACTGTTAATATGTGTAATTAAAAAAATATGTATACTAACGACATTTTTATAGAAAAATCCCCTAAAAGGGTTTCTTTTTTAAAAAAGTCCTTATAAATAGCTCTCGGGAATTTTTTTTAAAAACTCCCTACAGCCATCTCTCGGAACATTTTTTAAAAACTCCCTAGAGCCATCTGAAGGGAGTTTTATTCAAAATTCTCGAGAGATGTCTCTAGGGAGTTTTTATAAAAAGTCCCGAGAGACATCTCTAGGGACTTATTTAACAAGGTCCCTAGAGTGTTTTTGTTTCTCAGGACTTTGAGATAAACTCCCGAGAAAAAGTTCTCGGCCAAAAGTATTAGGGGAATTCCAAAACTCCCTACCGTAATGCAAAAAAAGTCCCTAGAGACTTATGATTTGTACTAGTGTCGGAGGGAGCTTAATCCTCCTAGACCGGACCAGGATTAACCGGTCTAGGAAGCTTTATTATGTTTGAAGAACCTATGGGAAATGTCAGTGATCTTGTTTCCGTTGGAGAGGCTCATGTACATTCATATTACTATTGTGAAAAACATTCATCACATTTTTATTCTTAACTTCTTTCAAACGTTGTAAGTGATATTCTGAAGGTGGCCGCTGAGCCAGTTTATGTGGTTGCTTAGGTTATGTTTTCTTTACTTTTTCGGTGCACGTTGGAGGTGTTCAGGCTTATAAGCAGGCGAGACAAAAGATCAAGAAGTAGAATATTGATTCAACGTCAATTGATTTTGCAAGTCTTGCTTACATGGAGAGATCGAGGGTGCTTCTAGTCTTGTACAGGTGTTGTTAGACTTTATTGAATATAGGCCTTATGGTTATTGGTGGTTCGTGGAATGATGCTGGTTTGGAGAGGAACCTAATATTAAGCAGTTCCATCGCAAGGATTCAGATTAATTCCGCGGTAAAAGTTTATTCTCTTCTAGAGTACCTCCTTATAACGAGGAACCTAATATCAAGCAGTTTCATCGTAAGGTTTCAAGAGGATTGATTACTATCCATGTTATCTAGACCGACGAATATTAAAAAAGTTGCACACTTTGTAAAATCAATTGGTTTGAGGGGACAAAGCGCGCCCCTTGGACCTACTCGATCATATCTTTATTTAGGGTTTTGATATTTATTGAATATTCTTTTATTTTATTTATACACGACCTATGATTAGTAGTAAGCGCAATTAATGTAAGTGTTAATGTTATAGTAACGAAGCTCGGCCGTACGGTCCGACTTACGAAGTGGTGCCACTCACCGAGTTGTCTGTAAAAGATCAAGAAGACATCTAGACTTGGCTGGAAGTTATCATATCAAAGGTTTAATAATGCATATTTAATTTTTATTTGGTTTGATGCAGGTATGGTATGACTATTTACATATACTTAATCTCTTTGAGGAAAAAATGGCCAGTTGATCTTGGAAGCAGCTCCTTTTCATCAGAAACTCCCTCCTCCGCCATGACACCTCATCCTTCCTTGTCTCCACCCTCTGTACTTCTGGCATTTTCTTTACCTCGGCTGCCTATGATATTTTGCACCATCACTACACCACCTCCCCCTGGGGCAACTTCATTTGGCTCCGTCCAAACACCCCGAAATGTTCCTTCATAACTTGGCTCGCTCTTCACAACCATCTTCCCACCAAGGACACACTCATTGCTCATAACATCCCTCCCCCCCCCCCCCCCCCCCCGATACTGACCCCATATGTGTTCTCTGGTGTCTCCACCTTGAGTCGCACTCTCACATCTGGCAAGACTGCTCCTTCACCCGCAATGTCATCTCGGAGGGGTTCAACTGGTTCAACCCCCTACCAATATCTCCCTCCTCGACCTTTTCATCAGAGCTTCTGCCACTCCCTCCAACTCCCACTCTAGTCCTCTCACCCTTTTCAAGCTCACTACCTCAGTCTACTTCATCTGGCGAACTAGAAACGCCGCTATCTTCTGCTCCTCTCCCGATTTTGGGTACTCTGTAATGATTTCTGCAAGTTATGTTTGCCTTTCTTGATCTCCCTCTGTACTCTGTAATCTGGCATTCTTTTGCTCTTTCAATATATTATTTACCTTTTCAAAAAAAAGAAAAAAAAAAAAGAAAAAGAAAAAATGAACAGTTGGGCCTTTTATGTAAATATAAGCATCAAGAAGGCTCATTGCTTCTTATATGACAATCTATGTCCCTCTTATTTTTATATAATGATTAATTAAAAGAGATATTTGGAAATTTCAATTTACACAAGAGCAAACCTAATTGATAAGCCCAAAAAATTTACGAAAGCTCAAACCCAATCCAAAATAAAATACAAATCTTGTAATTAGTTGGTTTCGAACTCTGGATGAAAGACACTCCCTACCGCCCTTACATCAGCTGAACTAATTGAACTTATATATATATTTTTAATATATTATTGTTTTTTATAAAGTAGTACTTAAAACCGCTTGTTAATACACAATGTTAATACATAATGTTAATACACAAATTTCCATATACACAAGCCCAAAATGATTTTTCAATTAAGCAAGCCCAAAAGGATTCCTCAATTACACAGGGGCGAGTCACGTCATCCCAAATCGCATTACACAAGTCCAATCGAGTTACACAAGCTCAATCGAGATACACAAATCTAATCAAGTTACACACTTAATATAAAAATATCGGTCCCAATTATACAAGGCCAAAAGGTCCGTTGTTTACACAAAGTCGAGTTACACAAGCCCGGGGTCAAACAAGCCCGGAGTTACACAAGTCCGGAGTTACACAAGCCTAGAGTTATGTCGTGTACACATGGTCGATTGACACAACCCCAACTCCAATCGAGTTACATGAGTCCAAGCTTAAATTATGTAGATATAAATGTTAGGGCATTTTTTTGTATTTATAATAGGCCATATTTTTTGTGATAATTAACTTATGACATTGATACCCTTCTAAAAATTGTGGGTCATCAACGTAATTAAAAAAATAAACGTTTTATTTTGTAATTTCAGCAATAGTTAGATATCCCCAATTAGGGTTTCCACGAGTTGCCGTCTACTCGAGTTTCCGGCGTTGGGGCCCTGCACGTTTCCGGCATTGGTGGAGATTCACGGCGCTGAGATCTGACAAACCATATCCGAAAGCTGCAACTTGGGCTCTCCGACACCGATCTTTTGGGCTCAGCGAACAGATCCCGACGAAACAGAGAGGCTAACCTCCGTTGGGTTCGGCGACCATCTTCGACGGTCTTCTAGGCCATGCACGTTTCCGGCGTTGGTGGGAGATTCACACTGCGGCCGTGAGATTCGAGCGGCGGCGGCGGCGATTTGAGCGGAGACCATCTTCAATTCGCCTTTAACCTCCATTGGGTTCGCAATTGGAAGCGCGACCGCCGGATCTGAGCAGCGTCGCCGATCTTAGAGGTTTGAATTGCGAAAAATGAGAAGAATGCAAATTGAAACGGGGAGAAAGAAAAAACCTAGAAACTGACAAGTAATTACGTAGTACCTTGTGATGACGGAGGGAGTCGGTGGCACGACGGCGACAAAGAAATCGATCGGTCCAAGGCCGTAACTTTGCAACTGCTTCCCAGCGGCAGGGATAAACACAAGAGACGAGGAAACCATAACTGGCGATTGAAGGTGGTTTTATAGGTTTTTATTTGCAATTTACATTTATACACCTTTCATTAATTATTTTTTAAATTAAAATTTTATTATGAAAATAGAGGGGCCTAGTTTGTATACAGTAAACAAAAAAAGGCTTTAGTATCCTATTTTTCTCTTGATTTTATGTACTGCTTGTATGTCTATAAGTTATGGTAGTATGTCATATGCTATATGTTCTATAAAGGATATATGACCTTAACTCGAAGTAACAATGGATTTCTCCCACCTCAATGATCTATACGATGTGATGAATCGACAATCGTCTTGGGTACGAACTAACAGTCATGATGACAACTTAGATGTACCCAAGAAACGACCTAACCACAAAGTGACAATCGACAACCAGCTTAATTATTTGACCTTTTTTGTAGTAGTGGTTACAAGATTTTGTTTTTTTTTTTATAAAGGAAAGCAGTTCGAAAACACTAGACGACACGCCGTCTAGTGGATCGAAAGGCCGAAAGGATCGGCATACGGACTAACCGTCACGTAGAGCCACAATACAAGAAAAAAGAAACACACATAAATACATCAAAAAAACCCGTAATCAAGAAGATCTTCAAGGGAAAGTAGAATGATACAGTCAACAAGAAGCGGTGAGCACAACGTTTGTCTTCAAAGGAAGTACACAGGTAGGATGTATGGGGAACAATTGTGGACACCTCAGATTTGGAGTCGCAACAGAGTCTTCAGGAGTCGATCACAAATCTACCTCAGATTTGAACCGCATCAAAACTAAGAAGGTGACTGCAAAATACGGGGTCTTGACGTAAAAGTGTATAACTTTTGAAAGTAAAAGATTGAAGATTTAAATTGAAAAGAGTAGAGTTGATTGATGATGTTGTTAGAAACAACTACTTTTTTGTGTTTCAAATTAATGGTGAAGGGTCACCCAAAATAAAAAAATTTCGACACGCTTCGGCCCGGCGTCGCGGGCTCTTTCGCTTTGTTTTTTTTTGTGTGTGGGGATCTCCCAAAAAAAACCATACAAAAGTGCTAAACTTGTTCAAATAATTGTTTCCATCTTGTAAGCTTATAAAAAAAAAGCCCGAATATACCCAAGCCCATTAGAAAGAGGAGGGTGGGCTTGGATTTAGTTTTAATTACTTATTAGTAATTTTACTCTAGGACAAGCAAGAAAATACAAGCCGTCACATCTGAGAAACCAAACTTCGGATTTGCAAGCCTCTAGAGGAGAGGGAGAGCAAGCAAAAATCGATTGGAAGAAGAAGTCAAACGGATCATGTCAATAGAAGTCATAAATTTGGAGTTGGAAACCCTCAAACAAAGGACACTTGGTTACACTTTCAATGATTTTGGTTTGGTGTGTAAAACATCCACTGTTATTAGGTACCAAAAGACCAAACTACAATGGATGAAGCAAAAAATAAAACGGCATAGGCGAATCTGAGGGCGACAGGCATCGAGTCGCCAAAATTTGATCACGAATGGCTCTTGGTTGTTGGCAACTTG
This sequence comes from Fagopyrum tataricum, assembly GCA_002319775.1. NCBI lineage: Eukaryota > Viridiplantae > Streptophyta > Magnoliopsida > Caryophyllales > Polygonaceae > Fagopyrum > Fagopyrum tataricum. The sequence goes on along the minus strand of CM008281.1, from coordinate 53,485,804 downwards.
TAGATCTGGTCGAGAACGGAACCAGGAGGGTATGATTGCTAATTGTTCAGTGTATGTTTTGGTAGAAAGGGTATATAGCCATTTCATATACATTTGCAAAGAGTATTCAAAGTAAAAGAATACTCTCTTCTTTGTAATTTCAAACAACTTGTAAATAAAGAAAAAGTTTTAAAAGAGTATAATATTTGATTTGAGAGGATTTTTGATCTGTTCTTGACAGATTTTTTCTTTCATATTTGTTTTTGGAAGATTCTTATATTCAAATTTGTCTTTGAAGATTTTCCCTTTATGATTTCTCAACTTGAAAGATCATCTCATTAATAGTTCTCTACAATAGAGAGCGTTGTAAGGCAGAGAGAGAAGAGAGTTAATGAGAGTTTACAAGATATAATTTATTATTATGTAAAAATGGTATCTATGATTGATTGCCCTTTATGTACATAGGATTTCGGCCCTTCTCTTTGCCTATAAATATATAACGGGAAATCGTCATTAGGGTTATTATTTACGAAACAAATAGTAGGAAAGAGAGAGAATGCGGCTTCTCGTAACGGTGATCTTGCCCTAGTACGAATCAATAGTTCAAGTTTGCCTAGTTTTAGTTCTTGCACGAATCAGATCCAATGGTTAGCTTCTCAAGATCGACACTTTACTCCAGTAGATTTTAACATATGATCTCACACGTCCACATCTACTGGTATGTCATTTTACTATTACAACATTCAATTTATAAGTTATGGAATTAAGTATTATCATGTTTACTATAACACTATATTATACTATAGAGTTGATAATCCATTATCTAACAATTTTTACCAATTGGATCCCCTTACGTTCGATTGAAAAATCTAATACCTACTCAATTTAAAATTGATTTCAATTTAGCCGTCATACAAGACCACCCAAATAATCGTCGGTAATACCTTAGAATAAAACAATCCTAAAAACTTATTTATTATAATCGTCATACCTTTCTCTATCAATAATAATTGAAGATTGATCAACCAGATGACGAGTCCTTATCTGACTCAATAAGCACGTTCCATGGTTCATATTTTCTCTTCATCTACTCATCTTCATATTATTTGGTCTCTATAAATAGGTGCTTCATTAAGTAATCACACACTGCAAAAATAAAATGAAGCTACGTTGATCCCTTTGTTGATCTTCATCGGCTTCATCTTCCTGTCAATGGAGGCAACTGATGCTCATCGTCACATCACCACTATGCGCAAACTTTGTAAGTAATCAAATCGGTCGGTTTCTTTGTTTTTGATCTTCTTCCATTATAGAAGACCGAACTACTCGATCATATTTTTATGCGCAAACTTTTTAAGAAATGTTAACATACATTATAAACTCGAATCATGGGGTTGAAGGGACGAAGTGCCCCTTTCCTTGGGCTTAGTCGATCGTATCTTTATTTAGGGTTTCTATATTTATACAATATCTATGCTAAATTGTTAATCACTGCACAATTGATGTCAATTTTAACGTTACAGTACAAGCTCCACCTTACGAAGCTGTGCCTACTTACGAAGCTGTGCCGTACTCACCGTATCCGTAAAAGATCGAGAAGACATCCGGACTTGGCCGGTAGTTTTTATTTGCTTGGACTCATGGATGGTAGTATAACCATTCTTATATATAAGCTTTTGGATCGTTCCCCTTAATTCCTAGCTAGGATTGTACGTTGCTTCTTTTTAATAATTCAATAAAATCTCGTATTAAAAGCGAAAGTCTTTTTCATGAATTGCAAAAAGTTATCAAATTGCATATCTAAAAGATCGAAATCGATGATGACGGTTTATCAAGACACACAAAAGATTTTTAGTTGTCCATGAAGGTCGTTTTGATTACTTATATCCGACTTAGATGAAATAATCTTTGTTGTTTGACGAAATTCAAATTAGGCTATAAATCTTGTGTTGTTGAACAGTTGACGACCAATTTGATAATCTCGACACCCAAAACAAATGGGATTACGGCACCCAACGTAAATTGTGTTAAAGTGATCAAATAAATTACAGATCGGATGCCGTATGCATAACAAAAATAACCCTTACCTCCGAAATAGTAGAATGTCAAAATTTTGGTGTCACCCTATTGCATTGGTGTGCATGAGTTTTGAACGTTCATCTTATTATGTGCATCGCTAATTTTTAATCTAAATTGTGGTTCGTGAGTTTTGAACATCAGCAAGATAAAGCAGGTCCTTACTTCTTTTTTAACTGTTAATTTTTAATTTAGTTTGTAATTTCTTGAGTTTTCAACGTTCACCCTATTGTGTGCATCACTAATCACTAATATATTTATGGTTTAATTATAGTACTCAAAACTTTGTACTCGGATTAATTATAATATTTTAATTTCAATACCCGAAACATAATACCGAATTATTGCACTTGAAATTTAATACTCAAAAGATATACCTGAAATTTAATATCCAAAATATGTACACAGATCTAATACCTAAAATATGATAATCAAACTTCAATACCCAAAACACGTCTAAAAATCTATGAAATACTTTATTAATTAGAATAGAAAAGGTCCCATTTTATCGCTCTATAAATCAATAGTTATTAAAGGTTCACTCTTTCTCATTCATACAAATTTTATATATACTACTCTCACTGGTTTTTAAAGGTCGAACTATTTTGAGTTTAAGAATAATATAATAGCAAATTTAAGAATTTGCTATTACACATTAGTATATATATTTTATATCAAACAAGTTTATTTTGGATTAAAGTATCATAAACGTTCTTGCATGATTGAATCGAAGAAATGTTGAATAACATTTTGTTGTCAATATATGCAACGCCCCGCTATTTGAACCCCGATAAGTTATTGGGATGTGAACCACACAGTGGGTCCACCAAATTTTAATTAGCGGACAACATATCACTATCGGACCTTTCAAAAAGAACACGAAAAAATATAGAACAACATATCCGACCTTCAATTTGTAAATAGCTGTAGGAACATGCACTTTTAACCTTCAGTTTGTAAATAGTTGTAGTAAATGCCCTTAAACCATGCAAAGAAATTAAAAGGACTGGACACTAGTACAAAAACACCGGTTAATATCGATTTTTTTTCCAAATCGCATGCCGGTTATTTGAGCGGTGTAAGTAGGCTGCAGTAAACGAGTTAGATACCGGCTTATTTGAAAACCGGAATGCAAGAAAAGTCGCATACCGGATATTTTAAAACACCGGAATACGACCTTATTTTATTAAAAAAAATAAATTAGAGTCAAATACCGGTTATTATTTATTTCTTTTTAGAAAAATAGACCAGATATCCGGTTATAATAAACAAATATCTCATATTAGAATTTAGATGACCGTATGACAAAACACCAACAATTATACAACCAATCCACTCTCATATCTATAATAAAAAAAATAAAAAAATAAAAATAAACAATGAAAACTAAAGGATGTATCTTACAAATTAGAATCACGTATTTTAGAACAACATATCTATGTATGAAAACCAAAGGTAATGAAACACCAGTTGCATCCAAATGTAGCAATCGCCTTCTCAGCAGCCGATTTGTCAGATGATTTTTTCTTCCAGGTCCAACTCCTACGATCCATCTTATCTGAAACTGTTCATACATGATCAGATGACCAAACAACAACAGTGTCTTTTAGTTAAAACCATGAGTGTGTATATAAGCTGATATCACAAAAATTCTCAACTGAAAATTAACACAATGTATTAGACTTGCATAGCCCAAAGTGAAGGAGCCACCATAAAAAAATGGAACTCCTAATCCTCAATATATAGTTGCAGACTTGCAGGGTCAAAATACTCCTGCTCTATTACTCCTAGACGAAGCTGGACCGGAGATTTATGAAACAAAGGGAAACTACATACTGTGGCTGGTTATTCGACTTGAAGCAGAAAACCTCAGTCAAAAGCAACAAAATGAAGGAGCCACCGAATTTTAAACTAGGTATTTTAAACGACCTATAATTATAACATATAAAATTTAACGACTTATACAATTTAACTACCTGTAATATACGTTGAATTATTTTATTCGAACGTTCATGACCAAAAGATTTATTTGGTAATACTTGCGGTACTTATTGATATAGATATTTTTGTTGCCTTCATTAGAATCATAACGATATATCAATTATGTTAAAACAATCAAACCATGTTGGTTTATAACAATCATATTATTTCATCGTCTACATAAACCAATTCAAAAATGGAGAAAAAAGTCACTCTAGAGTTTCGAACTCTGGCCCATAAACCCTCTCTATCTTCTTATACCAATTTGACAAGTTAAATAAGATCATTAGCCTATATTTTTTTTTTTTAATTTCATAGATAATGCTTGTTAGCGCAACATTATAAAAAATATATATAATGTAACGATTGGCTAGCAAATGTAACAATCATTACAAAGTTAACGATCATTAAAGAGAAGAAATACAAAACAAAATTTAAACCTACTCATTAACCAATTTTAATGATCTTTTTCTCTCTTTTTTGAATTAACGATCGTTAATCCAGGAAAAAAATTAGAAAAACTAACGATAGAAGCTATATTTTGTGCACATTAGATGAATTACACATTAGATGAATTGTTTATCTATAAGGAGAAATATTTTATTTTCTAATACAAAAAATATATTAATTGATAGTGAATAATAATCTTGTAAACCTCCCCAATATTATTATTTAATCTAACATATAATAGAGGTTCTTACTCCAAGAGAAGTAGGAGAGGTTCCTACTTAATCTTAACCCTATATATATATATACACAAAATAACGGGTTGTCAATTTTGTTGATTGTCACATAAATAAAACTTCCGCTATCACACATCGAACGAAATCTTTTAAACATGAGTGACTAGAATTCCGCATGTTATCATCGGTACTTTGAAGCACATATAGCAAAGAAAATTTCAAACTATGATCTCGCATATTGAAGCACACAGAGAAAAAAAAGATTTCAAACTCTGTTCCCGTATATTACAAAGAACAATCCAAAAAATCATAACATTCAAATAATTAATGATTCATATAATCATATCAAAATCGTATATAATGGATCATGGATCAACACAATCCAACTCTCCTGACCTTAAAACATGTTAAGTTTAGCCAAACATAGAAAAATTCAAATAAATTCAAAACTCCTGTACTTAAAACATATTAAGTTTAGCCAAACATAGATAAATTCAAAACTACTTCTATGTTATGATTAAGTACATATAGTTATATTCCATTATTTAACCATTAATAATAATTTATTGTAATTTATAACTATACTTTTTTTTATAAGGAAAATCAATCCAAAATTAACTTTGAATATTACTAGTAGTGACACAAACTATTAAAATATTTACCAAAAATAATGTGTTACTTTTTCGACAAAAATCCAAACTCCGGCGATAATGTACAAACTATCAAAATATTTACCAAAAATATTATGTGTTACTTTTCCGATAAAAATCCAACTCCGGCGATAATGTGACAACCATGTCATCAAAATATAAGGATGAGGTTTACGATATGGATTTTATTTTTAAAAATATATTAAATTTGTATTATTTAGTGTTCTAAAAATATTTAAAAATTTTAATAATTAAAAAACAATAGATTTTTTTCAGAAAAAGTTTCAGAAGTTTTTTTCTTTATCATATTTATATACCGAATTTTGTGTAAAATAAAGTTTATAAATTTTTAAAAAAAATATTTTGTAAATTATATTCGATTTTTAAATTTTTCATCTTTCAAGTTAATCCCTAAAGTTTTTTTTATAAAATATAGTATATTTTGTATAAAATAAATTATTTTTGAAAAGTATGTTTTTTAAAAATACTTTTTACAAATATTTTCAAAAAAATTACAATCTTTATTTTGAAAAGTACTACAAACTTCATTTTTAGAAAAATATTTATGAAAGATATTATTTCTTACTAAAAAATTAAACAAAAATTTTAAAAAAAATTAATTATTTAAATGTTTTTTAAATATATATAATAAATTTAGCATATTAATAATTAACTTAAATTTAAAAAATAACTTTTGATGACATTAACATTCCAGTTATCACATTAATATTTCTGTAATTTTCAAAGTTAACATTATTTATAATTTAATATTAACCTTTTTATAATTATAATACTATTATTTTCAACTTTCTAAAATACTAATTTAAAACTAATATTCCATTAGTTCGAATATTGTTCTTAAAACATAACTTTAGAAGATTAATCAGGACAACAAACACTGGTTTATTGTTCTTTAATAGAATTAATTACGCATAAAATACACAATATTAAAAAATTACGTATAAACCACACAATATTTAGTTGCCAAACTACCCACTAGGGAACAAACTGCCATTGTAATTCACTACGTCTAGACCCAGGTGGAGTCGAACCACCAACCTCCTGGACACAGTTATGTCCAGGCGCTCATTCCTCTACGAGCTTATAGATCTTTCATGTCATGTAAACGACTTAACAAAGCCCTTCACACTCATTTCTTATTTCAAAATAGTTGACGAGTTGACCGTTTTCAAGCAAGGCAACCGTTATCTAATAAAAATTTATTTTAGAAGTTTAGTAGCATAAGTATATATATAGCAGGCTTTTAATCAAAATAATAATAATGCAAAACAAAAAAAAATGCAGTTTAAAAGAAGACTATCTCTGTAACAATGTTACTATACACATTGTTTTGAATAAGAATACTGTTCGCCATCAATTGTAGTTGGCACTTTACAATCCCTGAAACATTAGTAACAGCAGAAGATGGTGAAAAGATAACAGAAATTGAATCGCATAACTTATCTTCAAGATTGTTGCAAAAGGGAACAGATCCAGCTAAACAGTAGTTGGACATCCAACAAATGTTATGACCTTGATAGTACACACGATGTAAGACCATTTGTATACCAATTCTTTGACCGATTCTTGCTTCTGCACGTTGACAAACCAGATCCAGCTACAGAAACAGGAGCATTGAAATTCCTGGGCAGAATGGTTACTAAACAAGCCTCCGAACCCTCATCATAATCAAGATATGGAGCACATAAATTTACACGAAACATAACAATAACTCCCAGTAATATAAAAGGCATTGAACTTGAAAGACTTCATAATACATCTCTAGTTCTTACTGGTGGACATAATGAGAACCTACAGTATAACTCTAATTACAGAATTCTTACAAGAAAGGGGAAAATGACAGCTTCGGAGTACTGATTTAGACAAACGCACAGACTTCGCAGAGATTGCTAAATAACTGAGATGGTGTTCAAATTGAAACTTGACTTCATCAGAAGCAACAGCAAAACTCTAATAACACAAATCTTCAAATAAAGAATAAAAACAACAGCTTCCGATTTAGATAAACGCAAAGACTTTTCAGAAATACCTAAATAATTGATATGGTGTTCAAATTGAAAATGGACTTTTGCTTTGTTAACATGTAGCGGAATTCATATAATAATTTATAAATATATTGGAATTCATATAATTGCCGAGTAAAACTCCAAACTTTACCTGCAAAGCTTTCAGGATGTTGAGATTTATAGATACGATAGTTTCATATGTTGAAATTGATATAATTATTTTAACTATAAAACTTGAAATGATACCTGCAAACTTGTTGTCTAGGTGTTCGGGTAAGGAAGTTTAACTGTAGGCCTCTGACGTCCTGTTGCTAGAACATATCTTGTTCGATCTTTCCGATCACGATTTATCAGCAATATGCTGAAACGGTGATGCTATATTGGCGAGGATGAAATAATTGAGTGCAATTGGGATATTTGGAAAGTGGCGAGAACTCAGAGAAACGAGAAGAGCACACGGACACAGGAGAGGGAGAGCCGGGCGATAATCCCGTGCCATCTCCCTCTAAAACCAAAAACAGTACTTCTTTATTGAGATCGGTGACCTGCCATGCAAGCGCACCTGACATGGCAAAGGTCGACTCAAACAAACACATCCAGACATCTTCGATATTGACAGACTCTCTATGTTCTACGCTTAACAAAGAGTCACCTAGCGCCACATATACAAACCAAACCTGGCGTATACAGAAAACGCACAAGTACATGCGCATACGGAAAGATCAGATTTACAGTTTTTATCTTGTAAATCAGAAGCCGTGGGCTCGGAGCAAGGCTCATGATCGCATCAACTCCAATTTCTCTGAAAGTGCATAGAAACCGATTATCATCTAACTCAAAGACAGATCCCACAAGATTGGAACGAAACAGCAAGAATTAGATAATCTGATGAATAGCCATAATATTCATGATGAATCAACATCAGATGAACGTCAGGGATCAGATCCGTTCAATCTCCAACAAATCTTGACAGATCGTGCGTACATATATAGAACAAAACGACTAGTCAGATGCAAGTTCAAAAAACCGAAAAACAGATACAGGATCTGAAACCATACCATGAGAGACAACGAGATCCGCTTCTATGACATCCGATCCATGATTGCCGATATCAGAACACAGGGATCACCATACCTATGGATCAGGTATTGAACGAAAATCCATGGAAGAAGAAGAGGAGCCTAAAGATAAATCGATAAACAATCTAAACACATGTGAAAGATGGAGGAAAGAGAACGACTCCATATGAGAATTATATTGATGCGAGACGGCGGAAACAAGAATAGGTCACAGAAACGCGCAAAGCGATTATTTATGGAGGGAAGTAACGGTTGAGATTGCAAGAAGGTTTGAAGGATGAACGGTCAGATGTGATTAAAGGAAAGAGGAAAAAAGTTAGATATCCGTCCATTTCGAGGAAGCTGTTAGGCGGTGGAACAGTCTGGAATCCATAATTAAGATTACACAGAGTGGCGATCATTCTGCCACGTCGTCTGTGTTTAAAACTCTACGTCGCCAACTACCATTCGCCGTAATTGGGCCGGATAGTGATTCAAGAAATGGGCCTTTTGGGCTTATCGTGTATTTATTTTCATCGCAATGAACAATAATTCCATTGTCGTCCAGCGGTTAGGATATCTGGCTTTCACCCAGGAGACCCGGGTTCGATTCCCGGCAATGGAACTTGTTTTTGTAAAAATAAAATTTTTCATTGTATGTTACAATATTTTTTTTATTGAATAGTTATATCTTTATTCTCGTTGTTTTGAAAGTTATCAATGGTTGGTCCCTAACTTACTATTTTTGTTTTATCTTGATCCCAACTATCTTGTTTTGGGTTACCTTATATTATATACTTAATGAAAATCTATGTAATTTTACAATTTTATTAGATTGATTAGTTATGTTTTTGGTTCTCGCCGTTTAAAAGTTATCGATTGGTTCCTAACTTATGCAAAAAGCAAAATGTTACAAAATTAATATGATGGTCTTATGTTAGTCCTCAATATTAAAGGGTTGTCACAATGGTCCCAATTTAACATTGTTATAAGATATTCAACTGAAAATTAAACCGATAATTAAAGGTTAGGAATTTAGCTTCGTATGATTAAAACCATTAGTTTGTTTCACAAGTCGGAGAGGAAAATACTTATAGGGCTTCCCCAGCTCAGCCTTTTTGGATTAGCGTATTATGATAAATATCGATCTTACCATCATTGTTCTCCTAAGTGAATACAATGTCTAAGAAGCGAGTAGAAAATTTTAGGGTTTTTAATTTGTTTCGGGTCCATTGGAACCGAATCGTATTTTTATGGTTCGATCCGGCTCCTCTTAATTTTTTGATGAATTTTTTTTCAACCCGAACCATTAAAAAACGGTTTTATTTGATTCAGTTCCTTATAATAAAAATAGATAGAAACCGTTTGTATTTTTTTAGGTAATTTAGTAAAAATAAAATAACATAATAAAAATCTATGTATTTTTTTAAAAAAAATTTATTGAATAGTTATGTCTTTGGTTCTCGCCGTTTTGAAAGTTATCGATGGTTGGTCCCTAACTTACTTACTATTATTGCCTTATCTTGACCCCGGGTCTCCAACTATCTTGTTTTGGCTTACCCCTATATCATATACTTAATTAAAATCTATGTCATTTTCATCGTTACTTTCACACTCTTCTTTTTCAAGTTGGGTGTTCAAATATTCACGCTTTAACTTGAGGTATGTTGGATATTATATATATATATATATATATATATATATATATATATATATATATATATTAACTAAATATTCAGTTTATTTTTATTTTTTTGAATGGATGATTAAGAAACCATACATTCAAAAAAATAACCCAGAATTTTAAACTCACCCCTTTGTCTACATATTCTTCGTCCTTGATGTATCATCTACAGATCTACTTGATGCTTTTAGTGTATGAAATATCCTTTTCTAGAAAGTCTTAAAAAAGTGTTGTCATTGCTAAGGTTATGGATCATAGTCCACCTTTATCATTGTTACACAAAACTACCATTTATTTTAAGTAAGATAAATTTAATTCTTTCTAAAACTTTCTATAAACAACATATTTCATTAATTCTAGGTTATAATGTAATTTGTAGATAACAACTGTTAGTTACAATACAGGTAAAAGTACAAAATAAATTTTATATACAAATTATAAAATTTCAATTTAGGTCAAAATTTAGTATAAAAATGACAATAGTCCAATCAAACTCGGTTTAAAACATAGTTCTTGTTAATCATGTTCGTCTAGCGATAATTTATCTCCTAAATACATCTAATTATCCAACCTACAAGTAAGATCATTTTTTTTTGCAATAAATTCAACCACCATTAATACACAAAAATACAATTTTACATTTTACACAACAACCTTTGTATATTTGTGTTGATATGTCTTGAATTGGGCTTATTTTTTGTTTGGCCTAGTCTTATACTTGACGCCTACGTATAAAACTAGGATTTTGTTACTCTATATCATAGCTTTTTCTTTTGCCTCCAATCATCCTTTTATTTGTATTTTGAAACTCCTCAATAAAATCTCTTTGGAAAGTGAATGTAGCCATTATTGGGTGAATCATTATAATTCCATGTATTGTCTATCTTGTTTGTTGAATTTTGTTCTTTAAAAAATTTCGCACAATAAACTAGTATCAAAGCTTTGGCTTCTTTGGTATTTTGTTATCTAGGAGAAATTTGTTTTCTTTCAACATGAATATCGACGAGTTCACTTAGAGGAACAATTTCAGGTCTGGCAAATCAAAATGCGAGTGTTGCTGAAACAACAAAGCTTTATGGAGCCGTTGTCAAGGAAGGAATCTGATAAGAAAAATGGTGTTGTTGTTTAGATATATGGTCACTCAGGAGGATAAAGATGCATTTGACCATCATGTTGTGTCTCACAAATGATGTCTTGTGTAAGGTTTCAGATCAGGATACCGTAACCAACCCATGGTTGAAGTTGGAGAGCCTTTACATGACGAAGTTTGTTCACCAATAAGTTTCTTATAAAGCAACGTCTGTACAACATGCGAATGCAAGAAGGTACGTAACTTCGTGAACACTTTGATCACTTGAACACAATTCTTCTAGATTTGCGTAATATTGATGTTGACATTGATGACGAGGATGTTGAGATCATCATATGAAAAATTTGTTCAATCATTTGTTGTTGTAAAATATATTATTACTTTGGAAGACATCATGTCAACCCTTCATACAAGGGAAATACGCCGCAAGGTAAATGAAAGTGGTGTACGTAAGGACAGTAAGACATCTGACCTTTTTACAAGAGAAGGCAAGAGACAAGAAAAATCAAGAAAGAAGGAAAATAAGTCGTCTTCTTCAAAAAGTCCTAAACCTGATGACGTCTACAGCTATTGCAAGGAGAAAGGGCATTGGAAGAACGAATGTCCTAAAAAGAAAAAACCGCGGGGTTTTAGTTCTGTAACTATTGCATAAGATGATTTTAAATCATATGATAACATGCATTGCTTTGGTTGTTGGTGGACACACGTATCAAGCTGATGTGTGGGTTCTTGATTCCGGAGGTTCCTATCACATATGTCGTAATAGAGAGTGGTTCAAAACTTATAAGTAGGTAGATGGTGAAAGTATTTTCATGGCAACAATTATGTCTGCAAGGCGGTTGGAATTGGCTCGATTAAAAACATGACAGATGAAGACAGATTATGTACATTGAACGAGGTCAAACATGTTCCACTTAATACTAGGAGTTTGATGTCCTTGAGTATTTTGGATTGTAAGTGGTTTTGTTTCAAAGGTAAATGATGCGTCCTTGGAATCGTTGAAGGACGAACGCCGGATCTAGACCAAGCTAGAGTTTCGACTACTCGTTGATGATGTGCAAATGAGAACTTTGATAGAAGTTTGGTAGGGCGGAAGCGATTGAGATGGAAGCGGAAGCGTAGGTTTGATTCGATCTAGAGAGATCGAGCAAACATTGTAGTGGATTTGAGAGTTCGATTCTTTAGAAGAATCCTCGAATGTGAGTTCTTGGATCTAAGACTTGATCCAAGGAAGAACTTTGAGGGGATGGAAGAGGAAGTGATGCCCAAATCAAGAAAGAGGATTTTCCTTCAAATAACTTGATTAATATTGAACATGATTTACAAGTGAAGCCAAGCATCCTTTATATAGTGGGTGAAGGCTACACCAAAAGTCAGAAATTGAATGACGGAAATAAAGGCGGGAAATAAAGTCGGGGCAACTCCCGAAACCAAAGGTCTAGACTATCAATGCTGGAAATTAACTCACGGAATTAAGTTCCGGAATTAATGTTCCGAAAATTAAAGTCTATTATTATTTAAAATGCAAAATATAATAATAATATTTGCTAGCTTGATGACGTGGCGCCGGAAGCCTATGCCATGGTGGAGTGGTGACATGGCATGCCACTAACGGGTCCAAGTGATATGACGGTGCGTCGGATGATTGAGCCGGTAGCTTGGGCGATGGCTTTGGCTCGGGAACGAGTGAGCGGTCCATCGGAGCGAACCCGCAAAGCATCGTCCTCTTCATCCGCGGTCATGGTGGTCAAGGGCGCATCAGTAAAGTAGAGTTCTAAATGTTTGTAAGGGTTCTGATGTGATTTTCAAAGGTGTCAAAAGAGACACTTTTATATAGGGGTGGGCATGAGACGGGATGGGATGGGATTGAGGTCATCCCAGTCCCGTCCCAACTATTTTAAACGGGACGGGATCGGGACGGGCCTTGGGTATTTTAGATTGAATCCCACTGGGTCCTATCCCGGCTGGAACCGGGACGGGACGGGATGGGCTCAATCCCGTTTACACATTGGTTTATTAAAAGTTTTTAAAATTTATGTTTTATCCACAAAATATTCGTATATATCGTAATTAAAACGCAAAAACATTAAAGTTTTCAAATATTCATGATAACATATTAGAGTTAAACGAAAGTTTCCAAATATATATAATAAAACACATCTAAATGAAGTTGGTACATTTATCAATTTTAACGGTTTGACCAACATTGTTTATTTTTTAAAATATAAGAACGTAACTATATAATAACTATATAAGTATTTTGCTAATGCTTAGTGATTCTACTTACATTTATAATTTTAAATTAAAAACTTTATTATATACGGGACAGGCCTAGCGGGATTGAGAAGTTAAGGTCTATATCCCGTCCCGCATAGTTTTTGGCGGGACGGGTCCGGGACGGGATTTATATTTTTGAATGAAATCCCGCCGGGATCGGGACGGGACCGGGATTAGCGGGATTTGTGCCCACCCCTACTTTTATATTTCCTATAGGGTTCCACTATTTATAGGTATGTTTCGGTTGCATCTTCAAAGGTTTACAAGGATGATATGGCTAAGTTATGGCATATTAGACTTGACCATATGGGTAAAAGGGGAATGCAAATTCTTGCAAAGGAAGATCAACCATCAGAAGTTATTCACTAGAGCTTAGTTAAGAGACGTTGAAGAAGAGTTGGAGTAAGAACTCCACAAAGGTACAGTTTTGAGGATATGGTTGGTTATGATCTACATGTTGCATACTAGGTGGATATTCATGAATCATCCCATATAGAGAAGTTGTATTTGGATCTGAAGTTGCACATCGGTTTATAATAATGAGAGATTAGATGAAGGATCTAGGAGCAGCTCGGAAAATTCTAGGAATGAAGATTCTTAAAAATAGTAATCATAAGAAGTTTTTCTTATCACATAAATGCTACATTGAAAATGTGTTGTCAAGGTTCGGAATGTCATCGGCCAAACCTATTGATACATCTAGTGTTGCCAACATCCATCTTATCACTTATTTTTTACCTCAGTCGGATGAGGAGAATGAGTATATGTTGTGAGCCCCTTATGTTATTGTAGTAAGGAGTTTAATGTATGTTATGGTCTGCATAAGACCAGATTTGGCACAAGTTGTTAGTGTCATCAACATGTTCATGGGAAAACCAGGAAAAGACACTGACAAGTTGTGAAGAGGATATTTCGGTACCTTAAAGGTACATATGACATTGGACTCGTTTTTTGGAATGATACACATTGTTTTGTCACAAGGTACTCTAATTATGATTATGCATGAGATGTTGATGCTAGAAGATCTATGACCGGTTATGTTTTCACTCTTGGGGGTTCTGTTGTGAAATAGAAGGCAATCTTACAACCCACTGTTACTTTGTCTACCACATAGGCAAAATTCATGACATTGACATAAGAAGCTGAAAAGGAAATTTGGTTGAAGGATTAGTTAGTGATATATGTATACATCATGATTAAGTTATTGTATATTGTGACAATTTAAGTGCAATTTGTTTGGTCACGGATCAGGTTTATGATGAGAGGATTAAACATATTGACGTCATGTATCATTTATTGAGAAAGTTAGAAGAAGATCAAGGTGAAGAAAGTAGGGGCTGCTGATAATCATGATGATATGTTCACCAAGTCGATATCTCGCAACAAGTTCCAACATTGTTTGGACTTGCTAAATGTTAGAAGTTGTTGAGTGTCCAAGGGACACATCTGGATAGAGAGATAAGTTGGTGTGACTAATGAATGTAGTATATTTGTAAGGATTCAAGTCAATGTGGAGATTTGTGGATATGTTTTGAATTGAGCTTATCTTTTGTTTGGGTATGTTCTGTTTGACAAAGTCTTTTACTTGACGCCTAAATAAAAGTTGATGTATTATGAAACTCCTCAATAAATCTCCCGGAAAAGTTGGTGTAGCCATCATTAGGTGAATTACTATAATTATCTATGTTGTTTTTTTTGTTTGTTGAATTATGTTGTTTCTCAGTAATTTCGCATAACAGTTTTTTTGTTTCAACACCTTCAACAGTCAAATTATGTATTCTAATCTATTGGACTAATTTATATATTTTTGGTTCATTCTTAAACATGTATCAAAATAAAACCTAGCTAGTCCATTGTTTTTGCCTCAGTTACCTAATCACCTGGGATAAAAATTTTTTTAAATTCGTCAATGCCGGTAAAATCAAAAACACAAAAATCATTTTTAAAGAGTTAACCATCTTTTTTTACCAACCAAATAAAATAAAGACAAAAAACTATTAATCTATCAATCTATTAGTTTAAATGATATTGTTCACATAATAAAGTATAAAGAGTTGACTATCATTAGAAGATTTAATGAAAACCAAAAATATAGAAAAGATAGTTTTTATATCAATAAATGAAACTCAAAACCCATTTTTTATTCCATTAGTTTATTAGCACATATTAAACGTTTATACATTTACACATACCAAATAATTTAAATTAGTTTTCTATACTTCAATAACCTATTTATACAATCAATCAATGACAACTAAATACATAAGTAAACCCCTAATCGTCAATTCTTTAATATAAAGCGTCGATATATTAATCTTATTTCATCTCCTCATACCTACAACAATATA